>JAPMOR010057335.1:201533-353775 GCA_026543865.1 Argiope aurantia
AAAGACCGATATATATATATATATATATATATATATATATATATATATATATATATATATATATATAAATGTGATTATTTATTAAGTAAATTAATTTATGAATGAATTAAATTTATTAAATGACAAAATAATTTTTTAAAAAATTCATACTAAGTTAATTCCTTTACTTCTTTCATAAGATAATATCTTTGAACATAATTTACCTTGTGAGAAGATTACTATTAAGAAGACTTGATTAAGTTTTCGCACATTTCATAAATTTATCTCTTACGATGTGCTGGATATTACTACTTCTAGAGCATTTTTTTAAAGCATATTTCACGGTATTGGAATTTACGATTCAGAATATTTTTCTAAACTGCAATTGAGTTTTAGTCTCATATAAAACATCTTCAATTTTTTTATAAGTATTTTCAAATTATCAATACTTATATTCTGAAACAAAATGCGGCGAATTCAGATAATACTAGACAGAGAGCATAAGAACGAATAAAGAATTAATTTAATATAAAAATAATAAATGAATTTTAATCCAGTTGAATAAGCAGAATTAAACTTTTCTGCTTAGAGATAAATGTAAAGGTAGAAAAAAATCTGACAATTATAAGAACATTAATTAATTCTGTAAGAATCAATTAAGATTCGTATTCGTAGTAATTAAGTTTTACAGAATTACTTAACACGAATGTTAAATTTTAGCCTACAATGTTTTTGATACAAATGTCTATCGAATAATTTAAGAGATCGAAGAGTAAAAATGGTCTTTCCCTGTTTTGTCCATTTACAATTAAGACATCTCAAAAATAAGAGTACGGTCCATCCATGTTCTTACTAATCAACACGTATCACAAGTACAAATGAAAGAAGAAGATTCATTAATAGACTTTATCCTATTTTTTTGCCAACTTTATATCGCGATATAATAAGACTGCATGTCACTATAATTATGTATATTTCGATGAAAAAAAATTATTTAAGTAAATCTCGAAACAAATTTAAAATGACTTACCAATGACAAACACCGAAGAAACAACTAGCATACAGATGATACCAAAGCCCTTCATGGTCGGATAAATTGAATTTGTAAACTTCAACAGATTCTACTGTAGAACTCTTTATGCATGGAATGAAACAGATGCTCCTTTTATACAGATGAATTCAAAGAAAGCGCCCATTTTCGATGCCGTGCGGCAACAGGCAAATGGGGAATTTTAGTTCTTCCCTATGAAAAGACGGGATTTTCCCCAATAGGCAGTCCCACCAGCTGAAGTATTGTTTGGATTTCATGATTCCTAATTGTTTGTTTTCAGCTTTATGGATTGAAAATGTCGACGAATTTCCTTTTGCTTATGTTTCTTGTTTGAAATTGAAACTCTAAAGTTGCAGGCATTTTCTAAGAAGAATGGGTGAATTACCGAAAGGTTTTGGAGAACAAAGAATTTAGCTGAGATTTTTAAAATAAAGCCATATTGTTTATGTTGGGATATTCCAGTCAACTTATTTCGGGGCTAATAAATTTGTACATCGGAATCAAATGAACTTAATGCTGAATAATATCAACTTTTCAAGCGATGAATTATGCGCTTTTCGACAAAATATTATAATTTAATTTGAAAAATAAAAAGTATTTTATAGCTCACTGTATCTTTATTTTCATGTAAATGAAGTATAAAAACAAAAAGTAATTCAACTGTCAAAAAAAATTTTTTTTCTTTTTCTTTTTCTTTCTCGTAATTTTGAAGAAACCTCGAATATTAGATCTTTTTGCTCCTGAAACCTATATTTTTAAAATAATGCCTACATGCACTTCTGATATATCTGAAAAAAAATAACTCCAAAATACAGCCAGTTATACGGCAGAAATTTGGTATGTGTAGGTGTAGTCTATCATAATCTCTCATAGTTTTAGCAAAATAATAAAATGAAAACTATCAATCTCTCTTTCTCCATATGTAAGTTTTAGCAAAATAATTAGTAAAATTAAATCTATCAGCCACTGTTTCTTCTTATATATATCAATAGAATAACTAAAAAACTCATCAAGCCAGAGGACTGTAATTTGATAAGTGGTCTTTATAACAAACATGGAGATTTTATCAGATGCCTTTCTTTCAATATCAAGATAAAATAATTCAAAACTGTATAACGAAATAAATGGATGAAATTTGGTATGTAATTCCTGGTATTGATTTGACACAGATTAACAATTTTAGCATATGATATCAAAATTATAAATCTGAGTTAGAGTTTGAACTCGGTTTGACCAAAAGAAGAAACTTAAAATATGTACTTGATTTTTTTTAATCTATACAAAGAAAACGAACATAAAATTTGCCATATAGTAGATATATGAAAATATCATCTGTGAACACTCACGTTGTTAAATTTTACAATAAAAGTAAACTAAAGTAATAAGAAAGCCCTATTGATTTTAAAAAGTAAATTATAACATCTAAAATAAGCAATTAGATGAATATTATATTCAAAACCTTTTTTTTATATTTCGTGTCGATACATGTCTCATCTTGAAGTGAATGTTTTAGTTAATGTGTGTAACTTGCCTCTTTGGTGACCAGTCGGTTCGTCGGTATTAATGCTCGCTAAGATTTTCAATTAAATATTTCATGTAATTTGGCCTCTTAATAAGCTAGTTGCTAGTTCTTAATAACTAGCTATCTAAGCTAGTTGTTAATAAAAATATTATTACAATGGTTAATGAATTACAGGCATATAAATTTTGAATGGATTATATAATTTTGAAGTGTGATGACTAATAAGTTAAATTGTATTTTATATGTGTGATGTTTTCCGAAATTCCATGAATTCAGCGCTAAAAGTCTTCAATACACTTAATCATTTTTAGAAACATATTCTGCATTCTTACTACTACATTATTTTCAATAATGAGGCTAAATATTATTTAAGAAGTTAATTCACATCTGAATTTTTCTGTATTTGAATTTCATATCTGAATTTCAATGTATTTTTTAATCATTTTATAGTAAAAACAATTCAAATGAATAAAAGGATATTAAATTAATAAATAATCAATAATATATTATGAATATTCATTCAAAGAATTTCTAAGAAGCTCATCATTCTAAAACTTTCTGTTAAGAATTAAAAAATTAAAAAGGGAAAGAAGGAAAAAAGAATTATCATCTCTTGATTTTCATTAACTAGCATTGATATATTAGAATGTGGAAAGTTCCATATCTGAAAATCAATTTCCTCGCGTTCAACCTATAATTATCGATCATGAAAAAGGAGCTTTGAGCTGTTGAAGCTTGAAAGTCAAGCTTAAATATAAACGTCGAACGCGATACAAATAATAGCTCAATAAATTTTGCAGAAAATCTTAACAAAGCAAATAAGATTTCAGTTTTAATAGATAACAAATTACATATCAATCGCCTCAAAATGAAAATCTAGATTGATGTGCTTAAACATCTAACGCTATTATCTATTTAAGGAATTTATGTTATCTTTCTATAAATGCTTATTTATTAATATTTCAAATAAATTTTAGAAAGAGTTTTTTAAACACTTTTATTAAGGTAATAAAAAAATATCATTTCTTACTTTTTTTCCCCTTTTAGTCTTTAATTTATAATTCATTATTATACGTATCATAGTGTCTTAAAATCTTTTTTTTTTTCGAATACGTGATATTAGGTAACTCCACATATAAAAATAAAATTAATCAATTGAAATATTAAATACTGGAAATATTAAAATAGTATATGCATCAAGAATACATAAATACTCAAAATTTTAATACTTAATTTTAATATTCATCAGAAAGTGAGTGAAAAATAAATTGCAATATTCCATCTTTATAAAATGAAACAAGTCAAATTAAATAAAAGTCTAAAATTACTCAAAATCTAAAACAATTTCTATTATTAATTTAGTTATGATATCAATATTTACCTTATTACGCATTATTATTATTATATGAACTAATTCAAGCGTTGATACATTTGATATTTATTAAGCAACAAAGAAATTTTAATTAAATTCATTGTGAGCACCGTTAGTGGTTCTACAGATGTCTGAAAAATCAATGAACTGTAAGTAAATAAGCTGTTTCAAGACTCCCAAAATTTGGACATTATGGTAGAGCATAAATGAATTTAATTTCAATGAAGCCTCAATCATAATGTAGCTTATGACAACGAATTACTTACATACTTTACATCTATACTATAAGCAATTTAAAGCAATTTTTTTTGAAATATTAAATAATAAACTAGCGAGATTATAGCATTTTTCCGTGATAATTCATGAAAATATCGCTGCACAAAATTAGATCCTATTAAATACCTGTGTAATTTGTAGGAGGAATCACTACACGAAATTATATTACTTCTTAAGATTAGAGTTGGCCTTATGAGTCACGGGCCCATATGGAAAAAATATTAGCTGTCTGGTTTCCAGACAACTTGCACAGCTTTTTTTTTCCTTATGTTTCAAATTAGGAACAAATTTTAAAAATTAAAAAAAAAGAAAAGAAAAAAAAAACTTCAATGTCTAGTGAAGAAAAATCGCACGAAATAAAATCTTATTTTGGTGTATCTATTTTTATATATATATTTTTAAAAATATATCCTGACTTTTTTTTATTCTTAATGAAATCTGTCCATACATTACTTTGGCCTTTTCAATTTATTAATAATCAGATAATAAATTTGAATTTAAATTTTTAAAAAATGATCTTGGATCCTTAAACAAGACCCAAGATCAGGTTCGATACATTAATTTCTCCCAGATTTAATCAGAAACATTTTTTTTAAATATTCTTAAAACTTTCATTTCAGAAAAAAAATAATAATAATTTTCTTAAATTCGTAACAGTTCTAAGCCTAACAACTTTTAATTTACTTTACAGCTTTTTTTAATTTTAAGTCTGATTTTTAACATTTTTGGGTCGACTCTATACACATATTACATACTAGTACGTTTCATTATGTGTATTTATTTTCTTATCGATGGCTACATGCAACTTTTATTTTGTATGTGTTTAATGTTTATTTTGTAATGCATTCTATAAATTGAGTTTTCTTCTTAGAGAGCATTTAATATAAATTTTCCGTAATAATAATAATAGCATTCAAAATTGGTTAATTGATGACATCACAATTAGGATGTAAATATCTTTATTTATCATTAAAAGAACCTTGGCACTGAAGAGAAATACATTAACAGAAATATACTTTCTGAGATGCATACAATATACAACACAAAAGAAATATTTTCTTTCTAATGCTTGCAGCATTACCAGAATCCCCACTTGAGAGTGCCTAATGCGTTGAAGTTAGGAACTGGCGCTGAATTTGGACCCTCAAATCTAACGCCAGGCTTCAGATCTAGATCCAGACTTAAGCCTTTGTTTTTGTCCTCCCAGATTGTGCCACCAATGATACCTTTAAGGGAATTGTGTCCTACATTTAGATCAACCTTGTTGGGCTGAAAGATAAAATTACAAGAAAGGTATTCATTAGATGCATGTACTTCTATTTTTAAGTTTCTTGCAGACTAAGTATTTATGGTTAAAGTATGTATGGAGAAATTCGATCACAAAATATTGTCAATCCAAAGTCTGAAAAAAAAAAATTTTTTATTTTTTCGAATACAAATAAGACAAAAAGAATAGATGGTAATCATCGAAAAGGTCGGCCTCGTGATTTTGACGAATCCCCATCTTTAAGACCTCTGTGAATCCGGAAAATACATTTTTGGAATTATGTCTCTAAACTCGATAGTTCAAGACCGCTTTAAGCTGGACAGATGCAATTTTGTATGTAATCTGTTTTTATGCGGGGAGGAGAGCTGAATATCACTGTTATTAAAAAGTATGCGAGAAAATTGTGTTAGAACATTCCCGCTGATTTCGATTTGTGATTAAACTAGAAAGAATTTTTAAAAGCTTGCATAACATCAATTTGACTTTTTGGGTTCAGAAAAGACTTTTTCCTTATATTCTAAAATTTTGAATATAATTCGATTTTTTTTTCCTACTTGAATTTCTTATTTTTATAATATCAAAATATTGTTGATATTCGAAATTATTTTGATAAATTCGAAGTAAAAATTGAAATTTATAAAAAAAAAAATTTTTTTATTTCTGAACCTTTTTATGTAATTAAATATTTACGAATCATATGCTCTCGCAGATCATAAACATTATTTTCTACAGCTCTTAATACACTGAAGTATTTGACTGTAGTACAGTATAATCAATCAAAAAAGCAATAAAAATGCCTTATTAAAAGCTTTATACATGTTGGATCAAATTGCGTTACTCATTTCGAAGTTTTATTGCACAATTGTTGGATTTAAAATTATGTAATTAGTTGTTTATTAAAATCTCGCGGTTTCGCATCCATTCCCACTTTTTTCTCCTTGCATCTTCGAGCGATAACTTCTTACAACCGTGCCCTTTATTGGCTAGACAGGCGAATCGGGTACATAGCGGATTTTCACGTCAAGTTGTAACTTTCTGTTGGCGATATGTCGCCAAATGTGACAACCTTCTTCATCATTTTCTAATAACGCTAAAAGCATGAATTGTCAATTTTCTCCTCGTGCATTTTGTGGCTTCAAAAATCTAAAACCAAAACAACATTACGTTCTCACATGATAATATAAAAAACATGGCGTTCCATGTCTTTCATGATATTTAAAAACACTGATGTCTGAAAACGTTTTTTTCGAACAAATTCATAAAAATTCCACGCTGGGTGGCAACATTTACATTAATCGAAAGACTTACCCATGGATCTTTTTTCATATTGCCCAAATCCAGATCAGGAAGAAGACTCAACGGTTTGTTTACGTTCGGAGCTTCATTCCCTCTGAACAGAGAGTTTGGCTGGAAAAAAAAATTGCTCAATTTAGCAAATAAATTTTTTAAGACATAAATTTTTATTGATTTACACTTTATTAAAAGACTATTAATGTTAGTGTGAGGAACAATTTTTCAAATTTATAATTTTACAGTCCCATTAATTCACAGTGATTTTAAATTCAATATTTTGCAAGCGTGAACCTGAATAAAAGTTGTTAAATCTAAATATCCTCATTTATTCACTTTACTACAAATTGAAGTACTAATTATTTTATTCAGGCCATCAAAGTTAGAAATGAGCAAACGCAATTACATTAATAATATTTGAAAAGATTGAAAAGGTTTTTCTTTTTAAAAAATTATTTAAATATATCTTCTTTTTTTTGAAAAAAATAGTTTATAAACTTTTATAAAAGTTTCGATTAGCATTAAGAGATATAGATAGGAAAGAATTTCAAAATTGGGCAATTTAAGCTCATATTTTAAGGAATGTTTTTAATCATTTACCAGTGTTGCTACTCACATCAAAGAATCATTATAAAATATTTAAAAATTTTCTAGCAAAAAGTCATTTTATGAAAGTCAGAGTTAAATTCTGAAGAAAAAAAAAAGGAACATTTAAAACAAATATTTTGTTTTACTTCTTTCAGTAATGTCTTTTTTATGTAAAACAATATTTAATAATGAATTCATTTTTATTTTAGTTCCTCTAAACTCCTTTTTTTTCCAAAATGAAATAATATATATGTATATAAAGTTCTTATTTTACTCACATCAATAGCTTTTCCTTGGCATGAATCTGTGAAAAAAAAGAAAGCACTGTAATCAAATTTTTAAAAAACGAAAATTCAAATAAATCTGTATAGAAAACTTCAGACAGCTGAGATTATATATCAGCTCTATGGCAAACTTTTACACAAAATAGAACAAGAATTTTCCTTAAATGTTGATTCAAACACATGCTTGTTTTACATAGCTTCATTAAATAATGTGGATAATTTTCTGAAAAGAGCTTGACTTTTTGAAAGTTGATAATAAAAATTTAAAACAAATATTTGTACTTTCCTAAAATGTTCTTCATGCACTCAAACACATAAAATTTAATCTTCTATCTACAAAATTTGATGATATATTTTCATTTCTATACTGAAAGTGGCTTATGGTAAATTTAAACAGAAGCATTTATTGTGCAAATTCTCATGCAATCGACTTAGACAAAATAATAAACAAATATTTGTCTAACAGCACATTTAGTATAAAAAATTTAATATTCAAACAATTCCGATTTGTAGAAATACACTATAATTTTATTTTCAATCCTATTATTTTACTTTTAGACCCTAAAAATTCTTCGCTAACGAAAATGAAAAAAAAAAAAAAAATTAGAGAGAGTGGTCTTTCGCATACTCTTTAATAACGATGTGATCTAATTAATGGTCCTAAAATTTGGATCTCGATCAAGATAGATAGCACTTGATTTGTAAACATCTTTAATCTAAGGATTCATCAAATCCTTACAGAAAAAAAGCAAATTTCATCAAAATTATAAGCGCGATTAACACAGAAGTAATTTCCTTACAATGAGGGTTAGTCATCAAAAATGAAATAGTCCTGAAATTAAATCTTAAAATATCCATTTCAGTGTATAATTAATTTACGAATTAAAAGTTTTAAAAATTGTTATTTTCTTTAAGTTGTGAAAAAGGTCTGAAAATAAATTTTATTTAAGGAATAATATTGCTGAAATATGCTTTCTGAAAAAACTGCGATTTTTGTGAATGAATTCTGCATTGGTCGGAATTCAAGCAAATATCTAAATCAAGCAAGACGCTGTAGATAAAATAGCGTGAAATCTAAGTGATTGCATTGCCTTATGAAGAATTAATGAATATTTAAAATATTATTTGAAATAAACAAACTAAAACTATTAAATATTGCTTAAATTTTATCCAAAAATTTATAAAAGTACTGAATGTTTTACCATATCTTAATGCAATAATAATGTCCGTGAAAATCATCTGAGGATCTTTAACTACCGATAATAGTTGATCGTTAGAATAGTAGTTTTCGTAGAAAAAATCTGTTCTATTCCATCAACTATGATTAATTTCTTGAATTTTATTTTAAACCATTGTTAATTCTACCAACGTCTTTTTCATAAAAAAAACCTCAATCGGTAAATATTAGCTGAATTAATTGCCACTTCCTAAAATATTCACCAAATTTAATAACATGTAACTTTAATATTTATTCTTATAACTCAAATCTTCAAACATAAATGCCATTTTTTTTTCACTTTTAATTCAAAATTTTATAGTGCAATTCGCTATTTTAATAATGTTTATTTTAAATATATTCTGGTTTGCAAAAAATCTCTTTTAAGTAAAATAATGTTCAAAATTAGATACGGAGTTGCAAAAATGCTTCAAATTGAAGTGAAGGAATCTTTATTACTTTAACTAAAATCAAAACAATAATCACATAATCTGACAGTTCGAAATTCGCTTATTAAATGCAAAATTCGTTAATGGAATAAAATAAAATATTTCACTGAAGACAAACGTCATGAAAACTAGCAGAATTAATATAATAATATTGGGTTGTTCGGAAAGTAATTTCGTTTTTTCCCGACAGAGGATTTAATTGTATTTTTTTGCACCCAACTTCACATTTAAGCCGTATAATTTTTATAAACTTTGAGAGCTCATATAGCAAGGCTTGTGTGTGAAAAATTCCAATTAATTCTATGCAGTAGTTTTTGGTTGGTGCCCTTTTAAATATGGAGAGCGATAAGCAGCATTTTCGACATATCTTACTGTTTTACTACAGAAAAGGTAAAAATGCTGTTCAAGCCAGAAAGAAATGGACCGATGTGTATGGAGAAGGTGTGTTGACAGTACGCCAGTGCCAGAACTAGTTCGCTCAAATTTTTAGACGGTAAAACCTTCACCTCAAATGAGGAGGTCAAAAACCACCTCGATCAGTTTTTTGGCAGCAAAGAATAAAAATTTTATGAGCGTGGAATTATGCTACTACCAGAAAGGTGTTGGACCAGAAAGGCCAATATATAATTTAATAAAGTATTCGTTTATTATACGAAAATTGTCTTTCATTTCCACAAAAAAAAACGAAATTACTTTCCGAACAACCCAATATATTTGTGAAATCGTCTCAGAGATTTTAAATCTGTTGAGTTCAATAAAAAAAAGAAAAAAAGCCATCACAAAAATAAGTACAGTGCAATATTAATACAATACACAATGAATAAAATAAGTAAAAAAATATCTTACCAAAAACGAATATTAAACAGAACACAGTCAGAATCAGAATAAAACTGATGGACTTCATTTTCCTTACATGAGATTAGGAATGTTAAATGTTGCAATCCAAAAGCGATGTATCGCACAGTCACTGAAGAATCAACCTTATATATTGTGATTATGAACGATTAATCTGATAGGGATGTCGCCTAATATGGAAATTTTAGACAGATGAAGAGGATAGAGTTTTGAATGCTTGTTTACTGGTATACAAAAAAGCGGGAAATGAGTCATCGTCGATTTCCCTTTAATTTAAGTTTGTCTAAAGAGATGCACTTTTACTTTCTCTTTAACAGTGATCTAGAACTTCCTTCTGTCTCTTTTTTTTTTTAATTTTGACTGGATGTTTTCTTTATAAAATTATTCTGATCATGTTGATTAATGGTGAAGATAATGAAAGATGAACACATTCACTTAAAATTAAAGTGAAAGTGATAATGAATATCATAAAAAGCAATCAAATATATAAATATATATTATATATGCATATATATTGGGTACCGAGTTTTTCGCATAAGAAAGGGCAATTATATGACCTTCAAAATATTTTATTGCCAAAATTTGAATCTGGAAAAAAAATTGAATTTATTTATCTAAAATTAAACCAATTTGAATTATTTTCCTGAATTATAAAATAAGACAGGCACCTTTGATATTGAAATTCATAGCATAACAAAGACAAAAAGTTGAATGTGCATTTTATACTTCTTCCATTTGATAGATTTAATTCAAAATTAAACCCATATCTACAATTTGGGTGTCAAGGTCACATACCAGTTTTCATTAATATAGCCTGTTGTGTTTTTTCTATGTAGTATATTCATTAAATACAAATATGTAGAATCAATTATTGCCCATAAATGTCGATATGATCTAACTACTGTATTATGGAGTAAAAAAATTATACGTATATAATAGGTTTTTACGATATGTCCTCTGCTGGTTATCGATGCCAGTATTTGATTAACTAATGCCATTATCCAAGCATGCAGTAAGATTACATTTTCGTAAGACGTCGGGACGGCTGCAGTTTTCAGTATATCCTCTCATGCTCACTGCAAAATCTTTTTTGCAAGTGGAAGTTTAAAAAGATAGAGATGTTAGAGTTTGGGACCCGAGATTATTTCAAAAGTTACTTCTGTGCTCCTGTAGGTTTGGTACCAAAGCAAAATTGTTCCTTTAGCATTGTACCAAAAGAACTTCATTGGCACGATATTCTGTCACATTGAGGCATAGGAATGGGAATTTTTGCGAGTACACAATTCTAGATATTAACCAATAAAATTAGTAATTGTGTGTAAAATTCATTAAAATTATATGATATTATGTACAATGATATCATGTAGGTTTTAATGATCACTTACATACAACTTTAGCTAAATGCAACTTAAAAATGACATTTAATTTGTATTACTATTTACCAACATTACAGTGTACTTTTTCTTCCATTTGGCGCTATTTTTTACCTATAATATGCTTGGTTACAGCCATCCTACCATCCCGTTTCAATTTATGGTTTTTGAAGTCCTTATGTCTACTATCAAAAAGATAAGGATAATGTTAGAAATCTGTGATGCGGCTTCCCAGCATAGTTGGTTCCATTACCAGAAAGATTGTTTTACAGTCATCTGTATTGGACGGAGTCCGGGTGTCGTGTCGGAGGTCCCAGAGCTTGGCGACTATTTGACGACTTGGCGACGAATTTGGCGACATTGGTGCTAAAATAGATTATGCCCGAAACATCGAGAATTTTCCCGATCCGTCCATTGGGAACCGAGATACGCCTCGAAAGTTCCTGATTGGTTGAGAGGCTTCTAGCCCCGCCTCCTGAGACCTATAAAAGGAGTCTGCAGCTGCCAGAGTAGAGTAATCGGAATCGACGGTGAAGAACGAGTCTTCCAGAGATTAGAAGAGCAGCGATGGAGTCAAGCTAGTGCTGAAATAAGCTGTGCGCTACTATCTGCAGTAGAGTCCTGCTGTGTGCACGTCTCGCGGTTGAAGATAATTGTCTTCTCAATGCTGTGTATAGTTGTCGTCTTTGTGCTGTCCTGTGTGCCTTCGTGTAAATAAACGTCGTTGATTTTTTTTTTTCTACTGCCTTCTGCTGATTGAGCGTTCTCCACACCATATAACTTCCACCATCCAAACGAACCCGGAAATTTCTTAACAATATGTGTCAATTCCAGCAATGTTCCAGTTCACTACTCAAGTATTTACTGTTTAAAGCAGCCAAAGAGCTCTCTCCAAAACTTTTCTCACATACTCTCTGATAAATATACCATCCGAGAGAACACCTTGCATAGTACCTGTGTATAATAGTTACAAGCTTTGTCGTGAATTTAGCCTTTTTACTGTCGTGTAATTCTTGGCGATTAATTTCTAGCTTACGATTAATAGTATCTGAAAATCGAATTGTATTTTAGATGCGTTTTTCCCAACCAATTCAAACCAAACAGTGGCATAGAACAACAATTGTAGTAACAAAATCCTATAATAAATTTCAGATATTTAGGTCATAAAGTTCTTGAATTATCGCGTTTGCTTGGATATGAATGTATAGACCGACAGACAGTAAACCCCTTATTGAATTTGACTTAAAATTTGACAGGCATCTACAATAGAGATTTTAAATCTGGGTATCGAATTTTATCTATCTAGCTCACTTAGTTTTGTAGCTATCCTATTAAATTATATTCGAACAGCAGGACAGGCTGACTTCCTCTGAACGGGTTTTACTCAAAATTTGTTAGATATCTGTAAATTTTCTGTAAAGACCATATACCAAATTTCAACCGTCTAGCTCAAAGTATTTTTGAGTTATCTTTGTCACAAACAAACAGGCATCTACCAAAAACGTGATTTTCGAAGTCAGGGAGATCTGAAACGTGATAATTCGTCAACACCTCGAGGATGAATTTTTTCTACTAAGTATAGGAAAAAGTTAAAACTATCATTTGTAAAACAATTGATAAAGTAGGTCAGCATTGATGAAGTTAGATATATTATGTTATGTTAAGTTATTATAAGATATATTAAGTTTTTGAATTATCGCATTTACATGTTACTGAAAGTACAAACTGACATACAGTCAACCCGTAGTTGGATTTAGCTCAAAATTTGAAAAACAACTACTCTACAGATGTTAAATATAGGCACCGAATTTTAAAGATCTGTCTTATTTCATTTTATAGTTATCGTATTAACTTATATTCGAACAACCGGACAGACAGACTTCCTCTGAGCGGATTTCACTCAAAATTTGTTAGAAATCTGCAAATTTGATGTAAAGAATATATACCTAATTTCAACCGTCTAGTTCAAAATGTTTTTTAATTATCTTTGTCACAGACAGACAGACAAACAGATAATATTTTAATGTGTTTTTCGAACTCACGAGAGGTCGGGAACTTTAAGATTAGTCAAAATCTCAATGAATCTCATACACGAGAAAGTAAAAATCAAAAAAGAAAAGAATAAATACACTTATACAGCGACAACAGAAATAATAATCTGCAATCTTTCACTCGAATGTAATCACTCTATGAACCTGAAAACCAGCTTTAAAAATAGATTCGATTCTATTTGCTTAAAAACGGTACGTATAAGCTCCACACTAACGAGAAAATAAGTTGCGTCTAGCTACTCCCATGCAAAACATAGCCTTTCAAAATATTGTTTCCAGACTGCACTTTTACTTGAAATGACACTCTTATGGTAGATTTACAGCAGCATTTCAAGTTCCAGAATCTCAACCTTTTTCGTGCTGCCATCTATTATGCATAATTCGTACTATTTATTGCTTTGAAATTGGTTTCAAATACTTGTCGGTAACAGAATTATTTGTGCATTCCAAGAATCAGGCTTACATTTATTGTCTCTTTCTTGCCAACTTGAAAATATTGAAGTAATGAAAAAAAAATATTTTATGCTGTAATATTTTCGGAAGTTAACAGCGGAAAAAAGCCAAAATCTAGATTAAATGTTAATAAAACACTCGAAACAATGTTCCAAGGTGTCCATTCTTGTAATTCAAATTATATTTCTGCAAAATTATATAATGAATTCTCTGGGTCAAATGATCTATCTTGTGAAGCACCAACACGCACACAATTATCTCTTATTATTTGGAAGATACAATGGAGTGGTACTTTTGTACAGAAATGCAGTGTTGTAAAAAAATTTCTCATTTGAAAAAAATGAGGAATTATTTCGCTATTGCAATACAGTTTAAACCCCAAAATTTTCAAAACCAAATATTTTTTATTGATTGTAGTTTAATTTTAATTTATTGGCTGAAAAAAATTGCAAAACATTCTCAACAAAATTGAAATACTTTAACACAAACATTGCCAAGTTAACTGTAGGCGGAGGGGGGGGGGGATTGAAGTGTGAAGAAAGATCCTATAGATAAAGTTCTTAAATTTAAATTATATTTGGTTTTGATTTGAAAAAATTTATTGTATGACTTATAAAAATCAGAAACACAAGATCAAGTAATTCCAAAAATACTACAAAGCCTACCTCAAGCCCTCGGATCCCCTAAAACTTCTGAAAACCTTAAATAGTTGCCTACTTTACAAACCTAATAATCTGTACCTGTATATTACGAATGTCAAAAGTAAATTGAAATTTTCTGTTTATCAGCATTTAATATCACTTTTTTAATAATATAGGTTCTAATATTTATTTCGGATAACCGAGACATTTGACCATAATTTTTCCAAGCTTCTATAAATTATATATATATGCAGAAAACAAAATGAATTTGTTATTAGAAGTTATGCCCAAGCATAATTACATTTCAACATAATCGCAGTGAGATTCAGGCATTTGTCATAACAATAGATCAGGTCTCCTATCTCTTCTCAAGAAATAGCCGCCAATGATGCGAGATGGTCCATAACGATCCTTTGAAGTTCCTCTTTGGTTTGAAATTATTATTTTGGCATTCTAGATATTTCTTCAATTCAGGTTAGAGAAGAATATCACTTGACTCTAAGATTTATTCGCCATGAGGGGGAAACAAAATTCAAGACTGTCGTAACAGAAGATCTTATTCAACGAATTGATGAAGTACTGCTAAAGAAACCAAATTTGCTGAATGTTATGCAACGAACTGGCTAACAGCAAGTCAAAATTCCGATTTACATAGTTTCGTTAAAAGAAAACTCAAGGAACTTTCAGACTCATGAGCTTCTTCAAAGGAACGGCAATCTTGATGATTCTATGAATCGACTATAATGTAATTCGAAAAGCTCGAAGAAACCTTTTCCATCGATATGACAAATCACGGCAATTATAATGGAATATAACCATCATTATGCCTAACTTTTTCAATTTATTCTCCATATTTTTCTTTCTTTGATAACATAACGGAACTTTAAGATCCATCATACATCATTGGTGCCAACAACACGTTCTTCGAAGAACGTGTTGTTGACTTGAACATGTTTTTAAGATCCATCATAGTCATTGGTGACAGCAACATGTTCTTCAAGAAACATGGTCCATCGATATGACAAATGCCTGAATCTTCATGGCGGTTATTATAGGACATAACCAAGATTATACATAATTTTTGTTAATAAATTCAATTTGTACTCTACATTTTTCTTTTTTTTAATAACATATCGAAACTTGAAAGTAAAAAACTGGCCCTCGTACTTCAAATACGAATTAAGACTGCATTATAAAAGGAATCATTCTCTAAAACTTTTGAATAAATAATTCATTCATTTTTTTTTACGTGCAAAAAAAGTGAAGACCGCAATCCTGCTTCGGTTGAACAAACAACTGATAAGCGAAGGACACTTCTCACGTCATAAAGGTGCGGTTGTCGGTATCAGTAAAGTACTATGAAGTACATTCCGGAAAAACGTTTCCGATTGAAAACAATACGACAGAAGAAAAAAGAATGTAAAAGAAAGTGTTTCCACCATTTCAATCTGTCAAATTCTGAGTTGCCTAAGCGATCGTTGAACATGCTTTTATTGAAGAGAGTAACTATCACGAATTGGAAGAGACAGACTTCATACTTGAAATTTGGCCCTGCAAATAAAAATATCCTTGCTCCAATTTTGAATAAAACGACTCTAATTGTTCCATTTTTTTCACATATATGAAATATACAAAAAGGAATTATTGTCATTATCAAAAAAATTATGAGATTTTGTTGAGTTTTCACATATTAAACCTTTCTAAGTTAGGGGGAAAAAAAGCTTTTTTTTTTTAAATTATTTATACAATAACTTAAAGCAAGACGGATGAAATTTTGTATGTTTCTTTTATATGAATTGAAATTGAATTATATTGGAAATTCCTTCTAAATTATCCGAATCCGGCAAATAGTAGACATTTGGGACTGTAGTGAAAGCTTATAAGCCCAGTTAACAGCTACGCTCCACGAGCAATTGCTTTGGTATCGTGGTCATGTTACTGGGCTGTGAACCATAAGGTCCCATGTTCTATCCTCGATCGTTCCGAGCCGCCACATTGGTGATCTCGGACGATGACCTTCAACCTTCATACAGCTGCTGTGGCGCCATCTACCCGTAGCAAGCCAAAATGTCGTCAGACACTTGACGCAGCAATACAAATGAGACCACAGCAACACAAAGCCGTCAGACTCACTTGGCGCAACAGCAACCACTCACACGCGCTTGCCATAACGCTTGGCGCTGTTCAAATGGGTACAGGCGCATTATAATCAACAGCGGTATCGTTCGACTCACTGGAGGGTGAGTCTGTCGTGAAAGTTTATACGTCAGTAAACTGCTATGCTACATGAGCAATTGCTTTGGTATTGTGGTCATGTTACTGTGCTGCAAATCACAAGGTCCCAGGTTCTAACTTCGCGCATAACAATCGGCCCCTGGGCTTTTTTATTTATTTATTTTTATTCCCATCACTAGGAACACGAACACGATAATATAAAAACAAAAGAATCTATCGAAACAGAACTCGATATGGGGTAGTGACACCAAAATCATAGTCTGAATCAAATTTTGGTCCCGATTGGAAAATTGGAAAAGTCCCATCTCGTATATAGAAATACTGGATATATTGCAGAATTATGTAAAATATAAAGTATAAAAACAAACTTCCTTTAATTATTTACATTAGAAGTGGTAAAATTAATAAATCTCACACTGAAATCTTTTGATTGTTCATGGCATATCCCCAAGCAGTTCTCAATTTCATACTATGCATTTACAATCGCTTGAGGAGTTGTAGATTTAATAGCAGCTACTTTGGGCTGTTTTAAACCTTACAAATTCATTGCATTACTCTTTTCATGACCTCATAAAAATAATCTAAGAAATTTGATTTTGAAATCGTATTATATGACTGACTGCAAACTGAAATTTTCTTTTTAAATCATCACGCCATTCAGAGCGCCATCTATCGGATTCTAAGAAATAAAACTTTATGAGCTATGTTAATGAGATATATAGAATCGAAAAAAAGGCTTTACTCCTAATCATTTTCGCATAATTTTGTAATAAATCCAAGAATTTTCAGACATCCTATACTTCGACACTAACCACAAAACGCCAACACATGATCAAAGCATGTGAGGATATAAAGAAAAAAATTATCCTCTTAGACTTTTTTTTAAACCTAAATAGCTTAAAAAATTAATTTGATATGTGTTTTAGAAAATAAATTTCTGAAGAATTCTCCTTCTCAATTTTTACTGTCCTATTTTAGTGAATAACAGAATCAGTCATATAACTCTTTTGAATATTATTGAGCAGATCTCAAATAAGATTATCAAGGACAGCCCCAATTTCCGACTTTTTGTTCTCGTTTCGAATTCAATCAAAAACATCCGGATTTGGAGTTCAAGAAAGAAATGGGAAGTGAAAGGTGAGGTGACTGGATATCTCGGATTAGCTGGGACAATTGTTCGTCATTTTACTAGCGAGCAGAATTAAAGTTATTAAAATCGCGTAGCTGGATACAAATACGAAAAAACAATTTTTCTAGTGCACCGCGAAGTAAACCATCCACATATCTCTACAGTCTCGATTATTTATCTAGCTATAATTTTAGCAACAAGTTCATTGCTTTTTCTCAGAGAGGAATTTTTATGGTTCTGTTTCCAACTCTATAACCCCTATCCATCTGTATGGCAACGCATCCTAATCAAAGGATGAGATAGCAGAGGATATTTATGTGCCAAGCTATCTTATCGCAGCCTTTTTTTCACAATGTATTCCGAACGCCTCTTGAACTTTTCGACACTCGTTCGAAAAGCAAATACTTAGTATCTGCATCCGTTCGCACAAGCCTAATCTAATCAAGGATGGATTGATATCTCTCTTCTGAACATGCGAGCATTGGTATTCAAATACTGTTTATCAAATAAGAGGATGGGCAACGTGATATAAAATCTCGCATCTTTTTTTCGAAATAATAGAGAGCTAAAATTAGAACTTTCAGAGAATAGAATTATTGCTACAGTGGCAAATCAAGATATGTAGTATATGGGTCAAGCCCGAAATGGAATGTGGAAATATTAGTGTTGTGAAATTTCTCACGGGATTTAATTTTCCAGATGTTTGGGCATTTGTAATCAAAATAAAAACTAGCGGGGGTGATCTCGCGAAACTCTCTCATATTTCCTTATTAAAGGTGTTATTTTCCCATCTTAAAATTGTAGACTTTGGACAATGTACCAAATTTCATGAAAAACTCAGATTTTTATTTTCAGAGTTTCGCACATAAGCGTTTTATACATTGTAATATAGCAAAGAAAACCGACTGTGTATTTTGAACACTTTTTTGGCCACCGATTAAAATCAAAATTTAACAAAAAAAAACTATAATTTTAGTTGGATAATTAACTACTGAAATTCAATTATCTATATAGTTGAGGTGTTGTGCTATCGTGTTTACCGACTTGAAAATATTCAAACCAACAAATGGTCAGACTTTTTGCAGATTTGATACAAAATTCACGAATATCTACACTTTACATGATAAAACCATGCACCAAATTTCATTTATCTATGTCTTCACTTTTTAAAAAAAATTTCATATTTGTAAACATATGAAAGCGCAGACTTACAAACAATCAACCGCCAAATGGATTTGGTTCGAAATTTAATACTGATCTTCACTTTAGATGTTAAATCTGTGTACTAAATTTTATCCATCTAGCTCTTTACATTTTGTAATTCTTGTGTTTATTTGTACTCAACCAAGGCAATAGACTTTCTTTGAAAGGATTTCGTTTAAAAGTTGATAAAAATCAACAAATACAATATAAAGACCAAGCATTAAATATCGTTAATCTACTTGATAGCGATCTTGAGTTATCGTGTTCACAGACAGACATAATTCCAAAAATGTGTTCTTCAGATACAAGAAGGTCTGAAACATGGAAATTTGTCAAAATCTCTCGTTTGAATTCGTTGACAATTACAATAGTATTATTTTATATATTTCGTATACGAAAAAATAAAAAAGAGTTGAAAATAAAAAAGCGTTGAAAATAAAAAAGAAATAAGCGTTGGGTGCAATTTTTTAAAAACTCAATTAATTCTTCTAGATGTGCGAACTTTGTTAACTGTTGTCATGGGGTGTATATTGCTATAAGATTCAAGCAATTCATGTGATTCATTCAATTTTATGTAGAGAGATTTATTTTTTAGCATTGATCATTCTTAAAATAATTGTTGTATATCATATCTGAAAAGTCATAGTTTGATCACTTTTTTTATTATTGATTATTTCAATAGAAAGCATCATATCGTTCCAGTCTTGCCATACTAATCGCGTTAGACGGAATACGCATATTAATTCTACAGGAAATACGAAAAGAAAGCTAAACTTTAGCAGAATAATTTATTTTATATGACAATTCAAGAATATTATTCACAAAATTCATATGAACAGAAGTTATCTTCTTCCCTCGACCCACTGCAACTTTCTTATGCCCAGCCATGAAAGACATGCCTAACTGCTGAAAGTTGTGGGAACAATGTGGCGACTTGCACGGCAAAGTAAGTATTATTTTCTAGGACTAAGTTGATCTGATTAAGATTCTTCGTATGAGTGGCGTGGTCGTTCAAAATCAAGAAAACTATTTTTCCGTTTGATCTTTAGAAAACTGCGTAAACTTCCTAAATCAGTTCACAAAAATTTATGTCTACATTCCGCGTCAGATAGATAATATTGTATAAAGCTACCTACCAAAGGATCATCAATGGGCGATGTTTTTTTTATCTTTCACCCTTGAGAGAAAATAAAATTGAGCATAAAATTTTAGGCGGCACTCATACATACCTTAACAGTGACTACAAGGTCAGGATATTTAATAGTAGCACTCATACTATTTCGTCTGATACCATATTGAAGCGATTAGTGTCTTTCAAAGTAGTCACCTAGCATTCTGAGCAATTTGTTTCCAATGACCTGGAAGTTATAGAATACTTGAAGCGGTTAGTGTCCTTCAAAGTAGTCGCCTAGCATTGTATGCAATTTGTTTCCAGCTGTCTGGAAATCATAGAATACTTGAAGTATTACCAGTTCTGTTGATAGTTAGAACAGACCATCACTTTAAGATCTCTAGAACAGTACGACTAATTCTTTAACTTGAATAGGCTGGGAGTAAGTCCCCTAGATTTAAGCATCAATGATTATGACGTTATTCCAAAAAAGACTAAATCGTATTCTTGACATTTGCTAATCAAATGTTCATACATTCTTAAAACAATAAACAATACGTCACTTCATCCAAACTAATACTGCTTTAAGTATTTTACAGCTTATACATCGCAAATGACTAATAAGCCTTAATAGTGACAGAAAAACTGCAAACCTTTCAAACTAGTACAAACCTTACATTGGAAGTAATAATGGGTTAACAAGTAACTCTTCAATTTCAGCCGTTGTAAAATACTATGTTCAGCTTATACCAATGCTCCAACCTCTATTTTTTTTTTTTCACTTTTGATTTCTGGTTAGAAATAGTAATTATTCCTGTCTTGTCGACATTATATCCATTGCAAGGGAAGAAAGAAATGTATTTTTCATACAACAGCACTAATTTCGGATGGTATAAATAGAGCTAATAAAAAAATCCTTCTACAGTCTATTTGTTGAAACTCATTGGTTTTGATGCCGCATCGCAGTGAAACTTTGTCCTTGCGTCTTTTTAAAAAAACCGTATAGCCATCTATCTGCTGCAGTAATCTTTTCTCTTCATTGAACTTAAGATTCAACTTATTGTAGCTTTCAAAATTATGTGCTGCACTTCAGACATCAAAGTCAAACCAAGACGCCTACACTCTTGTAGCAATATATGATAAACTAATTTTTTTCCCTTATTTTCAAAAAATACGACCACAATCCATCTTTAATAGGCACTTACTTAGAAGTCAGTTGGTTTGTTATAACTTTTTCTTAAAAATCTATCTTCTATCTTGATACGACTTCTTCAGTAACCATTTACATGCTTTACTATCTCCATAATTGCCGATTTGTCTTCCTCTAGTAAGTTGTTCGCCAGTAAATTTTTTAAAAAAAATTAAAGTTGAGCCGTAAGTTTTAGGGCAATACCGGATACTACCATTTGAAGTAAACAGATCTTGCTCTATGTCGAGAATCAATCTTGTAACATCTTATAGACACTATTTTGTAGTATACATCTTTAGTAAACATATAATAAACTAATAAAATTTAATAAAGGATAAAATAAAGTTTCCATAACTTTGATAATCATTAAACAAAGGTGGTTTGAAAACAACAGATCATTAGAAAACTTAATTCCTAAAAAACAAACTCATTTATACAAACATCATAAATTTAACAACAAAGAAAGCCAGTATTGCAGTCTCTTTTCTTAACTGGTGGAGTATATTTAAGAATATGTCCGCTAAAAATCCATCTAGAAATTTGAAATAGTTAAAAAGACAGTTTTTAATTGGTTTTCAGTAGTAAGAAACTTCAAAATCAGCTTTCAAGATAAAGTAACATTTTTCTGAATTAATATGGTTAAACAAATGTAATTTAAATAACTTTCCTTCAAATGATTTGCTTCTTCAAATTCCTGCATCTAATCTATGACTGATAAACAAATCTTTAAAAGCAGCTTGCAGTATAGTGACACAATTGCGTGCTTTTGCAATGCGAACATAGTTTTACTAAATAAAAATAACAGTTTATTTAATTATCCCAAAACCTTCCTTTGCTCCATAATAATTGTAAGAAAAATTTGTAGAATTCTGTTTAATAGCTTAAATTTCTGCAAAAAACAAAAATGTTTCTCCATTTTGTTTATACAGATAGATTAATTATTTTAACAAACACATTTTCAATTTAAATTGGAAAAAAAATGCCCCGAGGTATTTGTTCCCACTTTCCAAAGTTAGTAGTTCTAAATCTAACGATATACCTTATAGAGCGCCAACACAAGAATATTTGAGACACAGATACGTTCAATACACATATACACACACAGGCACATTCTCTTGTATTATGAGATGTTAGAAATTTATTTAAAATCGCGAATCTCAAAAGAGAGAGAAAGTAATTCTCCCTCCGATTCTTTTTATCAATTAATCCTAAATTTAGCATTAAAAAATTACCCGAAACAAAAATAACTCGAAAATAAATTATTCTTTTATTTTAAAATTTTAACAGCTCATATAATTAAATTGAATTACTTGTCCCGTAAATAAATTTTAAAACGTTTAAGATATCAGATTAAGCAGACAATTCTAATTCTCGAATCTTTATTCTGGTTAAATACCTTATTTACCCAGAACACAAATTCAAATTGAATGTCGTCGATTGTATGAGTTTTATTTATTAGTTAATAATTTATATTGAAGAAAAATGACTAGAATGAATTCTAAAAAGTACCTTTAGAAAACTTTTCTTCCAATTTTTTTCTATTCAATGAAAATTATCACTTTGGCATGACTAATAAAGAAACCAAACATCACGGTTTAGAAGAAGTGGTCTTCCCTAGTAAAAGAAAGTCCCAATTTTCTATTTTTTTTTTTTTTTTTTCCCCTAGAAAAAAATAGTTCAGGTTCACAGAAAATGAATCCTGTTCTTAGGTTAAACGACTTGGATAGCCTTTTTTTTTATACTAATTATTAAAATCTCATATCAAAATCAATTATATTTAATTTTACCTAAGCGTCAGAAAAATATTTTTATTCCATATAGAATCTGATCACCAGGACTATGTTAACAAATTTAAAGTCCAGAGGTAGAGTAATTTGACATCCATCAGCTCCGTAAATAGAAACATGAGGGTCTATATCAAATTAATAAAACGGTTGATAAGAAAAAAAAAGTCATTTTTTTAAAACGTATTACAATTTTATAAATTAGCACCTTACCTTTACAAATAAATTTTCTTTCTTTTCTCAATCCTTTTTTTTTTTTTTTTGCAAGCCAAACTTTACTACCTTTAATCATGTCATGATTAATTTTACAAGTTGCACTATAAATATAAAAAATATGCATGTATTGGTTCTGTACGGATGTTTTTGAGCAGGTATGCATAATTATGTAACACTAGAAAAATGAAACACATCATAGTGAAAAAGCTGTCTTATTAAAAAATAGTAAAAGTTATAGCAAAATATTTTGTCTTTGAATCATCTCCTGTCTTTTTAAAAATGATTTTTATTACTTCACTATTTCTAATTTTTAATTTAATTAATGTATTTATTTTTTATATTTTGTATCTACCCTTTCGCAAACCAGTGTTACCAGGTTCCTCTCACGTCGTGAGGTTTAGAAAATCGAACCCATTTATTGTGCCCTCTCGATATTATCCCTTCGCATTTCTTATATTAAAATATAGCAATGATTTATTTTATTTTACTTAAGACAACTTTCATATCTGACCATGATTCAAAATTACGAGGTCCGTCCCAAAATAGCCCTAGTGTTGCTTCATACGGGACGTTAATATAATTAAACTAAACTAAAAACCGTAAAAAAGAAAGCTGAAAAAATGACTAGAGATACTTCCTGTCAATAAGTAACGATTTTAAAAAAAAACATCTTGCAGTGGTAAACCCTTTTGAGATAACCCTTCTTTCTCATTGGCTACAATACATGATCAACTTGAAAATTTCATTTGTATTGAAAAGAAGTATAAAAACCAACTGCTACACCGGTTTCGATTATGATTCATGCAAAGATACTTAAACATGTCAAGGATTGATTAGCAAACATCACTTTGTAAGGCTCTTTTTTTATGATTTTTTTTTTCCTAAAGAGAAATTATGACAAAGATTATCTTATAAGGCGAAAAATGAGAAAGAGTGCTTTCGAAACTTCTGATAAAATTATTTTGTTACGATTGTATGAATCATTTTATTAGGGTTTTATTTATCTAGGAAAAATACGTTTGACGCATCATTTTACTCAATAAACAGTTTTCCCCCTTGAACTTGGGGTTTTCTTTTTCGTATCTTATTTTTTTTAAAAACATTACTTTCATTATATGTTTGCAGAATTCAAGTCCTATAAACGAAGATGCGTAATAATGAATAAGTGTTAATACGAAGGGTAATAATTGAAGTGATTAGATATTCTATAATTTCAACCCGAAATATCTTTAATCATAATTTGTAACTAGATAAGGACAATTCATAACAAACAATAATGAACCGAATTCCGTTTCAATTGATTCTTCAAAAAACAAAAACTAAAAAATTTATTATTTTTTGTCCTTTTTCACTATTAATAAATGCACAATTATACCGAGATAATTGATATAATTTCTCTTTTTTAAATGACAAAAATAATTATGTTAATAATAAATATGGTTAAAGAAAACAAATGTTTTTTGTTTTGATTTTTTCCAACTTGGTAGCTGCCTATGGCCACAAGCCCATCGATTAAAAACTTTATTTTCCGAGTTATCAAATAAATGTGTAAAAGGTACAAATTCTAAAAGTGATTTTAAAAACTGGGATAATATTAACCCTTAATCAAGCATAATTAATCAGAATCCTATCTCTTCCATTACGTTGACTTGATTATTAGAATATATTTTTAAAAAGCATAACATCTGCTTCGCTAATATTATGTATAAATTTGGATGCCAGGTCATATAGATTCATTATAGACAAATAAAACTACACAGTTATTCACAAACATAATAAAATAAAAATATTAACTTAAAATAAATCATTATCAAATATATTTTTAAAATTTCTAATAAATTCTAAAAAAATTTAAAGCCAATATTCAACTCGCATGAATTGTAATTTGATCATTCTATGTATTTTTATTATTTAGTTCTATTTTCATTGCTTGAATATCATGCATACATTTATATCATATCATCATTTCATACCCATGAATACCGTGAAAAAACCCTGATGTCCGGAATGAAATTAATCAATAAATTATCTCGAACGGTCATCAAATACATGTCTACACCCCTTCGTTCACAGAATAGGACCTAGTGCTTAACAAACTTACTCCTTTCGCAGATAAGAATTTTGATCATCAAATCTTTGTAACATAATAATACCATTTGTTTTCTCGTTTTGGAAACCAGCTTGGGTAGTTTCTAGGTTGTATTAGAAAAATGCACCATTGGTTGAAATCGTTTAAATTTTTTTTAATCAAAGTTATATAAGTTGTTAAAAAAATGCAAATAATTAATTTATAGGTTTTGCACTTCCATATAAAGACGACCAGAGCGCACGTTCTGCGTAGCATTTTCTACATAGCAGTGAGCAGATCATACGAAACAAATATTAATTAAATTTAAAATTTTATAAAAGTTAACAACTATGAATGGATAATTTTCTTTTCCAATCTTTATCGCGCATAGAATTTTTACCAAAACATGGTAAATATGGATGCATAAGACTGATGGAAAAAATAATAAACTTCATAGCAAAGAATATGTATGCACCTCTATATATATTTATATTTATTTTATTATTTATTGTTTCTGGATAATTTTATTTATTTACTAGCCGTCTTTGACGACCAGTCGGTTCGCAAGTATTACCGCTCGCTACAATTTTCAATTAAATATTTTAAGTAACTGGTCTCTTAATAGATTCTCAAACAAAACATTTTTAATCTTCAAATTTGATAGCCATACCAAACTTATACTGTTGTTCAGATCGTTTCGTTCAATTTACTATATATATTTTGCTAATTTGTTGTCATTTCCGGCAAAACTTCAACTTTAATTTAAAATGTAAATGATGAAATTGCAATTAATATTAAGATATTTTTTTGATAAAATCAAGCGTTTTATTTTATTTATCATCTTTATTGTTATTTATTTATTATTATTATTATTGAATATGAGTATTGCAAACAGAATTGCTCTGTATTTAAGTCTTATGTGAACTACAAAATATTTTTCATAATTTATGTAATATCTCAAAGAATAATTCAACAAAAATTTCTCGGATTCAGCATACAATTCAGTTTTTAGTTTTGCCTTCAAAAATATTGAAATGAAATCAATAATAATATTTTGTTCCCGCCTATAAATATATTTCAAAAATTATGAAGTCAAAATTTAATGCAGTAAGGTATCATATTCTGAGAAATATTCTGGACACACCAAATTTTGAATAAATGAATGAATGTTTCTATTTTCCACGATCAACTAAGACTTATTTATGAAGTCTTCAATATTAAAAATTTAGAAAAACTCAACATTTTCCTAACCTTAGGCCAATTAATCTTGAGAAACCTGCGCGCTGATTGGCGTATTTTCTTTGAAACGATCGATGGAAAATCTAAAATTATCTTTTTTTTTATTGAATAGTGATATTCAAATTTTCATAAATCAGTCAGTTTAAGTGATTGATTTAGTTGATTGGAAATTAACTCTTTTTATTTAAAATATTAGTGTTTCAAGAACATTTTGTTATTCGTGATTTCCACAGCAGAAACTTTATGTAAAATCAAAAATTCGTTATTTATTAGAGCATTTATTGAATCAAGTTACATAAAATATAATCATTTTCCATTTAGACCATTTTAGCAGATGTATGTCTTACTAAAGGTTTAGAAATTAGCTTTGTGGCCCTGATTTGAATGGATATCCTGTTCATATTAAGCAAAACTTGCCTTAAAATAAAACTGATTTATTGGATTAATAATATAGAGAGTGTAAAAGATAATAAAATAATTTTTCTTGAATTTATTTTTTAGAAAAAATAATATTTCATATTTGTTTCATTTCCTACAGACACGTGCCGAAAATTATATTTTTGCAGATTTCATTTCCAAAAAGATTTAATTTATTTTTAATTGAAGCTTTAATAAATGTGATGGCAACACTTTGAAAAAAGCTAATTTTTTCCCATGAATGCGAAACGTGCTCGTGCAGCTTAAATTTTATTTTTATTTTGTACGAAAAAAATTGTTGACAAATATAGTTAAAATATTTATTTAAAAATTCATTAAAAATAGAAATTTAATTTTAAGGTTAAAACATTAGTATCATTTAAAAGATAAATTTTTTGATCTTTAACTTGATGTAAAAATCTTTTTTGTGCGGTAATATTTTCGGAAGTTATAGCAGAAACACGCCAAAATATAGCTTAATTTTTAAATAGATAAAATTCTAGTTAAAAAGTCGAAAAAAATAACCCCCAGGTGCACATTCCCGGCCTCCAAGGTATACACGTGCCAAATTTGGTAGCTGTAGGTTGAATGGTCTGGCCTGTAGAGCGCCAACACACACACACACACTGAGCTTTATTATAAGTATAGATTAGTTTCGATTTATCACGCGCTCCAAAAGTCAGGCATCCCTAATTGCCTGGCAGCGTCCTAGAATGTCTCAGATTGAAGTTTTAAAATTGTGATCCCTTTGGTCATAATGAAACAAGCTGATCTTATGTTATTACGATTTTTTTCTTAAATTTAAAAATTTAATGATTCTTTTACACTACACAGTGTAAAGCACTTTAAAGACATTTTATCATGCCACTTTTCTGACAGCTAAACAGAGGAATAAAGTTTTTTGAAGTGTCTTAGGTCATAGCCGCTGGGCACAGCTGTCTCTGCGCTAAATACAAAATTATAACTTCACCAATGTTAATTTTTTTCAATCAACTATTATAAATAATGGTTTTTACATTCTCATATAGATATAGTATAGAGAAAGTATAGTAATCTTCAAACAATTTGAAGTCGAGATTTTGACGAATCTCTACGTTTTAGACCTCCCTGAGTTAGAAAAAAATATACAGGGTGTTTATTTAGTCCCGGACCCATTTTGATGCTTAATAACTCATAAAATAATAAAGATAGATTAAAATTAATAACATCAATGGTTAAATAGACTCAAAAAGTCTCATGACCCTTGTCAATGAATGTGAACCGCTGATCTCACAGATATTCTAGGATTGTGTAAAAATGTCTCTCTGACACGCTCAACATGAAAATCACTTGTGCAAGGATGTCCGGAACGTTTCTTATCTGCGATACATCCAATTTCTATAAAATTCTTTTTCCACAGCAAGATGCTGTTTTTGGATGGAGAATCTTTTTGGTAAATTCTTCTGAAATTTCTCTGTGCTTGCACTATCGATTTCTTTTCTGTGAACCACCATAAAATCTGTGCTTTCTCTTGTGGTGTATGCATTCTCCTTAATATCCGCTCGAATAAAACATCACATACAAAAGTACTACATAGAACAAACACATCAAAAGTAAACATAACATTGCAATAGTGGCCAAAAACAAAAGAGAGAAAAATGCAATTAATAAGCAGACGATATTTAGAAAAGTACAGATATTTAGACTGGAAAATGAAATTATCTGAAATTCACCACACGCGCAGACGATATTTACAAAAGTAAAAATATTCAAACCTGAAAAGGAAAATATGTGAGTTATTCCATCAATAAATGCCATAAGTTTGTTTATATCTTCATTATTTTATGAGTTATTAAACATCAAAATGGGTCCGGGACTAAATAAACACCCTGTATTTGGAAAATGTCCATCAGTCTCTGTGACAAAGATAACTCAAAACGATTTGAGCTACACGGTTGAAATTTGGTATGCGATCTTTACACAAAGTTTTCAATTTTTGTCAAATTGTGAGCAAAATTTGTTCAGAGGACGTCCGTCTGTTCGAATATAAGTTAACACGATAATTACAGAATGAAGGGAACTAGATAAATAAAGTTCGGTACACAGATTTAATATCTATAGTGAAAATGCTTGTCTAAGTTTGAGCGAAATCGAACTACGGGTTCACAGTCTGTCGGTTTGTACTATCAGAAATACATAAACTCAATAATTCAAAAACGCAATGCCTTAAATATATCAAATTTGATGTGGAATGTTGTGATTACAAGTGCAGTTTTATATCAAATTTTTGTTTCAGTCGTTTAAGAAAAGTGTATCTTAAACACAAATTCGATTTTTGAATACCATTAATCCATGCAAAGGATTGATTGCCAAATCTCTAGCATAGATGACAGTAACTCGCCAAGGATGACAGAATGGATTCAGTAAAAATGCTAAATTCACACCAAAAATATTTCGCAAGTAGCCAATGGCATGTAAGTTGTTCTCTGATATGACAAGCTTATTTGACAGAATGCCATAAAGTTTTGTGGAGACCACTCTCTCTGGTTTTTATATATATTCTATTATTTTTTTAATTTAAAAAAAGAATCGGTTTCAATAGGCTGATAACAACGAAGAAAAATTTTATTGGATTTTTCAAAAGTCGTTGTAACGAAAATCAATTCAAAACTAATTCTCTGACGTTTTTGGTAACCCTGTAATACCAATAGTAACCTGAAGAAATGACAATTTCACGACCCCCTAGATCGTAAGTCTCCTGTTTCAAAACCATCCGCTACCAATTATCGAAATGCCTACAGGACTTGACTCTTCCGCGCAGACAGCTGTGTCCAGAGGCATTGACATAAAACACCCCAAAGAAAGTTGTGAAAGGCAGACTGTGGCTTGATTATTTTACAACCCATTCATACCACTTGTAAAACGCGAGTGTGGGGTTTTCTTCCCATTTCGGATGGATTGGGGTTGAAAATCGAGAATGCTTAGGTTATGAGATACTGTGGTGACCAATTTCTCAATTGAACTTCAGTTTAGGACGATCGAAAATCTGTTAATACAAAATCCAGGACGCTGGTTAGGAAAAGGAACATAGCAAGAAAAAGTAAAATTGTAAGTTAAAAAATAATAAATTATCGAAATTTTCATAAATAAATGAAGCAAGGAGTCTTAAAACAGCACAAATAAATCATTTTGCTATTCAGTCTAATATTTGTAGTTGACGTTGATTTATTCGCATTATTCATACTAAGCATACTCTATTTTTTGAATACTGAATTTGGAAAGTAGGATTCTTTACTGTATTTCTTCCTAAATTCAGTATTTAAAAAAAAACAGGATTCGGATTCAACTTAACAATTATTAGTCTGTATGTTTGCATATTGAAAACAAATTCTCCTGAAATCTAAGTCTAATTAAAATTTGTTTCAATTACATGATTATACGTAAAATAAATTTTAACTGTTTATGTATAAATATAATTTTTGATTGATCGGAACAAATTTTTAATTCAAAGCCTGGACAAAAACTTTATTTATGACCCCAAAGCATCAAAGAAGTAATTGCAAAGGTCTGTAAACTGTATTCAAAATGAATTTTTTTTTAATTATATAAGGCAGAGATCCTCATCCTGTAATACACGTACCCCCTTCCCCCAACCTTCGAGGAATCCGGACCATCTGGAAATAAGAGAAAAGAGAGAGTTAATGATGGTAGAAAACATAAATCATACATAAGAAATAGATTAAAAACAAAAATATTTTTCAAACATTTTTTTTTTTTGAGCTTTCAAAAGTAGAAATTATTCGATTGGTCCTATAGTAAATTAGAAATGTTCGTAAAACGAGTTTATATATTTTTTATGGGTACTTAATTCAAGTGCTAATCTTCTAATCTGTATTAAAGTTTTCTTCTTATATTATATAAAAAGTAATTCATTTCTGAAACAGAGAAATTTATTGAATTTTCAAATGATTTTTTTAAAGCATAAAAAGTTATTTTTCTCATTTATAAAGAGCTATGTAGATAAAATGAGGATAAAATTCTTATCAAATTTTAAGCCTTTCTGACAGGTGTTTCCGGTGAATGTCTGTCGATCTGTATTTTTGCATACATGTAAACGCAATGACTTACATCAGTGAAATTCGGCATGTTATTTTGTGACTACAACTGCAGTTCCGTGTCAAATTTGTTGTTAATCTGTCTACAAAAAAGCATTTAAAATATGTATTCTTACGAAAAATCCAGTAAAAATGCTAGATTCACGTCAAAGATCTGTACTTCGTAACTAATGTTCGCCAATACCATTCATGATGTTAGCGGCCTTACCCAAGGTCCCCAATTTTAGGGGGGTATAAAAAATTTGTTTGAGAATAAGGGAGAAAGGAACCGACTCCCGCTCTTTAATCCAGTATTGCTCTGCACTTTTAAAACAATTAGTATAAAATAAAATATCTTCCATTTCAAAAATTATATTATTATTAATTAAAATAGCATTTCATTGATTATTATTATATTATTCGATATATCATTTAATATTTATATTTCTGTTTAAAACTACTTCAGTTAAACTTCAGAAAAATCATGCGATTTCACAGTCTGTAATAAATTACAAAGAACTTCAACATTTTGAGATGTCAGAGCGCATGACCTTGATCTCACATGACTTTGATCTGTTTAAAAAAATAAAAAAAAACTGTTCCAATAGATTGATTTTTTTCCCTATAATTATTGCCGTTTTGCTTGCAAGTGTTATACTTAAACCACTAAAAAAAATAATGAAAAAAAGAAATGCGATTAAAAATACAAAAAAAAAATCCAATGAAAGCAATGTTCGCTGAGATGAAACATATAATACAATTCTTAATGTTTCATCCCAGTTGTCAAATCAGATGGAATTGATAATACCGATGCAATATTTCTATTTTTAAAATATTTGCGCTGAGATTGTTGATACAATATTAGACAAACTGTAACGGAAAAAAAAAATCAGAAATTTATAAATTGGGTTTTTCAAATGAGCACAATAACTGCTAACACCATTAAAAGACTTTGTTAACATATTTTTTTGATTCGCCCCAAATATGTCCGAATTTTAATTTAAATATACCTTACTGTTCTATTTGTAAAAAATAAAATAAAATAAATAGATAAATGGGGCATATTTAAAAAAATACACCAAACTTTCGATTTTTAAGATTTTAATTATTAATTATATTTTTAATTAATAGTTTGTTATTTAATTTAATTTTATTTAATTAATTTTATTTAATTTTATTTAATTTTTTTTTATTTTAATTTTATTTTATTATTATAAAATGTGACCGAAATTTGGTTTAAATATTATACTGCTTGTAAAAAAAATACTAAATTGGTCGTATTAAAAATAAAACAGAAAAAACACCAAACTATTTACTTTTAATATTTAATTATTGATTATTATTTTTAATTGATAATTGATTATTTTTAATTTAATTTTCTTATTACCCAAATGTGTCAGAAATTTGATTTAAATATACCTCATTGTTCTATTTGTAAAAAAAAAATAAGTTGGGCATATTAAAAAAATTAACTTTTAATTTCTAATTATTAATTAGGATTTCTAATTGATTATTTTTAATTTAATTTTATTTTATATTATTATTACCCAAATGTGTTCGAAATTCGTTTTAAATATACCTAATTGTTCTATTTAAAAAAAATGGGGTATATTTAAAAAAAAATGCATCAAATTATTAACTTTTAATTTTTAAAATTTTAATTATTAATTATGATTTTTTATTGATAATTGATTATTTTTTAATTTGATTTGATTGGATTGACCCATTTTGAAAAATTAGCTTTTAAAGAATTCTCCTTTTCTTGTGCTTGTGTGTATATGATTCATCTAGTGGGGGGGGAGAGAAAATTATTTTGATATACACGTACTAAATGCACAGACCTGAAGAGAAAGTCGATATAATAAAATAATCTTTGCGCTTAAATTGCTTGAAATATTGAAGTACTAGCCGCCTTTGGCGACCAGCCGGTTCGCCAGTATTACCGCATAAATATTTTAAGTAACTGGTCTCTTAAAGGATTCTCAAACAAAACATTTTTAATCTTCAAATTTTGATAGTCATACCAAACTTATATTATTTAGATCGTTTCCTTCAATTTACTATATATATTTTGCTAATTTGTTGCCATTTCCGGTAAAACTTCAACTTTAATTAAAAATGTAAATGACGAAATTGCAATTAATATTAAGATATTTTTTAATAAAACCAAGCGTTTTATTTTATTTATCATCTTCATTGTTATTTATTAATTGTTATTATTATTGAATATGAGTATTGCAAACAGAATCGCTCGATATTTAAGTCTTATGTTAACTACAAAATATTTTTCATAGTTTATGTAATATCTCAAACAATAATTCAACAAAAATTTCTGAGATTCAGTATAAAATTCAGTTTTTAGTTTTGCTTTCAAAGGGATTGAAATGAAATCAATAATAATATTTTGTTCCTGCTTATAAATATATTTCAAAAATTATGAAGTCTAAATTTAATGCAGCAAGGTATCATATTCTGATAAATATTCTGGACACACCAAATTTTAAATAAATGAATGAATGTTTCTATTTTCCACGATCAACTAAGACTTATTTATGAAATTTTAAATGTTAAAAATTTAGAAAAACTCACCATTTTCATAATCTTAGGCCAATTAATCTTGAGAAACCTGCACGCTTATTGGCGTATTTTCTTTGAAACGATCGATGAAAAATCTAAAATTATCCTTTTTTTATTGAATAGTGATATTCAAATCTTCATAAATCAGTCAGTTTAAGTGATTTGAAATTAACTCTTAAAAGTCAGTGATTTAGTTGATTGGAAATTAACTCTATGACCACCATAAAATCTGTGCTTTCTTTTGTGGTGTATGCATTCTCCTTAATATCCGATCGAATAAAACATCACATACAAAAGTACTACATACACATCAAACACATCAAAAGTAAACATAACATTTCAATAGTTGCCAAAAACAAAAGAGAGAAAAATGCAATTAATAAGCAGACGATATTTAGAAAAGTACAGATATTTAGATTGGAAAATGAAATTATCTGAAATTAAAAACACGCGCAGACGATATTTACAAAAGTAAAAATATTCAAACCTGAAAAGGAAAATATGTGAGTTATTCCATCAATAAATGCCATAAGTTTGTTTACATCTTCATTATTTTATGAGTCATTAAATATCAAAATGGATCCGGGACTGAATAAACATCCTGTATAGACAGTGTAAAAGATCATAAAATAATTTTTCTTGAATTTTTTTTTAGAAAAAATAATATTTCATATTTTTTTTTATTTCCTACAGACACTTGCCGAAAATTATATTTTTGTAGATTTCATTTCCAAAGAGATTTAATTTATTTTGAGTTAGAGCTTTAATCAATGTGATGGCAACACTTTGAAAAAAGCTATTTTTTTCTCATGAATGCGAAGCGTGCTTAATCCTCATTTTTATTTTTGACGAAAAAAATTATTGAAAAACATAGTTAAAATATTTATTTAAAAATTCATTAAAAATAGAAATTTAATTTTAAGATTAAAACATTAGTATCATTTAAAAGATAAATTTTTGATCTTTAACTTCATATAAAAATCTTTTTTGTGCGGTAATATTTTCGGCAGTTATAGCAGAAACACGTCAAAATTTCGCTTAATTTTTCAATAAATAAAATTCTATTTAAAAATTCGAAAAAATAACCCCCAGGTGCACATTCCCGGCCTCCAAGGTATATACGTGCCAAATTTGGTAGCTGTAGGTTGAATGGTCTGGTCTGTAGAGCGCCAACACACACACACACACACACACACACACATTGAGCTTTATTATAAGTATAGATATAGATATAGATATAGATTACTTAAAGCTTCACATTTCATTATAACAATAGTTTTGTTTTCTCTTAATAACTATATAATTCTTGGTGAGTAGCCATAAAAGAAAATTCCTCTGACATTTCTTTAATTTTATTACTTCTTTTTGTATAAAATATAGAGGGAGTATTATAATCATGAAATAGAATCTAACTCGAGATTTTTATCGAGTCTTTACGTTTCAGACCTCCCTGACTTTAAAATATATAATAAAAATATAAACATTTTTGGTGATTTGTTTATCTGTCTGCCTGTCTTTCTGTCTGTGAACACGAAAAGTTAAAAAACACTTTGAATTAAACGAATGAAATTTCTTATATAGTCTTTATACCAAATTTGTAGATTTGTTGCGACATAAATCGTAAATATTTTATTTAAAAGTAGCAAACGATTATTTTAATAATTATAAATTTTATTTTGTAAATAGTTGTGAAATTCAGGTTGGCAACAGTGATATTTTTGGAATTTTTAATTTGTTGTTTAACACTAAAGCTACCACGAGCGGGTCATTTGACCCGCTTCCAATGGCAATTCCAATGTATCGGTGAAATGCCGGTAGGTTTAGTGTTAAAAACGAATCTAGAATTTTGAATGAAAATAAGTTGATGTAAATTTGATAATATTATCTATAATGTAATAAAATTTAGTTTTATAGTAAGTTTGTCTGCATTTTGTTTATTGTTGACGCACGAACAGATTTCTGCCTAATTGTGAGCGAAATCCGTCAGTCTGAATGCGAGTTAATAAGATAACTCTAAATTATAGAGAACTAGATCGATGAAATTTGGTATAAAGATTTACCTTCAAAAGATAGTTCACTATCGATTTTGGAACCAAATCCATCAAGGATGTGATCGTCTGTTGGTCTGTTCTTTCACAAGCATGTAAACGTAATAGCTGAAAAACGTGGAATTTGGAATGTGAATTTTTGACAATAATCGCATTTAAAACACAAATTCGATTTTGGTGTATACTAATCAGCATGATAGAGATTGGTCAACAACAATAACAAAAACGCCAAGCATTATATGATAGATTCAGTTTAAATGTTAGATTCGTTTCAAATATCAATATTTATTAACTTTTGTTCGCCAATGCCCTGTAAGGCATTCGCTGCCTTGCCCAATAGATAACATCTTTGTTAGAGAGGCGAGAAAGTTTTAGAAAAGCCAAACGGGATGTATAATAACTTATTATTCGCTCTGAATAGTCGTCAGAACATAGCAAGATTAAATGGTCTCCGGTTTATGACCTTTTACTTTCCAGTTATATTTAACTTTCAAAATTAAAATGTATCAACTAACTCTTTACCTAAGACACCGCCTGATAAAAATGATACCAGATGCAATTTTAGCTCCACTCCTCCGCTTTGCCAACACATAGGAATTGTGAAATACGCTCTTCTAAGCTTTAACACACGGCATCAGTAGCCGAATCATCACAATAAGATGATGCACGATTCATTTAATAAACATTCATATTCATTGATTGCAATCGCCAATGGAAACTTTCATCAGATACATTTGATGAAGTTCTAGTTTGTTTGTTTTTTGTTAGTTATAACTTCTGATAGCCTTCATATAAATAAGTAATTTTTATTGAATTTTTTGATTAAATTATCGTTTTACTTAAATACCGTTTTGAAATATCGATTCAAAAAAAAAAAAAAAAAGGTGATACTATGTGTCGTCAAACGTCAGAAATTAATTTTTTTCAAAATGCTAACATAATTTTGGTCTTTAGTGTTACTATTGACTTGTCTCTACAAACTATTTAATTCTTTATAATCAGATGATGATTATTTATTTGCAACAAAAAAAGTGAAAAGAATGCATATAAATACGGAAAAGTCATTTGTTAAAAGTGTCACGATGGCAACTCTTCTGCTTCGAAATTGATGGATACCACAGAAAATGTTCTGTATACGTATATCAAATGAACAATAAACTACTCATATGTCAAGCTTATTGATGTTGCCGAATTTTGTTAGGAGTATTGCTGGCTTAGGTATCATCATCAAACGGTAGTGGTGGCTTGATGGTAAGATCTCAGCTTTGGAATCGGAGGGTTTCTGGTTCGAGACCCGATTCTTACAAAGAACCATTGTGTTAGCGGATCTTACCATGTGATCAAAGTCTTACCACGTGATGTAGAGAAGTAGGTGCCAGCTCAGGTATCGTCCTCGTCATCTGACCTCAGTTCAATATTACGAGGTCTCCTCTCAAAATAGTCTTAGTGTTGCTTTAAAACAAGACATTAATAAAACTAAACTAGGCATCGTTTTACACTGGTTCAATATTGTGAAATCCACCCAAAAGAAGGTCTCGCAATTCACCAAAATGAGGCATTCATCGTTATTAACTAAATTAGAATAATAGAAATCTCAATATGTGATTCATTCAAACTATAAATTCTCCACACAGTAAAACAAAAAAAAAAGCGTTTAGATTCGTCACTGTCTATCAATGCTTTAATTATTAATAATATTCTTTATTAACTGAATTTAAGCTAATAATTATTATCATATTCTAAAAAAAATGTGGAATTTTGCATTCAATGTACTTATAAATATATAATCTCAATCTGAAAAAAATAGATAAAAAACATTAAAAAGGATACGGTATCTATCTTCACTTAGATTTATTTTGGCGGTAGAATTGGGCGCTATGAGACTGTTTGGCGACAAATTGGATTTTCATTTTCGACAGCCGAAGTGAGTCCTCATTTCGCTTCGCGCTTCGAAAGTGATGAGTGATAATCGTTTACACTCGTTGAGACCTGTTCTAGTTGGAGTTAAAATACTGAGGTAGTAAAAAATTTAACAAAGTGTGAGCGATGGCCATGGAACGTACGCCCGAAAATATTTTTTCTACTCTTTCTCTGAATTTTCCATTGTTTATACCTACTCTTCTGAAAGAGGTAAGTTTTTTTGTTTACTACTTCCGAGTTTGATCATGTTGATACTCAATGATCAAATTCGAAATGCTCATTTATATATGCGCTTGCCAGTTTTTATTTTTGTCATTTAATTATGCTAAAAGTAATGTTTGTTATCTCTAGGATTTATTTATGTATTATGATTTGTGTAAATAATGACATGTAAATAATATTGATCACGGTTATTATTAATAATTCATTAAAAATACATTATGTATTGACAATGGCCAGTTATTATTAATACTAACCGCGGTTGTTACTCATACGATCCGATTAATCGCATTGTCCATAACTAATTAATATGCTTTATTGACTTTCATCAATGATGGGTCATAAGTTTAAAATTGAATTAATTATTATTATAATTTGAATGTGAATTAAATAATTGTTTTAATTTCCACTATGTTTTAAGTTTTGTACTGCAGCTAATTTTCGATGAATATGTCCGATCTCTATTTGATAATTGCAATGTTAACTTCAATATTATAGTAAGATTAATAATTTCTGCTTTTTTTGTATGGTATATCGTAAATAATCCATGAAGCAAACTCGAAAATTTATATTTTAATCGCTTCGCAGTTACCTAATAAGATGATGTTGTTGATGAAAGAAATTAGATGGTAATAATAATAATTTTATATAATTTTTTAAAATTATTTTTCGTCTTTTAAATATTTAATTATAGCAGAACGTTTAAAGCTTAGCAGCTTCCAGTTAGAATTTCATAAATTGCTTTGATTTTTAATATGAAAAATATGACGATCTCTATTAACAGTGCTTGTAAATTAATTAATAATTGCCAATTCTTGATTATAAAATTTTTTTTCAATGTATTTATTAAAACAAAATCTAAAATTGGAATCGGGCAAAAAAATTTATTTAATTTTGGCATCTATTTCGGATATGACACATTTCCGCACTAACGCTTATTTCAGCATTTTCGTAATCGAAATTTGTCATTCATGAGATAAACTAATTTTCTTTAATGTAATAATTCTTCAATATTTTTAATACCTAAAGCTCTTTTTGTACCAAATTAATTCAATTCAATGTTGAATAAATCATATTTATTTAACTTCTCGATATTTATGTTTGGCATAATTCATCATCATGTGTTATGTCTGTTAATAACGCGCAATTCTTATGTATTATTAAAACAATAGTTAATAATTATTTGTATTTTTTAAAATGATTTTAGTTAGCATAGTTAGTTTTAAAAATTATTTTGATACCAAATTTTTATTAATATTTCCTGCTTTAATATTACTTGATGCAATATTGTTTGCAAGTTGTGTACCACGAAAGTTTTTTGAGGAATATTAAAAAATTGAAAAAGAAAATAATCACCAGCAAGAAGAAACGTAAACGTATCCTTAGCGCAGAAAAAAACAGTTTAGTTTCTGTTCATTAAAATAACATTTATGTTTCGTTTAATAATATTTTTCTTAAATATTTTATACAACAAATCAATTCTTTGCAGAAATTAGAGACATGTGAGGGAATTAAAAAAATTTATTTGCAAGTATATTGAAGTATTACAAATTGAACAAAATGTTATCATATCACTGGTTTTTAAATATATTTTTGTTAAATCTCAACTTCAAAAAGTTTAACAAGTACGCGTATCATCTGCAAATCCATCAGTAATACTTTAGGTGAAGATCTTTCTTTCTTTCCCTTTTTTTCTCCCACATTCTTTTGCTTGCCATTACCATATGCTAACGAAGTTTACAATCTTTTAATTTGGAGAATTTATTTTATTACATTTTACTGGGCATCCACGCATTATATTTAAATAAGCTGAATTATTGAAATAACCGCTACTTCATCTATGGAATAATTGTGAAGTATGTTTTATTTGTTTGTTCTCTGGAATAAAAAAAAATTAAAATTTCACATTTCCAACATAATAAATGTAAGTCGAAACCTATGTTTAAAAAGAATACGGAACAAGTGAAAATTAATAAACACATAATTCGAGGATTAAATCATCATTTTATAATAAATACTTTTGTCATTTTATATATAGGGGACATTAAAGTAAAGAATTAATATAAAAAATGGTTACTGTGTTATATTTATGCAAATGGGGGAAAAAAAAGAAAGGAGAAGAAACTTTGTTTCCAATGACAGAAAGTTCTTGCTGTTGTCTAATTAAATTTTTAGTTGCTTGAAAAATTCCCATAAATAAAAACAGAACAGTTAAAAGATATAACGACGTTAAAAGTGTTCCAGATGATTATCCACTCTCTTCACACACATTAATAATTAGGATCATCCACATCACAGGTTATCATATTGGCAATGAAAAGAGAACGTTGCCACTCTGTTGTGAACCACCAAGTTTGGCGATGAATTGCGCTTTTAGGCTTCGAATGTTGACTGCGAATGTTTAATATCACAAATAAGCTATCGTTATTAATAAATATCTATTTCATAATAAGTAATAAGAAATAGATTTAAATTGTTTTAAAACTTTGAACAATTCGAAATCATGCCAATTCAAACTCTTTGTTCGATGACGATTGTAATTTTTTCATTTTTTTTAAAGATGCATAATTATGTTTACTTACTTACTTGAATTGAAATGACTTACAAATGAATTGAACGAAAATACATTGGAAATTGTTTATTTTGTTACTCATCACGTAATGTTACTTGTATTGAAACTCATATTTTTGTTAATGCGAGTTTTTATTTATTGCCAAATTAAATGAAAACTTACAAATTATATATTAACTAATAATTCTTCGATTGAGTTTCGTTTTTTATACCTATTACCGTATACATATGTTTTAAAGAATGATGGCAAAATTAGACGTACGTGCATGCCGAATTTTTCATTAATCAATTAAATAGCCTGAAGTTCATTTTTAAACCAACTTTCTTCTGACAGTAGCCAACGTAATGTTTTCATTGTAAAGTTAACTGATTGGTTATGCATCGTACATAATTATGTTTCGCAATCTAGTAATGGTAATCTCGCATTGCGATAGGTCGCCAAATGTGACGAGCCTTCTCTCGAATCATTGTTGACTCATCTCTCGACTCTCATTGGGTCGGCAGTTCTTGGCTCCTCCCGTGATGCAACGTCATGAGTACTCATGTTTTGGTTGAAAAGTTGGTAGTCAAGATTTCCAGTAGATTCAGTTAAAAACTTCCAGTTGTGGTAGGTGGTTGTAATTGTTACGCAATGACCACCGCGTTAGTATCAGCTTTTCACCCGGATTTCAGGAACCTCTATAAGGTAAGAGTAATTGCGTTTCGGCAGAATTTTTCTGAATGACATTGTTTTTTTATGAGACTTCTAAGGAAAATAAAGACCTTAGTATCGTATTTTTTTGTCGGAAATGCAGATGCATTAGGATAAAATTAAACCGCGTGTGTTTTTTAACCGGATATTAAACGTTTGTTTTTCGAGGATGCTCCTATCGTCGTTATCAACGCTTTTCCGGCTTCGTTAGTCACTTTTACTCGAAATATTTTCGAGTAGTTGTGTTATTACTTTTTTATTATGGGAAATGTCTTCGATATGGACTTGTTTTCGGTGTTGTAATGAAATTTAGAAATAATTGTTGTTAAATGCTGACTTGCATTTATTTTTTGGATGCATTTACGAACTGGTGTTATTGTAATAGTAACGTGGAAACAATTGTTTTGTTGTTCAATTTTATAACTTTTCCGGTTTTTGTCTTTAAAAATAAATATAATTGTAATAAGCATGAAAAGAAAGCTCAGAATTATTTTCTTGCCTTTACTCAGAATAACTTTAACATAAATTCGGATTTTGTTAAATTATATGCCAAGTAATTGGACTTGTCACGAGAACTTAGAAATATGCTATTCTTTCGTCCCAATACCGGCTTCTTCAGAGTTAGAATCATTTTAGCCTGCCGATTACTGCAGTTAATAGGTACTTCCTACCCAGTAAACGCAATGGTTGGATTGTTTTTAATCTAAACTTTAATGAAGTTAGGAAATTTTTAATTATATTAAGTTTTGATTAAAATTTAATTTTATATATTGCTTTTCATCAATCTTTAAAATGCCAATATACAGTGTCACAGTATCGTATCTCATTTTTTGTATTGCAATTCCTTAAAATATTAGCCGTGATTTTGCATATAAACTGAATGCATGGAACTGTAAGGACTTGCGCACTTTAGAGATGCAAGGAAAATTAATATTTTCTTTATCCGAGTCCGTTACTTTTTTCTGTAGGAAGTTATTCAACAAGTTTTTAGAAAGTGCGGATATTTGTTTCCAAAACTTTTAGAGTAAATAAACAATCCTACGTTTGACCAATACCGTGCTATTTGGTGGAATTTAATCAAGTAATTTTTTCTTTATAATGAAACTAAAGATCTTGGTGAAATATTGAGAATATTATGTATTTATTTATTCTCAACTTTTAATTTTTGTCGACGATATGTTTCGAGTTTCTGAAGAATGACAGCAAAATTTGTTTTAGTTGAAGCTACTTTGAAATATTTTAACCAACTGAGAATCAAGGGTAAAAAAGCGACCGCGAGCTACGTAAAAATATTTGTAGACGTACGAATTGCTTTTGTTGTTTTCAGATTTAGATAAGGAATATCGTGCTCTTAGAATTAACTTCATAAAAATACTCAATGATAACTAAATTAACGACAGTGAAGCGGAGAGGAAAACCGTATTGAAATAAATCTCCCAAAACCGAAATTTGTGAACTGTCTGATTATACTTTAAAGAATTGCACTCTTGTTTGGTTTTGATTTTTATTTTATAAAACTTGCTATGGCCGAAACATTCGGTTTGTTTGTCACTTATTTTTTAAGCCTTCTTATTGTGCCATTGATTTCTTATTAATTCAAAAACTCTGGAAATAATAATGCCCTTGAAGTTCTGCACTGAATGTCGTGGTGGGTTAGTAAAGAAATCCCGAATCCTCATTGAAAAGCAACAAGGAACAGGTTGTTCTGCTAACCTCGTTTTACAGCAGACTGCCGTACCGGTGTTTTTTGTTTCTCTGCGCATCGACGCGTAGAAACAGTAGTTTATCGCCTTCATTCCGAAAGATTGGCGATGCACTTAATGCGTTCGGATTATGTGAGCAGAAGACTTTAATCTATAAATCAGTCTTTTCAAATTTGTTTTTATGCCGTGTGAAAAGAAAATTCACAATAAAGTATGAAATATTGAATCGAAGATTAAAGGGGAGAGCGAAGTTTGTATTCGCCTTTGCAACCTCTGTACTTTAAATACATAAAAAGAATTTTTCTGTGAAGCTGCCCTTTGAATTCAGAATTCGTTAAAAATGTAATCACTTAAGACTTCATGCTTTCTGAATCTACTACGTTTAATGCATTTTACTTTGTCACATATCCACGAAAACACGGATTGCAGCATTTTTAGAACCAAATTTTATCATTCAGATTACATATGAAAAAATTAATCAATTTCTACAATATTTTTTAATATGCCAACGCTTTCTGTATAAATTTATTTTTCTGTATAATTTATAATGCTTCTCGATGTTTGTTTGGTGCGTTTAACTATACTACGAAAGTCGGCTTTCCTTATCCCAAGTTGGATGTCGTGTTTGATTTCAGTAATTATGAAACAAACTTCATTATTTTTAAAATTTTGTATTGGATAGTAAAGAAATCCTTGCTTAAATATATTCATTTAATGTAACAAAATTGCGCTAGTAAGATTCACGAATGTATTCGTGTTTTAGCATATCTTTGAGATTATAACAAGGCTGTGCGGTACCGAGTGCAAGTGACATCTATTTATTGGGAGGGAGAAGGTTTGATTGACTAAAGACTTTAATCTTGTATTTGAAAAAGTGGATAATGAAATTGAAAAGCTGTTGGACGCATATTTTGCATTAAAATGTGCATTTTGAGCTCCTCCCCCATTGATTGTGAAAATTGTGGCTCTCGCAATATCGGCAGTTTTTTTCTGCTGCTGATCATCGTTCGGTATTTCATATTTTAAATGCTTAATTTTTTATTTCGAATGCTTAAGTGATATTGGTAATAGAGGAGCGAAATTTTTAAATTTGTTAGGGCATACTGGTTCTGGAAGACCATTATTAAAAGCCTTCCATTAAAGAACTTCTCGGAAAATTTTTCTTAAATGTGCATGTGTGGAGCTGAAAATACATTTTTAAATATCCCAATTTTTGTAACTTTCATGTTTTTATATATTTGGATATACTTAATTTTTTTAGTTTAAAATTTTATTCCCGTTTAGAAATCCTAATTTTGTGTGTGTGTTTGGACACTTTGCTAGGAATGAAACCTAAATACTAATTTTTTTTCCTCTAACCTTAATGGAAGATTGTCACTTTAATGAGATATCTAGGAATTCAGAATTTAAAATCTTGCTCTTTTCTTTAGCTTTCTATGCTTTGTTTTCTGTATTTAATACATATATCCTTTGATATTTGACATTTTTAAGTGTAAGGAAGGAGCTATTAAAATAGAAAGTATGCAATTAAAAAGATGCTTTAAAAAAAATCTTAACTTTTACTTATTGGCTAAAAACTTTTTTTCTTTTGTATTCATATATTAAATTGATATATAAATATGTAATGTATCAAATGCATACTTATCTGGTTTTAAATAATGATTTAAATACATTATGTATATTTTATATATTTCTTTTCAAAACACTGAATTTTATATGTGGATAAATTTTAGGGATCAATTTAAAGGATAGCAAGTTGAATATAATATAGCCTCTTATTAGTTAAGGTAGTGTTGATAGGTAAATTAAATAGTTGAATTCTCTACTTAAATCTAAAATATTTTTTTCTTCTCTATAGGGTCTGCAATCCCATAGAGTAACGTCAGATTTCAGACAACAGGTGTCACTGGCTCTAGAAAGGCAGCTTAGTGGACAACTGGCCAATTCATACACATCTTCCTTAATCAACATCCCAATTGCTACGCAAGGATCAACTGTACCTGCCTTGAATACAATTTCAAGTTTTCCTGCAAAATCTTCTACAAAACATCCTCCTTTGACAGCAAGTAACAGTGTGGCTAACTGCAATGCAGCATCACATCTGAAAACACTTGCATCCCGTGAACATAGAAAATTGGATAGGAGTATCAGCGAGCCTGTTGATAAATCTCAACAAACACTGAAACAAGCACCTCCCAATTCTAGCCGATACAAGACTGAACTATGTCGACCCTTTGAAGAGAGTGGCACCTGCAAATATGGAGACAAATGTCAATTTGCTCATGGTCTTGGTGAATTAAGAACATTAACACGTCATCCAAAATACAAGACTGAACTTTGTCGTACATTTCATACCACCGGTTTTTGCCCTTATGGGCCCAGATGTCACTTTATTCATAACAGTGAAGATTCTAAAAAGTGCCTTTTGAATACATTGCAAGGGCCTGCAAATTTGCCAGTTGCGAATAATCCTAGCCTGTCCCCGACATCCCTATCGCCAAAAGATTACGATATATGTAGTTTTAGCATTGGGTCAGCTGGTGAGCTATCGCCTACTAACAGCTCTACTGGTAGCATCAGTAGCAGCAGTGGATCACCTACGTCTTCTCTTGGTGGATTTTTCTTGGACGATAGTCATGCATCTTACTCTTTGCCCCAAGTTCCTCAAACAGCACCACCTACTTTGAGTAGTGGAAGGTTCTTTGGTGCTGATTATATGCCTCTGAAACCCCTGTCAACATTGCCACCACTTGTTCCACAAGAAGAATTATTGTCTGTGCAGCAGAATGATGATTTAATTTCATCACTTGATACATTGGTGTCTGAACTGGAATTAGACTGCCTTAATGAGGTAAACAGCAATGCTGAGTCCCCAGCTAAACCTGAATCATGTGCTGCATTGGACATCAATAGAAATATCAGACTTCCCATTTTCAGCCAGTTAGCACATGGAAATTCTCCTTAACTGTTTTTTTAAAAGCATTGTTACTGTTAAATTTTTTTTTTATTGAAGAGACTGAAGCCAAATTGGTGACATCTTTTGGACTCGACATAAATATGTTAAGTCTTTAAGTTTTTCCCTAATTTTACATGCTGGAAATGGAATTTGGTGTATCGGTAACGAACTTCTTGTAGTGGAAGATGTGTTGGAAGCTATCTGTATGAAAGTGTAAATTATTAATCTATTTGTATTTAGAATATTTTAAGCTATAAACCCCTACTGATATTTTATATTCCATAATTTCCTATCTTTGTTTGCTTTCATTTATTTAAAAGTGCTTATATACAGCTATTGTAGGTTAACTCGAGCACTATGGGTGTAAATTGCAAGGGCATTATGAATTATTTATTTTCATATCTAGGAAAAGTCGGAGTATCTTCTACCTTACTATTTGTCAGTATAGTGTTATAATCAGCTTTACAATATCTTTAACTGAAAATATAAATTTGTAGGTGTAGTAATATGCTTTGCAGAGCTTTACATTCTAATAGTAATTCAATTTGCACTTCTTGTAAATACTCTTTAAAAATAGCAAACTTTAACTTGTGTAAGTTTTTGCATTTCATAAGAAGCTTTATGTAGTTAAATCTATAGATTTTTTTAATCTCCACATTAAAGACTAGATACTCATTATAGAATTTTGAATGTTAGATGCAGTTACAAGAATATTTCGCACTACATGTCGATTATAACGATCGATTTTGTTGAGCATCTTTCATTTCAAGTGCATCGAAGATCTTGTAATAACTGAGTTATTATGAGTCTCTTGCAAATATTTCTTGTTACTGTTATGTTGGTAAGCATTTTAAGTTTGTACTACTCGATTCTGAAGTCTTTTCCAAATTTTAAGTTAAAATGTTTTTCTATAACTCATAATTTTGAATTGTGGAAGCATTTTTTACAGTGGCTGTTATTATGCTTGTCAGTTTCGAAATTTCCAACATCAATTTATTATTAAAATATTGACTTTTAATGCTTTTTATGAATGTGACTTATGCAGAACATCATAATTAAGTGTTGCATATTTTTGTAGTCTTTTAATCATGCAAGTTAGCATTTAGATAACTAAAAAGTTTTTAAAGTGCTTTTTTATGTGCTTTTATAGCCATTTATACTTAATCTTCAAGTATATCTACTGATTTTCTATGTTCTTCAAAGCATTCTTTACCTTCAGAAGCAATGAAGCAAGTTTATGCGTTTGTGATACAAGTGACATATAAACCATTTATGTGCCTTATATTAATACCCTCTTAACTTGTGTGCTATTAATAGATTGGGGGACCAGTTTTTATTGCTGTGTGGATTTTAACATCTTTTCTCATACGATATATGCATTTGTATTTTTGGATTTCATTTAGCTTCTCGTATTTATTTTTGCATCTGTAAAAAGTAATTCATGTTGTGTTTCAATTTTATTGTTAATTTAATAAATAAAATTCTAAGGCTTTTTAATTTGGAAAGTATTAGGATTTAAATGGTGCTTTTAAGATTTTTTATTGTATATCTAGTATTACGTCTATCTTTTAGTTCTGTTAAGTATATTAAACAGCTGTTTTCCCAACTTTATCCCCATTTCTGAATTTTTGGAAATGTATTTTTTTTTAATTAGTGGCTAATTGTCCCTAAATATCAAGACAGTTGGGATCCTTATGTTTTAATTGTTTAGTCATACTTTATCTGTTTATTACTGTATCATATATTTATGTAATTTATTTATTTAAACTAAACTGCAAGTAGCTGCTAAGTGGACAAGTAATCTGCTCACTTTTTAATGTATAAGAAAAACATTCTAAGCTAGTTGAGAATGATTTGCCAAAATTTTCTGATGTAGGTAAGTCATGCAAAGTTTTTTTTTTTTTTTTTGATGGTTGATGTTTTTGTAATTTAAACTGTCAAATCGCACAATTTAAGTCTAATATGATGCATTCTGTACTGTATGTTCTGATGCTTTTCAGTGATGTATTTTGTAGTAATGCTATGATCAAAGTGTAAAATATTATTAGTTTAAGTCTTGATAAATCTTATTCCACTTGCATTAATATCGTGTTTATTAATATTGTATCATTATCAAAGATTTTTTTTGTTAAATTTTACTGAAATTTATATAACATTTCTTTTGTAATTATTCAGAAGTATGAATGGTTAGTCTTCCTGTTAAATATATGATTACAGAAATTGATGAGGTGCAATAAGTATAGAATTTATTTTTAATCAAAATGTATAAGTTTAAAAGTTATTGTATAAAATAATGTAAGAATTAATCAAGAATTATAATTTCCTGTGTATATTGGTAAAGATTTTATGTAGATTTTTTTTATTTGTACTTTTAAATCAAATTTTTATTTTGAAGAGATTATATCAGAGAATTATATATTTTATGTAAAAGTATTTCTCTTTTCTATCTTGAATGTGTCGGATGCTTTTTCAATTAATTCACTGATTAAGTTGGGAAAATTCTAACAACCATGACCGAGGAAGACTTAATTGCAGAATTTATTCGTAATTGAATACTGGAATGTATGGCTGTGAACCTGTCTGTGCCTTATGTTTATATTTTTTACTCATCTGACCAAATTGTTACTTGTATATTAGTTCTGTGATTATAATGAAAGTGTGAACTACATTCCCTATTACAAATAAAGCATTTTTAATCAGGTTTCATTTGTTGCATTTTGAGTTCTTTATAACAGTTTTATAGTAGATTGAAACGATTTTCAGTTAAGACTTTTTCAAATTCAATTTTAAATAAGTTGGTAATGAGTTTTACAGAAGCTGGATTTAAATATTATATATACCAAACATATTTAATTATCTGCCTACTCATATAAATCCTGCAATATAATTTTTGTTATAATAGTTCATGAAATTGCTTTAATGGCAATATTTAGATTTGATTGCAAATGTTGATAAAAAAAATTTCATGTCAAGGGTTAAATATCACTACTTACGAGTTTAATTCTAATCTAGTAAGGAATGCTTAGCCTTACTTTACTCTGCTGAAAAATTGGATCAGTTAGCTAGTGCTTTTGGTTTCTCCAGTTTATTACAATTTCATGCCACCTAGCTTAATTTGGGTTCGATATTGAACGTATATTTTTACAAGAACAATTATAAAATCTTGCTGTTTGTTGCAGCTAAAAATTAACTATTTGGTATCGCAATTCATTAAAAAAAATTTAAATTATGAAGATAAAATGCACTCTCATTCTATTAAAAATAGGGTTCATTATAAATTGAATGTTAAAAACGTATTATCGATTAAATTTTCTTGATTTATTTCGTAAGACTTCATAATAAAACGCTATTCGGTTCATATATATTCCGAGCTAATTCTAAAATACGGTATGGATATGACGGATCCATTGCTAAGAGTAGCATCCAAGCGAAAACGAAACTTAATAAACAAGTGAAGTCTACATATGCAAGCGGGGAATCTGCATTTTAATTTTTTCTGCATGCTTTGCTAAAGGGAATGAGGCATAGAAAACAGGTTGTTCTCGATGCGTCCGGTCCACTTTTTCCCTGAGGGATGAACCGAAAGTTTGAGGATGAGCTGTGGTGTAACACTGATCTACTGACCTTCAATTTGGTCTTGTAGCTTAGTTTTACTGATAGATTTAAACTAGTTTATAAGAATAATCATCCGTTTTTGTTATTTATCTACTAATATTACTTTGTTTTTCTTTTGCTTGGAATGATGCTGCATTTCTGTTTTCGTGTACTTTTTTTTTGTTCTATTCTTATTAAGAATCGTTTGAAATTATTTTTTAAAATGTTCTTAATTTCGGTATATTGTTCCACTTTTTGAGTATTTTCGCTCTTTTGACAAATTAAAAAAAAAGAAACGATACGATATTTGGTATTAATGTTAAATTCATTGATTCACTGTAATCAACTGTTTTATGGTTATAAATATAGCGAATAACGTAATAATAATTTTACGTTATGCATAAAATTATATTAAAAAGTAGCTAGATAAAGTTGTGAAAAATAAGAATTGGAGATTCTCAACTTGAATCACAACTATAAGTGGCTAATAAAGAATTTCAACATCGAATAGTATTACTTTACGAAGTACATCTGTAAACTGGGGTTGATTTACAATATATTGAAATTAAATATCTTACTTAATTTGCTCATAAAATTTTATTACTGGTAGAAAATTAAAGTATTTCAGATTTTATATAGAAGCTAATATTTATTCATTCATGGCTTCTTAATTGATTACTTTACATGCTCATTTACTTGAATGTTTATGCATCTTATCTGTTGATTATATATGACGGTGAAATAATAATATATTATGAAGTTGTCAAATAAGATGTTTATTAAAAATTTTACTTTATGCAGCTGGAATCAATATAAAATATTGTGTTCAGTGACTCAATATTCGTCGATATCTTTATTTTAATATTTCATGCTAGAGCATTTTGCATTGCATTTGACTCAAATAGATAGTGGCTATGCAAATTAATTAAATTTTCTTTCATCTTATCAATCAATTAAAATTAGTTTATTCATAAATATAATTTGAAACAGTGAAATACTTAAATTTATCGAGTATTTTATGGATTCTTAAATTTAAATACATTCTGTAAACAAAATATACCATCGAATAATAGAGAAAAGTAGGCAGATTAATGACGTGGTTAAATACTAATTTGTCCCCAAATTTGAATATAAGTAATAATAAAAATGATTACATTTTACCTATATTTGGTAATTTTAGTGTTTATCTTTTATAATTTATCTGGTGCATATTCAGATCATTTTTATCACGTTAGTGCTGTATTGTTATAGTGCTAGATTGAATTATCTTCAGTAAATAGCTTTTGGTATTGAAATTCTCATTCGAATCTCCTTTGGGATCAAGATTGAATTTATTATAGCAGGCAAGATAAAAATAACATTTAAAAAAAATATTTTTTCAAACTTTTTTTTGCCGATAATTCTATTTTTAATGCTACAGTAATATTTTTTATATTATTAATTCCACACACATTATCATTTCAGAGTATTACTTCCTTTTATATGAAAATCGAATCATTATTAGTAGAAATAATGTTCCGTTTTTTCTTGAATCACTTTTTGTATGAAGTAGAAGATATTGTCTTCCCTCTAGAAATGGTGAAATCATCTATAATAATTAAATCAGAAGCTGATTGCTATGAATCTATCCGAATAGCGTTTTTCTGTGTCCTTATTTATATTTCGTCTATTTTATAATCGGTGGCAAATTTCCGACTAGACTGCGTAAGGGACGTTGAACTGAAAGGGAATCACAGTTATTATCAAAATAGTTTCAAGTTAAATCAATATATAAAAAATAAAATATTAATTATAAAATATAAGGATGGTGTTAACACTTTATCAAGTATAACTGATCAGGTTCCCAACTGTTTTATTATGTTCATTTAGTTATTATAAACAGCACGCATCTATTTAAATAAAATTGTGTTAAAAAGTGATGCCACGCTGTCATGAATCAAATAAAAGAATACATTTCACAATTTAATTCATCTTAACTTAATCGTTAATAATTTGATTAAATTTTTTTTAAATGTGAAGTAAAGCTAAATTGATGAGCTTTTTAAAAGGGGGAGTGGGGGACTCATAATGTGCATGGATTAGGATCGGAAAATTGCTTGCTTGCGTCATTGTTTTAATTATTAATTTATTTGTTGTGACCACTACATTGTTTTCGTAGCAAATGAAAAATTTAATTCGAAATCATTGACATTAAAAGATACTTTAAGGTTATTTATAGTAAAATATAGTGGCAGAATCTCGTCCTTGTGGTCGTACAGTAGCAGCTTCAAAGCAGTATTTCTACCAAGATTGTCGTGTTTCAGGGCGCTCATTTAATTTTCTCCTGCTAGTGTGGCATGGAAGCTCATTAGCTAACTCAGGTGTCATCCTCATCTAATCACAGTTCGAAATTATCGAAGGGTTGCTTTAAATTAGGTATGAATCTAATAAATCATAATTCGCAATTTTTCTTCAATGAATGAACAGGAACGGTTTAATGGGGTGTTTTAATTATTTAAATTTTATTTTGATACATATAACATTAATGCTAAGACATTCATGTTCGAATAATTGAAAGCAAATTGGAAAAAAGTAAATAACTAAAATATGGAATGGTTGAGGGGGGGGGGAACCAACTCTAAAATGTTGATAGTTTTGAATCATTTTTTTTTAATTTGTGTAAATGTTTGTTATTTGACTCCTTAATGTTTTTTGAATGGAAATATCTGTATGGTATTTTACAAAATTATTATTTCGGAATCTAAAAATCATTAAATTTAAGAATTCGAACTATTCAGAATAACTAAAGGCTAAAAGAATGCTAAACCTCGTAATTAAAGATGTAAGAATAAAGAAGTATTCAGAAAACTCGTTGAATTAAAGCATTAATGCCATGAAAATGGCTCTTGATCTTGTTCTACAAAAATGTTTTTTAAAAATGCATTTTACCAATAATAATTTTAAACTGTATGCAAAGTATTCTGATAATTTCCCCTTCTACCTCTGTTAAAAGCTGCTTATTTTTCTAAAATTTAAAAAATACCATTTTTTTTTATCATTTTAAGAATGTTAATTTTATTAATCGAAGTTTCTATAAAATGGTTTTTATTTTTTAAAAATGCAAGAGTACTTGCTTCATAATACTTTCACAAAGCAAAACATTTTCCTCTTTTCTTTCAATAATTTTAATAATTTTCAAATTTTATAAAATCATATTTCCTTTAATATGCAATTAGGCAATGCAAATTTTGTTATTAAGATATTCAATTGCCCAATTAGTACCCCCTTAAAAATTATTACCTCGAAATTTATTTTCTTAGTTATTGAAAACCAAAATAAAAAAAATAAAAGAACAATCGTAATTCGAGACTACCTGTAGTAATCTTTTCCTGTGATAGAATTTTTTCCTATATTATTAACCTTACTATCAGTACTTTAAAGTAGAAATCTATTACTTTTTATTTCGGATATAAAAAATGACTGTAATTATTCTACCAACAGGTTTTCAGATGCATGGCAATCTAACAGGAAATTACATCGATGAAATTAATTTTTTCCATTCCGAAGTCATTTTTAACTCGGGAGTACAAGGGAAAAAAAAAGAACCAAATAAATGCAATGTTCTTGCTTAGAGAGTTGCAATCGGACATTTTACCGCCACTACTACAGCCATTTCGTTTTGCTGTTCTTGCGGGGAAGAAGTGATCGGAGTTGCCACCACTCAGCATGGTGCTGTCCTTGTTTATGACTTTGCTCGCAAAAAGGACATTTCAAGGCTGCCGCTTTTTCGTGACGTCATTCAGGTGACCTTGAATCTCCTAAACACGCGAGTGGAGGCTTTTTATTGGTCGACGGAGCTTGAGATATTCATTTTTCCATTTTGCTGTTTTCTCCGATTCCAAAAATGAAAATTTTACGCGCGCGCGTCCTGTGTGTTATTCGTCCCTCTGGCTGAATGGGCAGTTCATTTCAGTGTTTGCGATTTGCTTTTTAAAAATTTTACTATTATTATATTTTTTTTATTTCATTTAGTCAACCGAATATTCGGTTACTACATCCTGTGATGTGTTTCTTTGAATGTTTGGAGAATATAGAGAAAGAGTTATTTGTTTGAGGAGAGAAAATTAAACGAAATAAAAAAAAAATTACTTTTGCTCTTGTTTGTTTATGATATGAAAAGATTTAATAGAAAAATTTCTATAAATAAACTTTTGTACCAAGATGAAGAAGCACATATAGATAATTGGATTCGATAGAATGAGAGAAGGAAAAAAAAAATAACACCATCTTCTGATCCACATTCTAAAATTAAAAAAAAATTAATTGGTTTTTCGATTAAAAGTTTAATTGCTTAGTTGAAACAAGTATAATTTTTTAATGTAACTCTTAAATAATCATTAAATAAAGTTTTTAAAATTATTATTATTTCAAACTAATTTTTTGAAATCATTTTTATTATTACATTGAAATTAATTTATCTTCTAAAAATTATTTTTAATAACTGATTGGTTTTAAAATTTAAATTTTTCCTTTTTCTCTCTCTATCGAAATTCATATTTATACTACAAATAGAATTCTAAATGGTGTCAATTCCAACAGTGTTTTCACGAATTGAATTGTATTCTGTCTCTTATGAAGGCTACATCTACAAGTTTATTAATATTTTTCGCTTCATTTTTACTGCTGCTTGGACGCGAGTTGACCGCTGTCTTCTTCAACAAATGCGGTGGTTGGATCTTAGAATTTAATTTGATTGACATTATAATAATATGCATATGCATTCTACTATTTTGTTTCGTCAAATGAATTTTTAAGTTTTTTTTAATTAACTTTATTATCGTAATATTTGGATTTTTAATTGAACAAAGGAAATCTTTGTTACACTGATGAGGTAGCAGTGGGTCGGGAAAAGTAGATTTTTTAAAATTGTGATTGCTGACCGAGGCGAGCGACGGAAAAGAATCTCACTTATACCGCTGGAGGATCTCAAGTTTGAGCCCTATTTTCACTGCAAATCCATAGTGTATATGGATTCAATTTGGTTATATTAATGTCCCGTTTTTTAAAGCAACAGTAGGGCTATTTTGGAACGGACCTCGTAATTTTGAACCGTTGTCAGATGACGACAACGACACCTGAGCTGGTTCCCCTTCTCCAAACTTCTACACCACACCAGCGGAACGAAATTTGGCCCCTACAGACTTTACGTGCACCAGACCCGGTTTTACATGAAATCGTGTCTCGAGTCTGAAACTCTCCGATTCCGCACAGGAGACCTTACCACCAGACCACCGCAGTTATGTAGCGTGGTTAGGTCCATCGAGGGTCAAACTTCTTTATGCTGGTGCTGCTTAAGTTTGGAGAGGATGATATTGTATCGGAAGTCGTTCTCTTCATCTGTATGAGCCTCAAAATTACGAGATTTGCCCCAAAATAACTACCGCATAGCGTAATAATGGGATATTATCATCTTAATGATTTATTTATAAAGCAGTGAAATATTATAGTAAACCTCACATATATCGAATTTCCGTATATCGAAAATATACGGAAATATGATTTTTTATAACTTCGTATATGACTTTTTTCCAAGAGCTTTGGATTTTCAATAGAAAAATAGTTTTTATGTAACAAATAAATTTTTTTTATATCGACCAAAAGTTCTATACATCGGAGTAGATTTTCGATGTACAAATTATCAATGCCGATTGTAGTGGAAAAATCACCATTGAATTCGTTCTTCAAATGGAGTATAAATTAAATGGGGAAAAAATGTTTCACCGATTCTTCACTGAAATGGAAATTCTCAGAAAACTAGAGGTCGCTTACGAAAAATCAATACACATTTGTTGATGAATCATAGTTTATTCTTAACTTCTATTCTACGAATACATTTCCTAATTTAGAGCGAGATTTTCACTTGAAGTTCAATTTAACTTTAGATTTCTTTCTGAGAGTATGATATTAAAAGGAAATATATTTCCTGACACTGACATGATGACAACTATCTAATTCAAAGCGTTTTTGAGCTATCGTTCGAGACAAAGACGCATCAAAGTCTCGAATCCGAAATTTTTGAGAATTGCAATGCTTTCTCTTCGTTAAGTAGAAAGTAAAAGTGATTTTGATTTAAAATAATGACTTCTAAAAAATTCTTCCTGCATCAAGTTCTTTTTTTTTTTTTTTGAATTAATCCCACTTCCACATCTTTATCACTTAGAATATTATCCAGTTCTTTGTGTAGGCTTGTGCTATCTATCTTCAGTACTAGTGAGATAGTGATTAAAAGTATGGGATTGTGCAGGGAACTGCCTCAGTTGTTGATTCTTTGCTCTCTGTCTTCCAGATAATAATGAAATTTGGAAAATCTAGACGCTTTACTTGTACGGATGGATTGGATTGGTTAATCTCTTCACCGCTTTTGTTGTCATGTTCGCGAAATACCCCCAAAAAATATTATAATCACCAAAAAAATTCATATTTTCACGTTTTAAATCTTTCTAAATCTGAAAAAACAATTTTCAAATTATTTTTATCTTTGAGCCTATTAATTGGTTAAATGGTTTTTGGAATGTAAACCTTCCAACAAAAATTGTAAATTCTTATTTAATTTTGGATGAATTTATACAAGAAGTCCATCTGTCTTCAGGGGTGTATAAACTGGGAAAGAAGGTGGTGCATAAATCCTGTACATACACCACGGAAACAAAAGTTAGAGCATTTACGTCATTTTCATGCCATTCAAACGTAATGAGAAAGCAGATAAATAACAGTATTTTTTAGTTTTATTTTGCCGGTGTCCTGGCATAGGGGTAGCGCGTCTTCCCCGTGATCTGGGCGTCTTGGGTTCGAGTCCCGGTTTGGGAATGGTTGTTCTATCTGCATAGATGTGTGAATGTACCCTCCTGTAAAAAGGGGTTGTGCAAACGAATGAATGATGCGTGAGTAGCAAAGTCGTCCACTTGGCCCTAGTTGGCGCTACTATGGAAACAAGAGACGCTCCCCCACCGGCTTAAAATCACTGTCTTCGTAACAGCGGGCTTGTCCATGGCAAGTGCCATAAGAAACAACAACAGTCTTCCTTTACACTTCCAAAATCACTGATGAAAACTGGGGGCAAAATAAGCATATTATGCTTCGAGCGCCAGTTACCTTCGTTATGCCAGGATCCTTTTAATTAACACGATAATTTAAAAAGTAACAATCCAGATAAATCGAATGAGATGCATAGTTTAATTACTAAAAATGTGAACCAGTGTAAAATTTTGGAGAAAATCCCTTAACATGAATATTCCTGCTTAGATTCACGCAACAGACTAGGATGGAAGAGAAAGGGAATATTAATACTTAATTTTTACACCAAAACTGTAGATCTATCTGTGTCTAATTTTGTAGCAAATCTGTGAAAAAAATAGGCTACCTCCTTTGTTTGCTTGTCCGTGTGTATGTGATCACAATAACTTAAAAACATAATCAATTATATAAGTGATAATGGTAGTGTAGACAGGATTGTTGATATGTATCAAAGTTCAGATCAGCATCATCCATTAAGGCTTCACAAGCAGTTGATCAAATTCCTTGGAAATGCGTTTGACAACGCTATCCGGTCAAAAAATTTCCCACTTAAATATAAGGGTTCTCTTCAAACTATGCTCTTCAATAAGCGTTTATCTGCTGACGTCACGATGTCTCTTCACCACTCGTTCTGAGAAACATCGCTCGTTAAAAGAGTCAATTTTTTCATTTTGTTTTTCTCTTTATTTGTACCACTCGTTAGATACAATAAATGAGTCGATTTTCTTATTTTATCTTACACTTTTATAATCACCGGAGAAATAATAAGGATTATTAAGCTTAAATCTATGTCTTCTAATGGTGAACGTATTTTTTCCGTACCTTTCTATTGTTCTCTTTTTCACCGTATGCGCAGTCTTCCTTCAAGAAATGCATAATTTTATTATATTATGAGTAAATGAATTGAATCGAATTATAATACTTTGGCGTGAATCTAGCATTTTTACCGAGTCTTTCGTACGAATACGTACACTGGTGTGCAAAACTTAAGCAACAGGTATGTTTTTTGCCATAACTTCACGAGAAATCATCTGAGAGACATGAAATTCAGAAATGAGATACAGCATTTTGTTCCGAAAGAATGACGAAAGCATAGTTGCGCAGAAATGAATACAATGCATACAGTATGGAATCAAACAAAAAAAGGCTTTATTGAACTCATAGTATCGTTACACATGATTGTCTGTCCAAGAGGAAGAACAGCAAGCAGATGTTCCTTAGTATGGGATATGCCCTCCCCTTACTGCAATGGTTGCTTCGCACCGTCTCCCCATACTCAGCACCAGATTACTGGGATGAAACCGTGTCCCGACCTCTCTCCAAATCAACTGGCTTTGGGAATCGCTTGTAACATCACGGAAAGAGACCGTTTCGGTGGTCCTGGAGTTGTCGTCTGGGGAGGCATTATGATGAACGGGCGGACTGAGCTCCACGTTTTCGACAGAGATTCTGTAAATGGAGATCGCTATTGTCAGGAGGTGGTCCTTCCCCATGTGCGTCTGTTCCGAGGTGCCATTGGATCAGACTTCGTTTTTATGGATGACAATGCACGGTCACACAGGACTCATGCTGTTGAGGAGCTCCTGGAAAGTGAAGATATCACTCGAATGGATTGGCCGACGCGCTCCCCTGATTTAAATCCGATAGAACATGTGTGGGATGCTTTGGGGAGACGCCTTGCGGCACGATTACATCCTCCTGGGAACACCCGACAACTTAAACAGATGCTGATTGAGGAATGGGCACTCTTACCTCAAGAACTGTTCGACAATCTGGTGCTGAGTATGGGGAGACGGTGCGAAGCAACCATTGCAGTAAGGGGAGGGCATATCCCATACTAAGGAACATCTGCTTGCTGTTCTTCCTCTTGGACAGACAATCATGTGTAACGATACTATGAGTTCAATAAAGCCTTTTTTTGTTTGATTCCATACTGTATGCATTGTATTCATTTCTGCGCAACTATGCTTTCGTCATTCTTTCGGAACAAAATGCTGCATCTCATTTCTGAATTTCATGTCTTTCAGATGATTTCTCGTGAAGTTATGGCAAAAAACATACCTGTTGCTTAAGTTTTGCACACCAGTGTATTTCGGGTGCCTTTCTCCGACCGATTGTAATCGAATTGACACAGAACTGCAGCTGTTATCACAAGAACACATACCGAATTTCATTGATTTAAATCATTGCATTTATGAGTTGTTGCGTTTGCATGCTTGTGAAAGTACAAACCGGACGGACTGTCATCCCTTTTAAAGACTTGGCTCAAGTATCTACATTTTAGATGTTAAACCTAAGCATTAAATGTTATCTATATAAACGATTTACGTTTTGGAGTTTTCTAATTTACTTGAACAGACAGACAAATAGACTTCATCAGAAGGGATTTCATTCAAAATTTGATAGGGATTTGCAAATTTATTCTAAAATTTCTTTATTTCTAAATTTCTAATTTTCAGAATTTCTTTAATCTAATTCAAAGCATTATTGATGTATCGTGTTCCCAGACAGACAGACAGACATAATGCGAAAGATGTATTTTTCGACCTCAGGGAGATTTGAAATGTGGAGATTAGTTCAAATATCGAGTTTGAATTTTTTTTTTTTATAATTACACTACTTTCTTTATACTTCGTACATGAGAAGGTAAAAATAAATAAAAAATAATAAATATCTTATAATTTCAAACTCTGAAGAGTACATGATATTTTTTTGTTATAGATAGTATCTAAAAAATAAACATAAATAAAGAGGTTTAATATATAATGCTTATAAGTATTAAAGCATAACATTCTATATCCATGTTGCAAAAAGTATTTTGTTTATTTATATCATCATCAAAAAAGAAACTTTAAAAAAAATGCAAAAAAAAAAAAAGAATGTATTTCTTGTTTAAATCTTTGAAATTTAATTTATGAGCTTTCTGAAGCCAGTGCTTATTTTATAAATTCCGGAATATTAGAAATGTATTTTTATCGAGCCAAAATTAAAAACAAGTATTTTTATTATTTTTGATGGTACAAAATGTTCCATTTCTCTTAAAAGGAAATTTAAATTTCATAATCATCACCACTTGGAGCCAATATTCAAGTGCATTAATCAGTCAGATCCTTTTTGAAAATATGGTTACAGACATTGCTGTACGTGCCATCGTTGGTAAAATATTACAGTCATAACTAAAGTGTGTGTACATATTGTTATAAAAGTTTATGAATGGTGTTTCAAGGGATATTTATTGAAGTGAATTTTCGAAAAATCACAGTAAATTATTGGTTTTGATCATGTGACTTGTTGAAACTGAAAATAAAAATCCAGTTCAGTTTTCGATTTCTGCATAAATGTTTATCGTCATTTTTCAAATTATTGTTTATTTTAATGTTATATTTATATGGCAAACTGTTTACATTTTTTACAAGAGAAATGAAATGAAAAATTGCAGTTCGAAAGTTGATTATTTTAATCATATTTTTATTTGTTACGTAGAATTATCCTTTGTGGAATATTACAAATGCTATTCATCTTCTTTTTTTCTACTTCTTTTTTTTTTTTTTTTTTTTTGCCTTTTAAATTCTAATTTACTATTTCAGCATTATTTATTACTGGTCTCCTCGAGCGACCAGCTGGTTTGCGGGAAATATTGGTTATGTTTAATTTCAGATAAATCATTTAGATATAATTTCATATGCATTCTTTCACCAAATTGTCTGACATTAGAGATGTGTTATTTCAATTGTGCTTATTGTATACCTAAATTTTTCTAATGGAAACCGGCTAGTAATATTATAGTGCTATTAAAAACGTAAATATCCAGTTTGTCTGTCATCTGAATTTCGCGATATTTTAATTTTTTTGTTCGTTATATATATGTAAATATATTTAAACAATTGCGTGGTCGAATAAGAGAAGAAACTTTTGAAATTTTAAAACTTCGATTTATTTCACCACGGAGGCATAATTTACTTAAAAAGAAGAATTAGTGATTTAGGGATAAGAAATACGTCAGTCTACATCGAGACACAAGAGCATAAGAGATCAAAATCTTTCTCTTTAGTTGTTTTACTATAAGATTTTGATAGAGATTTCTTTGACACATGTCCATTTAGGAAAGGGAAATCTAGGTATCTTTAAAAAAATGTTGCAAGCATTAGGGATTTTTTATCCCTTCTTTCGGAGCTTGAAAAATTCTGAGACCAGAAGTTTTATAGAACGAATGTATAATAAATTAAATATAAAAGTGGAATTGAATTAGGAAATAAGACATCATTTTAGAATGAAGTTAATATGAGCTAAATTAAGATAGAAATTTGGAAATTACTTAAGACTTAAATTAGATTAAATGATATTACAAGTACGCACACATACATTCATATATATATATATATATATATATAAATTTTAAGATGACGTAAAATCTTGTTATGCTGTTATCATTGTTAAAGTTATGGTGGAAAAGATTTTAATATTTAGCTTAATTTTTAAATAATAAAAGTTCTAATTAAAATTTTTAAAAAATCCCTCCGAGGTACGCAGTTTCTCCCTCGAAAGTATATTTGTATCATGTTTGGAAGCTCTAAGTCAAACGGTTTGTTTGTAGATTAGAATTGTGTTCTACTTATGTTTAAATTAAATAGGCAGCGTTTTCAATGATTTTTTTCATAGTTGAAAATTACGGATTATGGTAAGTACAAGTTGTAAAAACGAAACAAATTTATCAATTACACCTGCATGATTTATGTTAAAACTGAAACCTTTTGTAGTGAAATTGATGGCAAAATAGATATTTGCAGTAAGTTATTAAGTTACAGCCATAAATGTTTGTAAATATATATATATATTTCTTTTTAGACAAATAATGGCATTGATAATTTTATTTGTAGAATTTTATTCAATTTAACTGTAATAAAAAGTCGTTTGCTTATAAATAGTTTTTAAATATTGTGGGAAACAGTTAAATATATACATTTAATTCAATCGTCTGACAAAAATATGACGAATCCAATTAAAATTATCTTATAATTTTTCTTTAAAAATCGTCTGCCTTTAAAGAAAATTGTTCAGTTTTGTTTTTTGTTTTGGTTTTTCTGAGTTCGAAAATGGCAATTTATCATTTTATTTCATTTGAAATCTAGAAATAATGTAAAGAATCTCAGTATAAACATAGACTATTCTATAATCTACACATAAAGTCTTTTAAACCATAATAAAATTCTATCTTTCGCTGGAACAGATAGGAGAGACAGCCGATTGGTCGAGCAAACGTTTGCAGAAGTCAGATTGACATAGCTGCTGAATGTCAAACAAGAACATTCGCAGGTAGCTTATTATGTGAATCACATCCTGAAAGCTGTATTTTACTGCCAACCGCATCTGATTTTAGAGAACGGTTTCATTTATCTGGGCAAGAATCAAAAACCACTGGCTCGGCAAGATGTGTCATGTGCACTGAAAGTAATTGTGTAGAAACGATGGTTTTATAATGGATATAATTTTACATGGATATCGTTGTCAAGAAAAATATAGTTTAAAGTAGATTGGGAATGAAAAGAAAAATTGCGATACGAACTTAGGAAAAAAGAACTGAACAGTTTTCGTTAGAGGCAGACGATTGTCAAAGAAAATTTTTAAGATAATTTTAATTGGACTCTGTTTTTATTATACGACTAAATGAAGTGTATATATTGCAATTTATTTAAATTTATATTTTTGCTGCATTATTTTATTTATTTATTAAATAAAATACATTTTTTTTTTGTAAAACAGTGTTTGAGAAGGAATTATTATTTAAGTTAAGTACATTCGTTGACAAAAATGGCTCCTTTATGGAGTTAAATTGCCTAACATCAATGTCAATAACGTGGTGATCGAGGGGTAAGGGAATATACATGCAGCTGGCGTAGGAATATAGATGGCGTAGGCCCCGCAGTTTTGGGGCCTTGAGATTTGTTTTATGGCATTTTCAGGGTTATTTAATTTTGTTTTAATTTATTTTATGGAATTTTATTTATGGATCATTAACTCGAACTTATTCAAAATAAAATCAAGTGTCGTTTAAATTTAAGGAAGGTATCTTTAGAATTTTTAAACTTTTTTTCCCCCTTTCTTTTTTTATGTTTGAAAATTAGTAAGGCTTATTTATTTATTTTTGTAATTTTAAAGCTGACATACATCTGTTCGGATCGCTTTTCAAAAGCTGTGGCAACCTTTGTATTAAAGTAATTCGATTTTCTTAATTAAGTTTTTTTTTTTTTTTTTTTTTTTTACTGTTTTGTTTAAATTTATACGAGAGACACCAAAACCAGTTTCCATGAAGACATATAAGATTCAAACCTTTTTTTTTAATTTCAAATTAGCACTATATCTTTAATTAAAAATCTGATAAATTAAAATTAATAAAGAAAATATCTGATTTTTGGAATATAGAGAAGTGAAAGGAAAATTATGTTTGCATTACCTGAGGACCTCTCTATGGTTTAATCCGTCGCAACTTGGGCGACAAATTTAAGAGCGCCACAAAGACAGAGCTCTAGTACTTTTATGCCTATTTTTAAAATTAGATTTGAAAAGAGTTTGAAAGAATAATTTTTAAGTACACATTATCTGAAACTATGTTATAACGTCACGATCTGACTTACTTTATAAAATGCGTAATGGATTCTAAAATTAAACTGGTGCGAATCATTTGTTGTGTAACACGTAGGTATGAATGATTATATATTCAGTTATTTTCTTAATTGCCAACTTATATTAAAATTTAAATAATTCAAGAAAAAAATACACATCCCGAAAATATTCGAATCTTGTTCTTTTTTTTTCCCATACAATAATTCTAAATCTTTGCACGAAAAATGTAGATCTGTATTCAAATTTTGAGCGAATGGAATGGTTTGTTTATATTAACGTCCCGTTTAAAGCAACACTAGGGGTATTTTGGGACGGACATCGTAAATTTGAACCGCGGTCAGATGACGAGGACGACACCTGAGCTGGCACTCCCTCTCCACACCACACCAGCGGGAGGATGTTTGATCATGACGGATTTAACGTGCAACAGACCCCCTTACACGACGGTTCTTCGGTGGAATCGGGTCACGAACCTGAAACACTCCGGTTCTGAAGCCGAGACCTTACCACCAGGCCACCGCGGCCCACAAGAGCGAATGGAAATCACACAGCGGAAGTAGCTCAATTACCTAAATATAATAATATAATTCTTAATTATATTAAATTTTCAACTAATTGATATTCTAGATTTAAAATCGAGTTTCAATCTGAATAGTCTTTTACAATATTTCTCTAAAAAATTCTACAGATTTATTTTCTAGTATATACTAAAAAGAATTTTTAAAATTCCCTCCCCCTCCCTTACTGTTAGAATTCTTGTTTCAAATGGAAACAAAAGAAAAGAAAGGAAAAGAAAAAACGAGTCTGAATAGATATATATATTTTTTTTTAATCCTTGCTTAATTACAAGATTCAGATGTCAAGTGCGCTAATATAACACAGAAAGAAAAATCCCAATTTATATTCAGATTTAGACTATCTCGCAAATACGATCCGGGAATAATAAAAAGACTTCTAACTCTATAAAAGTAATAAATTTCGAACATTTCTTTTTACATGGGATTGCTTTTGAATATATATTACCTTCTTAAATGTAAATTTTGGTATTAAAACTAGAAGTGAAACTCAAATTGAAATATTTATTGAGCTAGATCTATTGGCGATAAGATGTAGCTGAATGTAAAATGTGGAACAAGATACCTACACATTTGGGAATTTTTAAAAGAATACGACGTGAAGAAATGTTTTGCAATTAACTGAATTTAAATATTTTTTCCTATATATATATATGTGTGTGTGTGTAATGATATTTTTTAATTTAATTTAAATTTTAATTAACTTCCTAATTTTCCCCCTAAATCAGCCCATATTAATTTCAATTTAAAATGCTCTTTTATTTCCTGATCCAATTCCCACTTTTTATTTAATTAATTCTAAAACACACACTTGAAAACTGATGATTTTTGCGTTTTCCTCACTTAGAGCGAAGGAATAAAAATATCTAATGCTTACGACAATCTTCTAAAGATACCTGAAATTTCCTTTCCTAAGTCTGCACACACTTATATAGATATCCAAAATTTTATTATTGAACAAATTAATTAAAACATACATTTGATTATACGAACCATAATCTATACAAATAATAGAAAAATAAACCAGTTCAATTCATTTCATGCAGTTAAAACTATTTTACTGATATATACGCTACGATATACTTTAAATATTGTACATACCTTTCTTATAAATTTTTCAGTGTCATTAGATAATAAGATAGTGAAATTTTTTTCAATAAATAAGTTAACATAATAAGAAAGGTGAATTCGCGTGTCTGTGTGCATTAGCTCTCTACAGGAAAGACCGTTAGACTTGAAAAACTAAATTTTGCGCTTACGAGTCTCTAAAGATGCACCTCGCTGCGAAATTAATATATATATATATATATATTTAGAATTTTAAATAATTAGAAGCGAGAAAAATTGAGCGAGATTTTGGTTTTTCTTCTTAGTAATTATCGACAATATTATTGCATAAGACTCATTCTTACGGCATTTTAAAATTAAAAAAAGATTTCATGATACCGATTTAATAGTCCAGCAATTTTTAAAAAATTGTTTGTATAATTTTCAATAATCGATTTCATTTCAACGTTTTCATTATTCACTCACATACTTGAGTGCCTGATTCCCCCCCCCCCCTTCCCATTGTTTAATGCTAAGAAAGAAAGATTCAGCTGAAAATCTGTGTAGTTTACATAAAGAAGTGAGAGCTAAAGTTAGAAGAGAGATTATCTGGAGAATAAAGTTTTTAAAGGCATTTATAATGTCTTAAAACTTGACACGCTTAAAATGGTTTATATAAAATGAGCAGACTAGTGAAAAAAACCTTTAAAGTAACTGGCTTTGATGTTTGTCGCGATTCGTCGCGATTAAAAATATTTTCTTGGAGAAATCATGGGCATTAAGTAATTTATAAAACATTTAATCGAAAGTAAACACAACCACTATTTCCGGCAAATCAGTTGGTCGCCAAAGACGGCTAATAAATAAATAAATAAAACAGAAAAGCAAACTGAAAAATAATTATGCAAGTTATCCTGATTGCTTTCTTTTGCAAGAATATCACGTTTTTCTACTTTTCATTTCCGAAACGAAACTAAAATTCCGAATTGTTGCATAAGTTTCACAACGAGAATATATTGAAAATGTTTGTCTATTTTCCCCCCCAAAATTTGACACATAATTTAACGGGTCTTCCTCCATTACTTCTACAGACATTTTCAGGAAACGCTTTTCTCTGTATTCCAAGAAGGGAGGGGGGGGGGGGCTGGATGAAAGCAACCACTTACAATCTTCGTGACAATGCACTGATGAATCATCATTCGCAATTAGTTCAGCCTGGTTTTTCCACGATCATTTTTCCTCTTCTCCAAAATATTTTCATTATCCAGACTATAAAAAAAATGGAAGTCAAAAATGTTCAGCAGTCTTGAATCAGTTGAATAATAAAATTTCGCATTTCTGCAAGGAATTATTCTGCAGTATATACGGAAAAGGAATTATTCTGCAATATTAAATTCTACCTCCTCATATATGAAATAAACAAAGAGAAAATGAGACATTAATAATGAAAAAAAAAATGTATTCTCGAGATTTCGATCGTTTCAAACCTTCCTAAATCCGAAAAACATATTTTTTAGAATTGTTTGTCAGTAAAAACGCTGTCTCAAAAATGTATTGAACTAGGATAAAATTTAATGTATAGTCTTTAAACCAAATTTGTAATTTCTTTGCAGAAATTTGTAGAGTTAAAAAAAATTATTTTTTGGAATTATGTCCATCTGTTTGAATGAAATTCATGCATAAGATAGACAAACTTCTTAGTTTGTCTATCTGTCAGATTTCAAGTGAACACGACAACATCAAAATGCAAAAGCGAAATATGTAAAATTTGGAATACAGGCTTACCATCTAAAGTACGGATCCTTATCAAATTGGAAATTAAACCATTTAATCCATTAAAATCATTAATAAATTGACCGTCTGTCAGTCTGTACATTCCCTTACATATAAACGCGATACATCAAAAAACACAACGATTTAGATAAATGAAATTTGGTATACCACCTATTTACTAAAGCTTTAGTTCTGTGTTCGTATTTCAATTTCAACCACATGACAAAAATATTTCTAAAAGGCATACTAACTTTTTTCGAATCGCAAAACTTTTATGCGCAGGATTCTGAATATAAAAATCAGAGCACTTGTGAACCCTGAATTGCCTTGGGAAAGAACCACAATTTTATCCTAAGATGAAAGGGGTTCATATCTTTGTTAGAAAGTGTACGAGAAAGTTTCAGGTACATCACTTCTGTGGTACCTAGTGTCTAATTTTATTATTTATATCTATAACAATATATTATATCCAACAGTATATGCATTCATGTCTGTAACATTTTTTACAAATATGCATCTGTTTGAGATCTAATTTAATATCCTATATCTTTTATTTTAAATTATATTTGCTTGTTTAAACGTACTAAAATTTTCATCTATACAATGAACTCAGAAGTTTTTCCTGATTCTAAAAAGTTTGTGCGAAATAGCCGTTGTAAATAATACTGTAAAATTTTTATCATTGCATAGTTTTCTCCCAGGGCTCTAGGACTCCACAAACCCTCTCTAACTCTCCCACAAGGCCCCTCTCTAACTCTATGCATCAGATTTTTTTTCTTCTTTTTATTGATTTTAATTATCGGTGTAAGAGATCTCATGGAGCAAATTATTCTTAAGGGACGATAAAACATTTAATTACAGGTTCCTTTTGAGAAAGATTGCAGCAGTATATCGAATAGAAAAAAAAAAGAAAATAGAAAATCAAGATTGAAATATAAAAACAGTTCTAAAGTGATAGTCGGAAGATTAGTTGGTTTCGAATTTTCGGTCTGACGGCAGCTCCTGTCTTACGAAATTGTGCTTTTCTTCATCTTATTCTTTGAATCCAGTTAACGGTCCACATATGGCCACTTTTTGGACAGTCAGTGGCTGATTGCCGTTGTGGCAATCAGAGTTTTGATAGAATTTCGGTTTGGGAAGTGGAAATGGCTCTACCATTGCTCTATTTTTTGGAGCAGTTGAAGCTCATATTGATCATTCTGTGAACCTGAAAGATTTGACAAAAAGGGGTTAGCTTTGTGAATACACAGGGGCAGAAAAACAGTATGCTCTTTGGTGTATTCCGTCCAAAACTAACATAATTCTACGTTTCCATTGCAAAGAAACATATTAAAATTTATATATTTCACTTATTGAATTTTTGAACTATGCAAATTATTATTTGTTATTTGCAAATAAAAATACAGAAGACAATCAACTAATAATGAAATCTACTAATAATTGTAACACAGGTACAATTATAATGATAAAAAAGTATGCAAATTTCTTCTATTTCCTTGAGTTTTTGAGGACAGGCATACGTATAAACTTCTTGTTGACCGATTTAGTCGAATTTATAAGATACTTCCGTTTCTGATTCCGACGATTTTAAATTTCATCCATTTAGCTCTCTGTCTATCATATTCATGGGCAGTCAATGTTTTTTTTTTTTTTTTTTTTTTTTTTGTTAGAGGATGGGAGGCAGGTTGATTCAAAATACGGAGATCAATCAATCAATCAATCAGATCGTTGGTTGATTGATTTCGTCAGTTATAATTAATATCTTCAATGTTTAAAAAAAAAAGGAAATGCATTAAGTACGAAACAGTATGATAAATAATTTCGGTGTAACTTTAAACATGCGCATATGTGGCAATAACCCCCCCCCCTTTTTTTTTTTTTTTTTTGCCTTCTAACAGACTGTTAATTGTTCACGTCCCTCAATTGGAAGAAAGGAATGAACCATTTCCTGCTCTTTCAAAATGTCGTTTTTGCTTTTCGTACTTTCATGCTTGATTGTGTCGTAATCCTTTGTCCAAATCAATCAAAATAAGCGCAAATAAAAGCCTTATTGCTTTCAGTTTTATTTGTATCATAGATTTAAAGATTAAGATTATTCATAGAGGAATTTGTTAGGCAATGGATTCAGGCTGATTCTATTCCTAATTCTACTGAACTTACGCGACAAATTCATAACACTATTTTTTTAATTTTGGATTTTAGAAAAATGTACTTTTGTTAGTACCATTACAGTCTCAAGAGAAAACGCCATTTTTCCTTTTTTTAGAATTTTAGAATTAGAAAACGCGATACGCAGTAAAATTTCTTGCTTTTAACACGCCAACGGTCCATCAATATATCTATATATTTTGATTCGAAATAATAGCGGTTTTGCAATTAGGCAGCTGCTTGGAACCAATAGGCTGCAAGAGAGCTGTAGGCAGGCTGATTGAAAAAAAAAATGTTTTTAGCTTAATTTCCAAATAAAACAATTCAAATGTAAACAACTCATTCAAATTCTATATATTATAAAATATCTGTATAATAATTACATTTTCTCATTTAGTATAATAATATCAGATTCCTATATGTTTCATTATGTTTTATTATAGTATTTTTATAATACTGTAATAAAAAATTACAAAACTATACTATAATTTAAATATTAAATTTTGTTACAGTATTACTTACATTTACTTGTATCGACAAATGTGCATATCATGCAAACATGAGTCAAAATAAATTAAAATATATAGATATTCAAAAAATTACGAAATTTAAAGAAAAAAAGTTAAGCTAAAATAAATTTATTTCATGTTGATAAAAATGTATTGAAATGTGAAACTAAAATTGGCTCATTTATTAAAAAAGGGCCTCATAGTACGGAACATGTCGGACTGCAAAATACCGCTGGTTCGAACAATGGAATTCTGTAATATTTTAACGACACGATTTAGTGGGAAATTTTAACTATTAGAAGTATTTGTGTATATATATATTTTTTTAACTTAAATAAATGAATAATAACAAAGTAGAAAGCTTTTTGTTTATTACCAGTTTGTAATGATCGCTTTATATAGAGCTGTAAGGTGTAAAAAACACTACCAGTTAAATATGTATGTAAGGTGTGTTTCAATTTTTTAGGGACACCAGTAAAAATGAAAATAAAAGCGTAAATAATAAATATTTGACATTTATTTCTGAAAAAAGTTAGATAAATAACAAAAATAAATATTGTAAGATAATTTAGATTAAACAAATAAATTTCAACTTTGAAATAACTAAACAAAAGATTAACACAAATTTTGTGTTTCAAATTTTTAGGGACAGTGGAATTAAAAGCTTCAAAACTTCAAATTAAACTTTTTTACCGTTCAATATTAGCACCATTTTTTCTGATGACATCATATATTCTATTTGGCATGGAATATATTAGGTTCCGAAGAAGTGTTGGATCCAGAGAATACCAAGCATCCATTATTGCTTGTTGAAGTTGCATTTTCGAATGAAATTGGCGCTCTCCTTCATAAACTGTTCTTGCCAAAAGACCCCATAGATTTTCAATGGGATTTAGATCGGAGCTTCTAGCTGGCCAATCCATAACTTTCACATTGTTATCTCTAAACCACTTTTTTGTTGATTTTGAGCTGTGGATAGATGCATTATCCTGTTGAAAAGTCCAATTTGGACCACATATTTCAGGTCCTGCATTAAGTAAATGTGTTTGTAACATTTCTTGGTATCGATCAGAATCCATTCTTCCATTCACAAATGCCAGTTCGCATGTACCATTGAAGCTAAAAGCTCCCCAAATCATAACAGATCCACCGTCCATTTGCCTTTTGGAGAAAATGTCTGGTTCTTTTCTTAGATCATGTCAGTAATATCTCCAACCGTCTGGTCCATCTAGATTAAACTTCTTCTCGTCGCTGAACATGACTTCTATCCACTCATCTTTGAAATGCATGTATTCCTTTGCCCAGGATAAACGTTGTAATTTGTGTTGTTTGGCAAGTGGTGGTTTGAAAGCCTTTTTCGCATATTTCATGTTTTTATTGCTCTTGATTGACCTCCAAACAGAAGAAATGTAAGAACATCCCAGTTTCAATTCTTTTGTTACTTTTCGTACTGATGATTTTCCATTTACACATTTCTGAATAATTCTCCTGCGGGTACGTGAATCGAGCTTTGGCTTAGGTCCTCGCTTTTGAATGGTAGTTGATTTCCCATTTAACTGCTTCACATAATTTTCCACAGCACGTTTTGAACGTTTTATGAGGGCTGCAGTATTTCTCAAAGACCTTTTTTCGTTGTAATAAGCTTTTATTTGGCCTTTTTCAAGATCTGATAACCATTTTCCTTTAGCCATATTTCTTCGGCAAAAAATTAAGTACTGACGAGGACGTTTTCAATATAAGCTTTTTAAGTTATTAAAACCACTGGTAGTAAATGAAAATGAGCAGTAATAAAGATTTAACTTGAATTTATATACCATCTCATCTAGCTGTCCCTAAAAATTTGAAACACAAATTTGGCATTTTTTTCTATTTTCTTCTTTTATTAGCATTGATATTTATTTAATTATTTTAGATTTTTTTTATTATATTTAATTTTTCTTGTTTTTCAAAGAAGTTTTTACAGATATTAGGTAAAAATTATTCCAATTTTTTGTTTTTATATGGTGTCCCTAAAAAATTTGACACACACCTTATCAGTTAATCTAGTTATATCGTAAAGTATGCATAGATAAATAATTCATTCTCTTTTATTCTTTGACTTATCATCTAATGTATTTGTAGTTGCAAAATTTTGTAAATACATAATGCTTTTTATTGTGCACTTTTATATTTACGTGACCTTTTGAAGAAATACAAAGTTACCTCAATTAATTTCTCCAGGTAATTTTGAATTGTGGTCAGATGACGCATGAAATTGAATATATATATATAAGCATTATTTTTTGTGAAGCAGAATTCAGTTTGAAGACAGTGAAGAGACTTTTTACATTTTTAAATTAATTTCAATATCCATCGGGAAAGCAGAATTATTTACAAGCAAAGACGCGGTCATTGTGCGTCCGCCACAGCGCGCTGCAAAAACAGAAGTGGGGAAGAAGCAAGAAATAAATTATCCCTCCTCTTATATAACATGAGATATGGATAGGGAAAATATTATTTTATAGTGCTAATATATTATTAAGATTCTGATAGGGATTTCTGACGCATGTCAATTACATGTAAGGGAAACACAGGGATTTTTTAAAAAAAGTGTGCTTACTGGACAGTTTTTTACCCCTTCACGTCGAGCGTGTGAAAGTATAGGCGTTTAGTCGATTCAGCAATTTTATAATGCTTCTCTTGAATTAATTAAGTAGAGAAAGTGGAATTGGATCACAAAATAAGAGAATATTTTAGAATAAAGTTACTATGGCCTAAATTAAGATAAAATCTTGAAAATTAATTAAATTGAAATTAGAGTTAAAATATCATTACATATACATATTTATAAAAAAATTGAATTATCAATTTACATCAGATGTAACAATTAAACACAACTGAAACCTAGATTTAGAAATAATTATAAAAAATATTATAATGTGCATATAATGAGTTTCTTTTAATTTCAAATTTTATCTTGGTTTAATATTAATCAAAAAGCAGTGTTATAAAATATTTATTAATTAGTTTCTGTCTATTTATTTCAAGCCGTAACAAAAGAAAAAAGAGTATATAAAACGTTAGATTAAAAGAGACAACTATTGACTGCATAGAAAAAAAATAAAAAATATTTTAAAAGTTCTTGAAGATTCGGAATGTTTTAAAAAATAAATTTCGTATTTTAAATAAAAATCAGATAGTGTTCATCATGCGTGAATCTAACTAAACGCAAAATAGGCATCAGTAATTTTTACAGAAACTCTTGAAATTTTCTTTTCGGAACATAAGAATGTTGTCAAACATTTAAAATCAATAATATTTTCACTTTGAAAAATGTAAATAAATAATTAAAAATAACATTCAAAAACCTTCTAGAAATTTCTTTTTTGAATGCAACATTGCCAATGATCTAAAATCAGTGCTAATCTATTAAAAAAAAATGCGCAAAGGTTAAACTCCAAGGCAAATCTTTCATTTAAAACAAAACCTGATTAATTAGATATTTTAAATAAAAATATTTAAAATAAATTACACTCCTGCGGTGTTTGAATAAAAAAAATTCAAGGTTAGAGGACTGTTGTCACATATATTTCATTCTTTAATCTCATTTCCTGTGTACTAATGTACTATCTGCTCGAGTACGTGAACATTTTGAATAATTTTGAACAAAATATTTACGGGAAATCTATTTAATGAATTCCAAGGTCATCGAGTGACAAAGTCTCAACTCACGAAAAATCTATTCATTCTTCATTAACATAACACTCGGTAGGAAGAACGTAGTGATATGTCCTTGCCATGCTAAGGCAAACATTTATTACTAGGAGAAAAAAAAAAGAATTAGGACAACGCTATCCCTTTTACTAAGACAACACCTTAGATTTATTATGCGTCTTCACAGTGTTGAGTGAGTAGTATTAATCTAAAATTAAGCTGCCAGGCGGAAAGGTACACAATGGGGTGAAAGATTTAAATAATTATTCAAATAGTAACTTTTTTTGTCGGAAGAATTCATTCCTGCATATGTGAGTTTGTTGTGAATGTCTCAATGCGGAAGATGGCACAATGGTGTTAAATATTCATGATAGGAAAGAATGTGTATAAATATAAATTAATTTATCACTTACATGAATTAATTCTCACGAAGGCTTCGGTTCATAATTCTCTGCTTTAATATAGATTATAATACCTTGCTAAATTAACTTTATTATAATAGAAAGGCCAATTTTTTTTTAATTTCAATCCAATTCACTCCATTTATTCAGGAGTGTTGTCGAATTCGGACATCTAGTCACTATAGCACTAATACTATTGAAGCGCAAGGCTTCAAATAGAACTTAGTATGCAAATAAATTATTATAATATGAAATGGGAACTAGTCATTGAAATTGGATGACTTTTTTTCTATTCATTATAAAAGACAAATAAAGTGATAAATAAAGTTTTATTAAAAGGACATTTTTAAAAATGCAGTGAAGTAAGTTATATCATTATTATGATCAATTTAATTATAAATAAACACAGAAACAAAAACTTGTATGATTCTGTAGATATTAACATATCATTTTTGGGATTATATTTCCGCAGGATCAAAATCAAAAATCTGGATTGTCCCGGTAAATTTGTCATGCCTGCTCACTTTGGTAAGTTTAATTAATACAGTGATTAAACTAAATTGGTTTATTTAATTCATATATTATTTTAAGTGAATTTAAATAAAAAAATATTATGTTACAAGAAGAATTTTATTTCTCTGATCTGCTAATCCAATCCTTTTTAAATAGTACTTCCACACTTAAACAAGAGCAAAAATACTTCGTTTGAAATCAGATTCAGCCTTGACGTTTGTGAAATCCATTATAGAGATCTAAACTAACACTGATGTGGAAATTTGGAGTGAGGGAAACTGTATAGCAGTTGAGAATAACGAGGTCCATCCCAACAAAATTTATGCAAATTCAAATCGTGACATTCTGTAACGATTGCACCTTATTTCCCCTCCCCACAACAGTGGAATGAGACTTGCCTTTGAAAAAGTTTAGAATGGAGACTAAAAATAGCTACTACCCCACAGAGAAGGAGATCTCCTTCTCTGTGGACTACCCCATCCCTGGGAAAATGGACAAGAGAAGGGAGTGGGGGGGAGGGGAACAATGGTCAACTACAAAGAAATAATACGAACTGACCAAAAAATGATATGACTACCTTTTCATATTAAAGTGTATTCTAGGTTTCTGATTTCGATCACTAATTACTAACAATGTAAGTCCATATATAATTATAATATTACATTTATTTAGTTTACAAGCTGTGGTGAGTTTGAAAAGTTTGCCGCTAGGATCATATTTGACAATGTTTTGCCATTTTAGCCCAAAAGAAACAGAAATTAGATTCGTTTGTATTATAAATGAATTAAAATGGAATTTTTTGAACAGATAAGAAAATCAGAGTTATTATACTGATGCTGACTATAACAAGGAACTTTTCTTTTCAATATAACAATCAATTTTCTACCTATATCTTACAAAAAAAGCAATCCTATATCTAAAATATATCAAAATAAGTTTGAATGCGTAGCAAGATATATAAAAAGATACGCAGCAATGGATATAAATACATAGCAATAGAGAAACGAAAGGAAGTAATGTTGATCTGAATACCTTACTTCAGGGCGTCACGTGAACACACTTAAATGCAACCATGTTAATTTTAAATGGAATGAAAGAATCATATTATGCCCCAGGCGCCATTTACACTCGCTAAGCCTCTAATGGCAGGGGACGAGAAGAGTCATATTGTGCCCTGAGAACCATTTATTTTCACCATACTACATTTTGAAAACATACCATAGATACCATAGAACATTTTGAAAAATGTAAACCTTTGAGCAGCAGAAGAAATAGCGCTTAAATTTATACGTTTTTAATAACATTTTTTGAAAAAAATTTCCATTAATTTCACGCATACTCTCTTATAGAATGTTACCTCTTCTTCTTTTGTATACGAGTGTGTTCTTGGGCGAGGCTGTGGATGCCTCCGGTGCTCAGATTTTTATTTTCAGAGTCCCGTACATGAATGTTTTGCATAATTTTTTTTTGTGTGTGTGTGCTTTGTAATTTATTAAAAATAATCAAATACGCGTTGTGAGCCCTTTCTTCGACCAATTATAAACAAAATTATTTCAGAGTTGCAATCCCAGTAAAAGATCGTATCTCAAATTTCCTTTATTTAAGTCGTTAGCTATTGCGTTTACACGCATGCGAAAATACAGAATGACAGGCAGTCAACTGTTTGACAAATTAAGTCTTGATACAAATCTGTATTCTAAATGATAACACCTGTGTTCTAAATTTCATTTGTCCACCTCTTTAAGTTTTGTAGATATCGTGTTCCCTTATTCTCAGACATCCAGACAAAATTCTTAATGAATTTTATTGTATTTGTCAGAAACTACAAATTTGGGGTAGACAGCTTTTAACCAAATTTCATCTGTTTAGTTCAATGTGTTTCTAAGTTACCGTATTTACAGAGAGATAGGCAAGGCGACAGAAGATAAACATAATTAGATTAGAAAATATTGAGATCTGAGACATGGAGATTCGTCAAAATCTCGCGTTCAAATTTTTTTGACAAATCCTTTTTTTTTTTTTTTTTTTTTTTTTTGTTTAGAATACAAGAAATTAAAATTACTGTATGCCTAACGTTTGAAAAAACAAGATAAATGTAATGATTCGCATAGATTTTAATTTTAAATAAATATTTTTTTAGTAACAAACAGCAAAAGTTTCTAATATTAAACAAACAAGGTTTTAAATTTATTTTTAACTTCCTTCTTTACTATTTAAATTTGCAAAAGCTCACGTCGCCAAAGTAAACGCCAAATTTAGCGCAAGGAAAAGAAATTTGAAAGAGAGGAAAAGAAAACTTCTAGAAATATTTCTCAAATGAAACGATTGCGCAATGAACACCTTACTAAGAATTGAATAGATTTTAAAAGACGCAATGTGAAATGAATATTAATTTGAAACAGGAATGACTCATAAAAAATTGTTACCGTCATATTTATACTTCGTGCAATGTAATGAGACATCATGTGAAAACTCATATTTGAATTTAAAAATAACTTTGCACAGCACATTTTAAACAAATAAGTATTTTTTTTAATAGTTAGGATTATAATAATAATGTTAATTGCGTTTCGTTTGTTTTTGCAGTGATAGACGGAGCTTCTAAAGCTGTAACGTGGCAGCTGAATATTGACTTTATGTAATACTAGCCGCCTTTGGCGACCAGCCAGTTCGCCAGTATTACCGCTCGCTACAATTTTCAATTAAATATTTTAAGTAACTGGTCTCTTAAAGGATTCTCAAACAAAACATTTTTAATCTTCAAATTTTGATAGTCATACCAAACTTATACTGTTTAGATCGTTTCGTTCAATTTACTATATATATTTTGCTAATTTGTTGTCATTTCCGGCAAAACTTCGACTTTAATTTAAAATGTAAATGATTAAATTGCAATTAATATTATTTTTAAATAAAACCAAGCGTTTTATTTTATTGATCATCTTTATTGTAATTAATTAATTATTATTATTATTGAATGTGAGTATTGCAAACAGAATCGCTCGGTATTTAAGTCTTATGTTAAATACAAAATATTTTTCACAATTTATGTAATATCACAAACAATAATTCAACAAAAATTTCTGAGATTCAGCATAAAATTCAGTTTTTAGTTTTGCTTTCAAAAGGATTGAAAAGAAATCAATAATAATATTTTGTTCCTGCCTATAAATATATTTCAAAAATTATGAAGTCTAGATTTAATGCAGTAAGGTATCATATTCTGAGAAATATTCTGGACACACCAAATTTTAAATAAAAGAATGAATGTTTCTATTTTCCATGATCAACTAAGACTTATTTATGAAGTTTTAAATGTTAAAAATTTAGAAAAACTCAACATTTTCATAATCTTAGGTCAATTAATCTTGAGAAACCTGCGCGCTGTTTGGCGTATTTTCTTTGAAGCGATAGATGGAAAATCTAAAATTATCCTTTTTTTTTATTGAATAGTGATATTCAAACTTTCCTAAATCAGTCAGTTTAAGTGATTGGAAATTAACTCTTAAAAGTCAGTGATTTAGTTGATTGGAAATTAACTCTATGACCACCATAAAATCTGTGCTTTCTCTTGTGGTGTATGCATTCTCCTTAATATCCGCTCGAATGAAACATCACATACAAAAGTATTACATAGAACAAATGTAAACATAACATTTCAATAGTTGCCAAAAACAAAAGAGAGAAAAACGCAATTAATAAGCAGACGATATTTAGAAAAGTACAGATATTTAGACTGGAAAATGAAATTATCTGAAATTAACCACACGCGCAGACGATATTTACTAAAGTAAAAATATTCAAACCTGAAAAGGAAAATATGAGTTATTCCATCACTAAATGCCATAAGTTTGTTTATATCTTCATAGATCATAAAATAATTTTTCTTGAATCTATTTTTTAGAAAATATAATATTTCATATTTGTTTCATTTCCTACAAACACGTGCCGAAAATTATATTTTTGCAGATTTCATTTCCAAAAAGATTTAATTTATTTTTAATTGGAGCTTTAATCAATGTGATGGCAACACTTTGAAAAAAGCTAATTTTTTCCCATGAAAGCGAAATGTGCTTAATTTTAATTTTTATTTTTTACGAAAAAAATTGTTGAAAAATATAGTTAAAATATTTATTTAAAAATTCATGAAAAATAGAAATTTAATTTTAAGATTAAAACATTAGTATCATTTAAAAGATAAGTTTTTGATCTTTAACTTCATGTAAAAATCTTTTTTTGTTCGGTAATATTTTCAGAAGTTATAGCAGAAACACGTCAAAATTTCGCTTAATTTTTAAATAAATAACATTCTAGTTAAAAATTCGAAAAAATAACCCCCAGGTGCACATTCTCGGCCTCCAAGGTATACACGTGCCAAATTTGGTAGCTGTAGGTTGAATGGTCTGGCTTGTAGAGCGCCAACATACACACACATACACACACACATTGAGCTTTATTATAAGTATAGATTGAAAGAATTTGTTTTCCTTTCTTCCCCCCTTTTTTTTCTTCTCTTTTTTTGTTTCCGTGGGAAAAAAGAAAGAGAGAGAAGCGGTCCGGAATAAAATATAATGCTATAAAAACTTCTAAACATTTCTTTCACAGCTAACTTTAAACAAAAAACTCCAAACGATAATCGTGAAATGTGTGCCAAACTTTACTTAATATTAGCTATCAGCTATTATTTCTTAATGAAAAATTATTTTGGAGCCTGAATATAAAATAACTCTTAATACAAAGCTTACAGTAACAGTGCGAAAATTAGAAATTAATTAATGAAAAAATTAAAATTTTGAAAATTCAATAGAATTTAATAATTAAGAAATAATTAAATTAAAATAGGAGCAAAAAAATTAGAATTAACCGGATGTAATTTGAGAACACGATAATTCTAAACGCAAAACACTAGATAGATGAAATTTAGCATACAGATTTATCGTTAGAATAATTGATCTGTAACAACTTTTAGTAAATCTATGAAGAATTTGTGTTTACCGTTCGTCGGTTTGTATTTGAAAGTATCAGAATATCATTGGACGAAAATCCAATGATTTAGACTTTTTCAGTGCAGCACCCCTCTTCCTAAAAATCGAATCTATAGAAACATATTTAATCCTTGGTGAAATGACATTTTTTTCTTTTGAGAGAGAATGAATATATGTTCTGTCTGACATAGATCTTTATATACTTAAATGGAACTTCTGTTATGAAAAAGTATTTATTATTAAAAATATGAAGTATTCATACAAGTTACATTGCCGGCGTCCTGGCGTAGGAGTAGCGCGTCTTCTCCGTAATCTGGGTGTCTCGGGTTCGAGTCCCAGTTCGAACATGGGTGTTCTTCACCCTGTATTCTATCTGTGAGGTGTGTGAATGTACCCACTCTTCTTTAAAAAAGGATTATGCAAGCGAATGTGACGCACGAAGTAGCTTAGTCATAATCTTGGCCCTAAGTGGCGCTACTGAAAAAAGAAGAGACGGTCACTCGGCTTAAATCGCTGACAGATCTGTCAGTGGGGTTGTAAAGTGTCATAAGTAACAACAACACAAGCTACAAGGTACTTTGCCAGAATTAGTGCTCGCACAAATAGCATTCAATGTATATAGGGAAAAAGAATCTCTCATAAGAGGACAAGATAAGGTTTGAATTGAGCCAGCGTCCTGGCATAGGGGTAGCGCGTCTTCCCCGGAATCTGGACCTCCTGAGTTCGAGTCCAACTGTGGGCATGGTTGTTCTATCTGTGAGATGTGTGGATGTGCCCTCCTGTAAAAAGGGGTTGTGGAAGCGAATGAATGATGCGTGAGTAGCTAAGTCGTACTCTTGGTCCTAGTTGGCGCTGCTAAAAAACAAGAGTCGCTCCCTTACCGGCTTAAAATCGCTGTCTTCGTAACAGCGGGCTTGTCCATGGCAAGTGCCATGAGAGACAACAACAGGTCTGTATTGACATAATTATCTTGCTTGCGTACTAAGAGTTCCATCTCCCCTTTATGTACTACCATACAATTTGTTAAAAATTTTAAGCCGATATTTACCTTTGTAAAAAAATGGAAAGATAATATATTTTCAAAATCTTGTCGCGACTGGCTTGTGGGTTCCAACCCATGGGAACGTCTCATTTAGTCAAATGAAATTTGATATGATATCTTATTTACAACATTTTAGTTCTATATCAATTTTTTTTTTTTACCTAATTAGGATAAGAGGCTCGAACTCTATTCTCAGTTTTCTTCACTATGAACTGAAATTCTGAAAGCAATACCGTGTTAGTATTTGAGAAAGTCGAAGGGAGAAATCTGTGACGGTGTTTATTTTTAATTTAATTTACTATGATCTATTTATTGTTGCTTTATTATTATTAGACTTTGGGAGATTTAAAACAGGGAAATGCATGATAATCTCGAAACTGAAATATCTAGCCATTATGATACTGTCGTTATTTATTAGCCATTATGATTATTTCGTTATTATAAATTTTACTCAAGACAGTAAAAAGATATCTATTTCCTTCCAAAACTTTAAAGGAAGTAATATTTCTTTTACAAAAACGAACAATTCTGGATGAGGCTGTAGTACATTGGCAGGTTCTATTTTTACTCAAGTCCAATGTATTACACTATGTTTGTTATACTTTACATTTTAAGCTTTTCTTGGCAACTTACCGTTCTTCGTTCCTAATTTCCTCCATGTTTGCTTTTTTTGACCTTCAACAAACGTCGAAGAAATACTGAGCTGTTTTTCAATGCCTCTGTTTCCGCTTGCTAAAATTTGCACCCCAGGCACATACAGGAACGTTTTCTAGTCTCAGTTCGTAAAAATACTCTTATAAATATTTCATCGCTAACGGAACTAAACTAGTTTGTTAAAGAGTCAAAAACATAATTCGAAAGTGTCAAAAACATAATGAAAGCATCAAATGTAAAAGGCTATTTTTTATAGCAAAATAGAAGAGATAAATATACCAAGTAACGTAGTTCAAAAGAAACATTCAGTTTTGCATTAAAACCCGAAATATGGAACAAAAGATAATAAGCTACATTCTACTCTAATACAGAAAAAGTCTACAAATAAAATCTTTTTGATTAAAAACGTATTAATACAGAAAAACAACTTATTTTGATTGAGATGTTTAAATAATGATAATTAATTCATATTAAATAACGCAATATAAACAACGTTGTCTTTAGTGATTTAATGATTTTGTTTGTAATCGTTAAATTAGTGCGTTACAGGCGATTTCTTTCTTCCCCCCCCCCTTTTATAAGTAAACTTTGTCTTCATTATTTATCCAAGTTTCCGGATATTGTTGCAATTCTTTTGCGTTTGCTTAAATTAAAATTGTTATTTATTCAATAAATAGTTCATTAATTTAGCAATCATATTTATGTTAAATATTGTTACACTTGCATTCGTTGTAAGAAATTCTGGAAGTTCTTTCAAATGTCCATTTCAAGAAATTACAAATAAGAATTTCAAAATTTAACTCTGATCTCCAGATTTGAAACTGAGTTTGGAAGCGAGAGGAAAAAGAGAGAGAGAGAGAGAGAGTTATAACCTGGTTATACTAAAAGTTTTTTTTTCATCAAATTCAGTAATAAAAATCTAAATAACATCATATTTGGAATCATCCATTGAGATAATAAATGACCCAAGAAAATAAATTGTTTAAACTCTTTAAACAAGACTAAAACAATAGGTAATAAGAAAGAAAAAAATAAACAATGTTATTTACTATATAGTCTAGCAATATTCCTTATTTAAACTTTATATTTAAAAAAAACTGACTTTAAGAACTTTTCTCAGTTTTTGAAATCAATATCGATTTCAAAGTAGTAATGAAAACGCTTTCTAGAAAATTTCCAAAGTTCAAACAAATTATTTATATTGCCACCAGCAAAATAAAAAATATAAGTAAACTAAAAGATTAATGAAGAACAGGAAATCAATGAGCGGGAATAAATTTTAAACTTTCATTTTCAATCTTTCTAGCTGGCAAACAAAGTTTTGGAGCTTGACCGATTTTAAGATGAAATAACATCAATGATGCCATATTTCTACGCCAGTCTTTTAAAAACGCATCTGCTATCAAAGAAGCATACGTAAAAATAAAGCAATACTGGTAAAAGCAGGTCAACCTTTTAAAAACGCACCTGCTTTCAAAGAAGCATACATAATAATAATGCAATACTGGTAAAAGCAGGTAAAAAAATATATGCGATTAAAAGATGATGATAAAAATTGCCATTTATGCTTTATTCATTGCCTACGCGGTTTCGAGCTACAAAACCCCCTAACCAAAACAGCATCATGTTCTCACATGATAATAATAATAATAAAGAATTTAGGGTATCTGTGTAAGAAGGCACGAATGCAAAAAGTATTTTTAGCCTGTTCTGAAACAAATTAATTATTATAAACTAAGAATGGCATCTTGTATCAAAAAGTTTATTTAATTTATTTCTTTAAAGTAAAATTCTATTAATTTTTGCTGTCTGTATTTTAGCAAAAATAGTTATAATGATTTCTCTACAATTTTTATTATTTATTTTTCTGTTGTCATTTGTCTCTTAACCCTTTCTAGGGCCATGGGTAGTATGCTTCCCACCTAATTCATCAATCTTTGTAGGGAATTATGTTGTTTTGCGTAAGTTCTGACAAATTTTTCAATCAGACGGACACTTAGATGCTTCATTTCCTTATCTCACACAAAATGGCGTGTCTTGATTTGTTACTTAATTATTAATTAACCAAATTAATTAATAAATCAAAAGACATTTATCTAATAAGCTAAATGAGTCACTTTTCTTAAGCCATTCACAAACCTAAAAATATTTTAATATATAATGAACAGAAAAAAATAGCCCTTTAAAGGGTTAACATGGTGGTGGATTTGAATGCCCATTGTGATATAAGATCACATAAATGTCATAGCATTCGATTTTTTCAATTATGTGCACCATAAAAAAAATTCGCTTCTTTTTTTTTTCCATCAAAATGTTTATTGGCCGCTAATATGTTAATTTTGCTTGAGCCGAAATATAGAGAATTCGGATTTCAATTTATTAAATACTAAATTTAGAACTTCACATATTGTAATTAATTTTACAATTTTTGTTGGAAATACAGATATTAGATAAATGTAATACACCATAATTTCACTTCATTGCATTTATTCTTCATTTTATTGTTTTGGTTGAGTTGAGAATAAATTCTTGATTTGGAACTACTTAATGTTAACGTTCGCGCATGCTCGAATAAAAATATGATGACTTACTACATTATGCAATTATTCCTTTTTATTACAAAAAGCGTCAATTTTTTTCATTGTTCTAATAAAATCAAACACAATTTTACATTCATTCGTAGCAATAGTCAATAATATAAGCCGGAAACAGTGCACAGATCACTCGAATTTCATATTATAAAAAAATAAAATGCGTAGACTAAAGTCTAAACTTCTAAACAATGCTGTCCTTACACTGGAGCATGACATTTCAATTTAGAATTGACCATAAGTTAACCACTTCCTTCTACTACTGATGAGATTCGATCTTTTGTTGAAGTTTTACGTGTCCTTAACTATATTGTTCTCGCCTTATTTGCAATTCAAATGAAGTTCCGCTTCTGACCTTATAGAGCCAGGATTACTCGATCAAAAAAGCTCTACTCTTATATCGGATATCTTAAATTGCTGATCTTTATTTTCTTCAGGTCAACGACGCTGCTGCTCGAGATTGAAATGTATGAATTTCGATGAATCTCGCCATAGGTGTTCCAAGATATAAGATTTCAGCGTTGAATGTTTCATGACATGTTTCTTTGATTTTGATGTGGGAGAGAGCATCTGTTGATGAAATTCGAATTTTCCTACATAATTTTTTTTAATGATACATATTGACAGGCAGTAGGATAACAAATAACAAGAATTTCTGTCCTTCTCTTAATGAAGCTGGTTTGTATATTTATATTTTTAAAGTAAAACGTTTATTTATTTAGTTTCAGGATTTAAAAGTGTGTTTTTTTTTTTGGTGGTCAATATTATTACAACCAAACAGATAAGGTATGCTTCTTTGAAAAAAAAATTAAATATTGATTATATGTTGAATATACTTAGTCATCTGTTAACATATATTTAATTTAAACCATAGGCTCACAATAGTAGGCTCTGGAGTCTTCAATGGAGACCGGGAACTATTATGGAATAAGGGCATTGGAACATTTTTTTTTTATGAAGAGGTCAGTGGTTCAGAAAAGATTGATAACCTCCAATTTAAACATTTAGAAACTTCTACCTATCCCCAAACACAAATAGTTACTTCAATTTAGTTTAGTTATATTTATGCCCCATTTCGAAGCAACAATAGTACTTGGAGCATACCTCTCCATTTCGAACTGTAGCCAGATGGCGAGAACGCAGAATGAGCAAATATCCAAACTTCCACTTAACACCAATAAAGGGGCATTGGAAAACATTCTTCAGTAGAACGGGGTATTGAATCTGAAACCCTTCGATCTCTAAACCGAGATCTTACCACCGGACCATGGCGACTTCCCACCACAATATATTGTACATATAGAATTTGATATATGACATACGCAATCATGCTTGTCATATGTCAAATCCAGTTACAAAAATATACGCTATACCATAACACAGGGGAAAATTTCAAGGATTTATCTGCAAAATTGTCGGTGATATTTGTGATTAAAATTATGATTTTGGAAAAAAGTTCATCTTAAATTAAAAGATGTATTCTCAGGTATTATCATCCAGTTTTTTTCAAGTTAAGGACCGAAAAAAGAAAAGGTGGAATACCGGAGAATACACTTTTCAATAATTGGGCGAATCTTTTTTCAAGTCACAGAGTGCTCATAATTTTATTCGCAAATATCACAGTCAATTTCAAAAATAACTCCTCTAAATTTTTTAATGTGTTTTTGTTATGGCATAGCGTACATTACAGATAATCGTGTGTGTGTGTGTATGTGTGTGTGTGTATGTGTGTATGTGTGTGTGTGTGTGTGTGTGTGTGTGTGTGTGTGTATAGATAGATAGATAAATAGATAGATAGATAAACAGATAGATAGATATAGAATGTAAGCATAATCTTTGAAGCAAATTTAGTGGCTGAAGACAGAGAAAACACTTTGAATATTTAACTTCGCTTTATTTCATCCCGGGAGGCATTATTTATGTACAATAAGCGCTGACGGACTAGCGTCCGTTCACCAGCGATACAGGAGCAGAAAAACGTAAAAGAGAGGGAAAATATTTTTTACAGTGTTTATATACTGTGAGATTTTGATAGGGATTTCTCTACACGTATTGACCCAGGTAAGGGAATCATAGGGATCTTTTAAAAGAATGTGCTTAGCTGGACAGTTTTTTTATCCCTTCACTCGGAGCGTATGAAAGTGCAAATTTAAGCATATTAGAACTGGTGTTGAATTAATTAAATAAATAAAGTGGAATGGGATCAGGAAATAAGAGAACATTTTAGAATGAAGTTAATATGGGCTGAAGTGAGTTAAAAATTAGAAATTAATTAAATTTAAATTAGAATTTAAAATATCATTACATTATATATATATATATAATATCCACCGAAGAGCCATTACATTATGACCACCCTGTTAATAACAGGTAGGACCACCTTTAGGCCGTAAAGCTGCCAGCACCCGACGAGGCTTTGACTCCACAAGGTGCTGATAGATAGTCCGAGGTATCTGGTACCAAGCGCTCACCAACTGGTCCTGCAATTCCCTCACATTGCTAGGGGAGTAGCGTGGCAACATGAATTTGGTTTACCAAGTGGGACCACAAATGATCTGTGGGATTAATGTCAGGTGAATTTGAAGGCCAAGACATGACTTGAAAGTCACTGGAATGTGATCAAAGTCTGATAAATCAGCTGCTTTTCCCATTCTTTCGCTAATTGCTCAATGTATGGAAAGTCAATGCATAGTCACTTTATATACTTCAACAGGGAGAGCACATTGTTATAGATGATGGGTGGTCATAATGTAATGGCTCTTCGGTGTATATATTAACAAGAACTGTATAATTCGTCACGACTGAAAAAAAATATGCAATTTCTATTACATTTTCAGAAGGGATACACTTGAAGAAGCAAGGAGAACAAGACGAAGAAGAAACCCATAAAAAAAATAAAAAAAAAGGGGGTCAGAAGAAAAAAGTTTTTTTTTTTTTTTTAGTAATCCGATGAATTTTATAATGCGATAATTTCAGCCTAGATAGTTAGAATATATATGTTTGATTAAATGGATGTCATTATTTATCATTTCTGAGATGAAAAAAAAAAGAAAAAAGATATGGGTTGGTGGGCTTATCTTAATAGCTAGTTGTTACAACAAGGGCATTACTTAACTTGGAGAAGAAAAAAAGAGGGAGGACGAACCTGAAAAACATTTGAAGGTGGGTTTTTTTTTTGTGTGTGTGTGTGTGTGTGAGAGAGAGAGAGAGAGACTTAAAAACAAATAAAATGAAATATTTATAAGATTACCATATGTTTTTGTAATATAATTATTTTGGATTAACCTGTGTTCTGTCTTTTGAAAAAAAATTCTATCTGCGCTGTTCCAATTCTGTCTAAAATTTCAATAGTTTCTGTTTGAAATTTTATTTTATGTTTTAATATATTGCTAAACTGCTTTTAATGATCATCCGTTCTCTTATCATAATGACATTAATGTAATTGAGTTTTTAACCAAATTAAAAAACAACTGCCTAATGATTAAATTATTAAGTCTAGGAAAATACCTATGTTTTTTTTTGATAAAATAAAAAAAATTAGTTTATGAGCATTCTAAAAAAAATTAATTACTTAATTAATTTTTAAAAAAGAACGTCACTAACATGTTTCTCGGAAAATAATGGATATGCTAGTTATTGGACAGGAAAAAAAATAAAAACATCAGTTTGAGAAAGACAGAAAACATCAACGTTTCCAACTCATTTTCTTTGAACATTACTGGAATTTTAAGGGCTTTTTTTTCAATTCCTACTATTAGTTCACACTCTCCCTATATATATTCATATATCTTGTTCAAATTTTCAATCTTTAATAAAATACTTTTTATTCATCTACTCAAGTTCAAATACATTTTTTTAAAACTTGTAGTGGATGGCACTTGATGTTAATGCAGTTTTTTTTTCAAATATTAATTCATTAATTATTAAATTTAATTAATTCTTAATACTTTAAATAGAGTTTTTGCAGTTTGTAATGAAAATTGAAGTCAACAAGCAGTAGCTCAATCGGTAAAATGCAGAGATTTCAGTATTTTTCACGTGGAGGTGAAGAATGCGATTTCAATTCTTGCGAAAGTAGGAATTGACTTACTTTTTTCATATATATATATATTACTTGTTTTTAGTAACTTCGAGGAAATTTACAAAAAGGTACAAATTCAATTCTGATCGAATTATAAATAAGAATGCAGAATTGGGAGCTTTATTAACAAATGAAGTTAATGTAAAATTTCAATCCTGTTTTGTTTTCTTGAGGCGTGTAACTAACATTCTGATTGGTCCTCGCACAATACTTTCTACATGAAGTAATGAGATTTTTCCTACTTCTCACAAATCCGGTAGAGTTGAATACTTTATCCAGGGACCTTTTATGAAATAGGCAAAGTAGGCAACTGCCTAGGATTCCCGCAATTTTGGGGTAGCAAGATTTTTTTTCCTTTGTCTTCAAAGTTATCTACTTTTATCCTTCTATTTTAAGTATGAGTATCAAATACTTATTTCAAGTGTTGTTCAAATTTCATAATATTACATATATGATTTTCTTTCACATGCGTTCGAAATCTCCTATAGTCCAAAGTTGTTTTTTTTTTCTTTTGTAGTAGGTCGCCTGATTCACGATTCAACTATTTTTGCAAACTTTGTTGCAAGGTTAGTTTTTTGTAATTTTAGAGCTAAGTAGTTATTGAAATCATTGAAATTAAATCATTGAAAAAAGGGGGAGATTTTGGAAGTTCAGAAGGGGAAGTCATAGTCATATCACTGATTCTCCGACCTGGATAAAGAAAACTGAATGACCGGACCACCGCAACAGCAACACTGGCGAGAGCTGTGGTTGAGTCCTAAGGGCCATCACCGGTCACCGTACAACCCTTCCCGACGGAAGTACGTACCGTCATTGCTGGGAGGAGCCAGACTCCCCCCACACCACCACCACCTTTTGTATATCCTCCAGGGTGGCGAAATCCATACACCATACCGGAAGCATCTAACCCGGACTGTTAGTTCAGAAGGAGAAAGGTGACTTTAAATTTTAAATTGGCCAAGAACACTTACAGAGTTTAAGCCGGCTCTGATTTCACATCTTCAAAACATGGCTTGAACAAATTCAAAAATAGCATTTGATAGCGAGCCTAAATCGGTAAAACCTTTTACAAAAATTTTAAATTTAAGGTAGAAGAAACCTGAAAAGTGACTGAAAATTAAAGTTGGAAGAATTGTTTAACACAAAAGAGGAAAAAAAAATGAAAGGAAAAAAAGGCTGGAATTAAAAGCATAAAAGCAGAACATAAAGGAAGCATAAGACTTAAAGAATATTTTGATAAGCATACTAAACAAACCAATAAAAAAAAGAGTAGCAACCTTACAAATAGACATAGATATTACAAGTGGTCTGAGTGAATTTGACATTAAAGATTTGTCATCTAATTACACAGAATTTAATCATTTCAGTAATGATAATTGTCATGAGATTTTGCTATTCTTTGAGTTCATATCGACTCTAGCAGATGATGACTTCGTAAAGTTCGTCAAAAAAAGAAAGATCGTAAAACATTTTATTGTAATAATTATTTCTAAGTATGATTATTTTACGGACATAACTTTTATAACTTATTTAAAGAGAAACAATAATATTTCAGTTCCAATGTAAATGTATTTTTAAAGGAAACGACGCGTATCTTAGCAAATCTGTTGTACAGAATCCTGTATTAAAACAGAAAAAGTGCAAGAAAAGTTCAAAATTCATATTTTAGCTCATCGTCGTCTCCATCAACGATGCTAAATAAGAAAGTCAAATATTCATCATTCTTATCTTCATAAGGGAATAAGAAATCTGTACATTCAACATTTAAGAGCAGAATGACTTGAAATAAATCAAACTGATCCGGTACTTTAACTTTTAATTATCGGTCACAATCCTTCCACACTAAGGAATGTGATTACGATTATGCCTTCCAAAATACAAACAATTAATCAAAAGTATATCTGAAAAAATTACTAATTACTTTCATTTAGATTAAGCAATGAAACAGCGAATGTAAGTGGCTAGGCTACGAGCTCTAAGGTCCATGCAAACATCCCATTTTAGTCGGATGAAGCATTAATGACACAAAATACCGGAGAAGCAGAGATAAATAACAGTAGGATATGCTCTGAGATCGGTTAATCGGATCAATTGCCAGCCCAATATGGTCTTCGGTTCGTACTAGAGTGCTGGTGATTCTCTGTTTAGTTTTTGTGATATTACTAGAATTGAATTAAACAGATCAAATACCTTTCGAACATTTTCAAAGGAAGCGAAACTTATCTAAAAAATTGAAGTAATTTTTTCTTACTTTGTAGCATATAAATTATACAAAAGGAAAAAATATTGTAAGCTTCAATAAATTCAACCAAGAGAGTTTGACGAATTTTTTTATTTTAACAATTTTGTAAAAAGGAATTTGTTTATTTTATTTACTAATTTATTATGACGGATAAATGCGCTCTACCCGCTTTTGCACACTATTATGTTTAAGCAGACTCTTGATATTTATGAACGCTGTGTTAAATGAATAAATATAATGAAACAGGTAGGAACCTGATCAATTGTACTTGTGACGTACTATTATTAGTCTTATATTTTAAAAATTCATAAAATTTTTGCTTTTTACAATTTTATTATTCGATAATTAGGCAAATAATGTTTTTTAATCGACCCATCCAACTCTCAACCCAGTGGCCTAGGGCAATGACTATCGCATGCCATAGAACTCATGCAAGATGTTTAAGATTCATCACCAGCTTAAATTCAAATTCAGAAGCCTTATGTGATGGCGTCCACAAACCAAATATTCAATAGTGGACTAGTGGATAAAGATATGGACTCAGAGGAAGTTTAAGGGCTCTGTTCTATGGTTGTTCTCTTTATCTATGGACAGATGTGCATTTTAGAAACGAATTGCTCGTTGCAGTCTGGCTGGCTGTTGGACGTTTTCCACCTAGTGAAACGAATATGTGAGTCAATTTTCCCTGAAAAATCTCCAGGAGACAACCAACTCCTCTTTACTGGGACTAAATTAGACTTTTATTTCAAGTACAACCAAGAGTTCCAAGAATAAAGCTACATTTCTCTACCTAAAATAAAGCTGCCTTTCTTCTTGTTTCGTGAATTATTGACTCGTGAATTTGACTAAATGCATGCTAAGACCAAATGTGATACATGGTACTTCACCAATATATTGAAATTGCCATTGGAAAACGGTCATTTTATCGTTCGTGTTAGGTTAAAATTAATATACGAGTGAAATTAATAAGTGACTTCAGCGATTAACGACTCGTTGTAACTAATAAGATTTTAATATAATTTGAATAAATCAGCGGGAGTTGTCTCCCCGAAACTTCCCCGCATACTCTCTAATAAACTTGTCATGCCAGAGAATGCCTTATTGGCATACAGTAGTCATAAAATATAATCTTTTGGCATGAATCTAGTCTTTTTACTAAATCTATCGTGTCATCCTTCCAGAATTATTTGGCAGTTATATCCTGGCGTTAATAGTATTCAAAAATTTCGAATTTGTGTTTTAAACAAATTTTTTCTCAACCGATTGAAGCAAAAAATTTGACACAAAACTGCACTTGTAGTCACAAAATCCCATTCCAAATTTGATATAATCATTTGATCATGTCATTTTTGAATTATTGCGTTTGTATGTTTCTGAAAATGCAGAATGACAAAGTAGGATCCCATATCCAATATCCAGCCCATAGTTGGATTTGGCTCACAATTTGAAAGGCATCTAGACTATAGATTTTAATTCTGTGTACTAAATTTTACCTATCTAGCTCCCTTCGTTTTGTAATTATCGTGTTATATTAAAATCTTATATTCGAATTGCTGGACAGACAGACTTCTTCTGAACAGATTTTACTCAAAAGTTGATAGATATCTACAAATGTGGTGTAAAGAACGTATGCCGAATTTCAGTCGTCTAACTCAAAAATGTTTTTGAGTTTTCTTTGTCACAGACAGACGGACATTTTCCAAAAATGTATTTTTTGAGCTCAGGGTGGTCTGAAACGTGGAGATTCGTCAAAAGCAGTTCTAATTTTCTGACACTATACTTTCTCTATACTACATATATGAGAAAATAAATAAAAAAAGAAGCAATTGACGACGCACTATTTCCATAATTAATCATGGTTTATGGGTGATTCTCTCGCTATAACTTTCAGATATCTTTAGCCCAGACATCCAGTAATTTGTAATTTTGTTTTCGGTGTTTTCACAGACAAAACTGGCTGCAAGAAATTACTATCGTTCGATTCATTTCAGGTTGGCACACTCTGCAACTAATTCATCTTCAGAGTGGCATTATCTTAACGAAGGCAACAGGAAAAGCGCCGACACAAGCTTTCACCGCCTGTTTTTTCCGCGCACAGCCGCGTCACCATTTCAGCGATTTTTACAACTTCAGACGCCTTTAAAATATTTTTTGTTACATCCATAGCTGGCGCCTCTTTTCACTCTGGGTTTTTGCTGCGAAAAAAAAAATCATTTTTCACGAGAGACGATCCAGGTCAATGTCGACCTCCCCCGAAGAATGAAAAATTGTTGTTCCACTTCGTTAACTGTGGCAAAAACCGAATTCTTTTTTAAAAGTTGTTTGCTTTTTACACGTGAGTAAGACCGTAGTATCTGCCGTTGCTAATTCGGAGACTGACTTTTCCTTACAGAATTATTTTTTTTTTCTATTTTTCAGGGCTGTGAAAACAAATAAAGAACTGTTTATGCTCTCTTATGCTAGCGGCGGAAGTTTTCTCAGGCCTTTCCTTGCGGAAATACTTGTTGGTGGGGGTTGTTTGTGCCAGATTTTGTTTTCGTTTGTAACACTTTAATGACATGTTACAGAAGCTTGAAGATTTTGACTTCTTCATTCACTAATATTGTTAAGAGTTCATGGCAGAAAATAAGATATGGTAGCTGTTCACCGTACTTTATTGCTCGCTAAGCAACGTTACGGATATTTCGGCTGTTTGGTGTCGTGATATCCCGTTGGTGTGACAACTTGGTGACGTTGGTACTTAAAAATCATGTTACTTGGCCTAATCAAGGACTTTTGGGATAATGGTGGAAAATAAGATATGGTAGCTGTTCATTGCAATTTATTGCTCGCCAAGCAGCATTACGAATGTTTCGCTATTTGATGTTGTGACAGCTTGGTTTTTCTTGATTAAAGAATATTTTGCATGATCATTTTATTTTATTTACAGCAAAGAATTTAAAAAATAATCTTTTTCGCTCTCATCCCTTTTTTTCAACATCAACTCGGGAGGACATTAACTCCAATCTCTTAATCAGATGTCTACCCTTCAACACTTCTTCTCTTTCATAAAGATTCATACACTGTGGATGGATCAAAAGCTCGTTTACTGGGCTGATTCGGGGAACATCATAATAGCAAAGTTTTGGCTTTCCACTTAATATCCACAAATTCAAGAACTGCTTCCTCTAAATGTCCTTCCGGCTGGGTTGCCTGCTCATATGTCGTCCTTCTCATCTGATCAAGATTCAAAAGCATGTAGTCTATTCCAAAATGTTTTTCATATATGCTACGAATGTAAATAAATTCAAAACTTCTAAACAGGAAAGCCAAATACTCGGTGGTTCGGTCTTACTGAGTTTCGACTTCAAGGTACGAGGTTGTTTTTCTAAGATATTGTCTAAGATATTGTCCATGCGTATCTGACAATTCTGCTCTCTTGGTTCAAACATCAGCATGTGGGATGTTTAGCAGCTTGAAAAATGAGATCCCTGTGCACGTTTTCCTATCTGATGCCACTCAAAATTCAAAAGTCGTACACAGTAATCCTCATGCAATTTCAAAGTTAGGTGTTTTCCAAAATAACTCAATAGAAATTCTATCTACGCGCAAACTGTAATGCTTACGATAGTAGTTAGACTCACTTTCTCAAACAGATTTATAGAGAACTGTTGGGAAGAGATCTGTTAAATCTGAATAGTGGTTAGATTACGTTTACATGTAAACTTTATTATCTCATTTTCCAGCTATGCAAAGTGAAGATTTGTTTATTGATTTAATGCTCAAGAAGATGAACAGACCATCCAAAGATGGAATTTCTCCAATATTCTATAAAAATTTACAATTTTTTTTATGTAGATCATTTCTAAATTTTAACCATTTAGTTCGTCCCTTTTAAAAATTGCCCCTTTACAAAGAAACGTAATAATAATAATTATTACAACTTTATTTTTCGTATTCAGGAGACATAAAATCAAAATATCAAGGTAGAATATTTTGATTACTACATTTTTTGTTTCTAAAAGTCTATTTAAGAGAAAATAAAATTATCTCATATCTGAATTATATACTGAATGCATTCATGGTTAAATGTATTTACAACGGCTTACGTGTCTATTGAAATAAACATGTGGTAGGGACTCATTAATTTTTTTTTCTAAACTTACATTTATTTTTCTGATGTACTTAAATGTATTCTTTAAAGTAAAATACACTAAAGCACCATTTATACATCTTTATAGGGTCAGAACTTTAATAAACAACTTTGACTAAATTCGATGTTACTAATACAAATTTACTTAAATGTGATAAATGTAAAGTTTTTTTTTAAGATAGCGCTAATATGTCTCTAGGTAATATGAAAAACAATAGCTAAATTTCAAAATTAAATATTTATCATAAAAATAAGGAAAATTAAACCCTTATCGGAAGTTTGAATATTAAATATACATATATTATACAATTTCAGTATTTAAAGTTAAGTATTTAATTTTAAAAAGTCTTACATTTTCGTCTGAAAGGCTGATTATCTGTGAGTGTTACTATGAATATAATTAAATTGACTGAATGTTTTGATAGGAACAGAAAATAAAAAATTTGATTGAGGCAGAAAGTTTAAGAATTTTAGAAAAGACACCAACGAGAGTAGAGTCTCATAAATTTCTTTCCGTTTTTATAGCAAATGTACTTGTGTATTATTATCTGTATGCCATAGGGAAATAATAATTACGAAAGAGCCTATTAGAGTGCGATGTTTGGCGATTAATCGCTGGATGGGGTTAACACAAAAATATCAGAAAACTAACTGTTTTTCCAACCAACTCAAACCGAAATTAGATTCAAAATTATAATTGTTACCACGAAATCACATACCAGATTTCATATACAATACACTCCCGAGTATCCGGCCCAATGTGGCGGCAGAGCAGACCGAATAACAAAAAAGCCGGTTAGGACGGAGTTCTATGAACTCATCTCTTTGCCCACCAATACCAGAAGACAAAGCTTTTATACCAAAACCCATTGTTATAATATGTATTTTCTCACTTCATGTTGAGTATTAAGCCCTTCATTTATCTCAAGTCACGCAGAATGTGAACGCGACCTGGTGACTCATATAAGCAGTTGCCGGTAACGTGTCGAGTTAAAATAGAAAACTCTGTACTGATAGTTTATATATGTTTATATAATGGACTGCACGTTTAAAGAATTTATTAGAGAAAAAGTAAGTTAAAGGGCATAAATTGTTCACATTTTAACCTAAATTCTGTAATACCTAACTTAAATGCAGGAGACATAAGCAAAACATTAACGTAAATCGAAGGCTTAATTCTTGAGAAAATTGATTCAAATTGATTTTATTTTTCACTGATAAATGATTACACAGATATGAAAGTAACCCTAAAATAAGAGTCAAAACTTAAGAGTTTTTAGTTTTTGAAAAGTCCTTAATAGATGACTGCTTCTGTAAAGCCTTGCCTTTCTCCTTGAATTATGATAAAAGAAAACTATGCCGGATAGTACGGGACAGATAGTCGCGAACCGTGTAAGGTTCACTTTGTGTATCGATGAAAGAATTGTAATCGTTTAGCTTATGTTAACTTGTGAAAGCGAATGGTGGCAACAGATGTTTGGTTGTCGATGTCCGCCACGGTTGTAACCTACGCAGATGCTTTACCACAATAATAGATTTGTATTTTTTTCTAATTAAGAACTCTTTCTTAACATTTAGATTTCAAGAGACTGATTATAAATCAGCCTTATATGGCGCAGCCGGAATCTAATGGACTTGCAAAGGGAATTTCAAATAATATTTTATAAAAAAAAAAAAAAAAACATCGCACTAGTTAAGCCTTCTTTGGAACTTTCAGATTCCTCGCTAAGGAATGATAATCACGCCATGATTGTTTCTACCTGAACGTATTCCAAAAAACGCCCACGTATAGTAAGTGAAGTTTATGAGAAAATCAATATACTTTCATTTTACTTGTGATAAAACCTTGTACAAATCAGTGTGAGTATTCTAACGAATGTTGAATATTCATTTCGCATTACCTTCAAAAATATTATTCTGTTTGCAAAATTTATTGCTTGCTTTTTAAACAAGAACGTCGCCAAGCAATCTTCGCTAATTTATTTCTTTCGTCAAGAACAATGAACAGAAATTTAAAAAAAAATGTCAACAAAAGATATCATTTTTAATTCTTTAGACTCACAACCGCTACAAACTTTAATGATAGTTCAACTGAAAAAAGAATTACGTTTCAGAAATCTTTCCCTAACTGGAAATAAGAATGAACTAATTTTGCGTATTGTAGAGGATAATAATAAAAGAAATAGCGAATGAACTTCGGAAGAATTAAATGTTCTTCGAGTGCAGTGTAAAACAGGAGCATAAGAAACGTTCTCCGAAATCTCAAATTCGATCTTCTTATACACATGATGAACAACGTCGTAAATACAATCCAGTAACTGAAGATGTTCGTGATATTACTTTTTGGAGATGTGGAAACAAAGGCCATGCATCTTTTATGTGCAGTTTACCACCTCCACGTGGTTCAACCATAGCTCAACCAAAAAACACGTCACGACAAAATCAATATACCAACAGTCAAACTAATGCCCAAATCCCATTTTCTAGCAGTTCAACTAGTTCTGATAATAACCCAGTAGTCAAAACCATAAGTTTGAACTCTTCAAATTCCCGCCGCAACAATAACAATCGCAACTCGACATCTGGAGGATCTACAACCGCAAATAGTGCAAATAATAATTCCATAAATTGTATTAGAACTGAAACAAACAGACGTGCCTTAATACCTGTTATTATCAACAATGATACAGAAATTCAAGCCCTTTGTGATCCATGTGCAGATATCACAGTCATTCAACAATCTTGTGTTCCAAATGATATTGTTATTAACCCGTGGATTGATGGACAGTTCCAAGTTGTTGACCATGAAATAAAGCCAATAGGTTGGATTTCTTTAAAAATAATTGTTAGTAATTTGGAACATATGATGCCTAAAATTGGAGTGTCCACCCAGCTTCCGTTTATTTTAGGATTCAATTGACAACAACAAGTTCAAGCTAGATGCACTTACGACCCTAATGACTCATTATGTATTTCTACTCTAACTTCATTTCATTTGTACGAATGTATTCATGCTTCGAAACCCAGCATCAACTGTGTCGCTCTTTATCCACCCTCACTACCATCATTAGATGACGTTACTTTGCCAGAAGCAGCACCCAATATAATTTCATCCGAAACAAACCTTATCCCTAAATCCGCAGTACTCTCTACAACTCAACAAGCTCAACTTGATGCAGTAATTGGAAAATTTACTGATATTTTTTATTCGAATGATAACATTGGTCTATGTCCATATGTGGAATTCAAAATGGAATTGCAACATGAAAACCTTATTAGATGTAGACCTTATAGACTTTCAGAGCCTGATCGCCAGTTTCTAAAAACGCAAATTGAAAAACGGTTAAAACAAGGAATTTGCCGTCATTCCAACTCACCGTACGCAGCACCAGCTTTCATTGTGGAGCAGCCCTTTCATGAAAGTACTCCTAGGCGAGTTGTGGTAGATTTCTCTCGCACTATTAATTCTATCACAAATATTGATCCGCACCCAATCGACCAAATGGAAGACGTTATTCAACGCATGGCAAGCAAGAGCTACAATTCTAAAATGGATGTAAAATCTGCATTTAACTGCATTCCCATAAGAGACATTGACACCCACAAAACTGGAATTGTCACTCCTGACGGACATTATGAATTTCTTCGAATGCCTTTTGGTGTCACAAATGGCCCAACTACAATGACAAGGGCGATTAAATTAGCCTACAATCATCTGGCACCCCACAATGTCAACACATACATTTGATGATATATCAACTTCTCATGATGACTTCAATCATCATCTCATAGTGATATATAAAATCTTTGAAGCAACTCAAAAAGCTGGCTTCAAGCTGACACGAGAAAAAAACGCAATTTGCAGTATCAGAATTCACTCTTTTTGGTCGAATTATTTCTCAAGATGGTGTTCGTCCTGATCCGGAACACATAGCAGCAATTGAACGTTACCTAACTCTCAAATCAATTCATGAAGTCCGTAGTTTCCTTGGATTTGCTAATCAGTTTCGAAATTATATTCGTAACTATGCTGTTATTGCTAAATCTTTAGCAAGCGTTTTAAAAGGTTTAGAAAAGAAGATCAACAATGCTCCCATAGTTTGAACAGATGACCAACAGCGTACATTTAAAAACTGCAATTACTATTGCTCCAATTCTTTCGTATTTCAAACAAGGATTACCAACCTTTGTAGAAACTGGTGCATCTTATTCTGGACTAGGAGCAGTTTTATCTCAAGAACAGAATGGAAAGCGTCGTGTCATTGAATATGCTTCACGTACCTTAAAAGATGCTGAAACACGCTACCAAAGTAACGAACTGGAATGTACTGCTGTACATTGGGCCCTAACTGAAAAATTTCGACTCTATCTCCTAGGTCACAATTTTCAACTCATCACTGACAACTATACAACCGCTTATGTAGTTGCAAAATCTGCAATTAATCGAAAATTTGCACGATATTTAGTGGATTTGGCTCAATTTGATTTCACAACTGAGCACCGACCCAGAAAGCAAAATGTCATCACTGATCACCTTTCACGTTTCCCAACACCACCTGTTTAACAGTTACTGCAAGTTATGAATCAGACATTTGTGTGAAACAGAAAAGAGATGACTTTTGTCACTCTCTCGCTTACTCAGAGAAAAAAAATCCAAACAAAAGGACAATGTCAATCATATGCAATTACAATATCGATAACAACACTCTTGTGCGAGTTAAAGATAATAATTTGAAATCTGTAGTAGCGATTCCCAAGGCAATGATAGAGAAAACTCGGATCGCTTGTCACGATGATGTTGGACATATGGACGCAAAAAAAACTCTTCGCAATTTGCAATTATGTGATTGGTGGCCAAATATGCGCAAGGACTGTAAAGCATATGTTCGAAGCTATCATAAATGTCAAATTGTCAACCGACGTACTGCTAATGCCTATGGTCTTTTGCAGCAATTGCCGATTCCATCCACACCTTGGGAAATTGTATATGCTGACCACATAATGTGTTTGCCAGAAACAAGAAATGGAAATACAAATATGCTTGTCCAAATTGACCACTCCACACGCTATGTAATTGCAAGACCTTCTGCATCTCTCGCCACTCATACAGTGACTGATGCTCTGTATCATAATATAATACTTAGATATGGACCGCCAAATATGTATTTATCAGATGGAGGAACAGCATTTACCGCACGTCACACTCAGCGGTTTCTTCAAAAATATGGAATCACACAATCAACGACACCACCTTATTCACTACAAGCTAATAGTATCGTTGAACGAGCCAACGGCATCATTGTGTCCTCTTTGAAAAAAATGATTGACGAAAACCCGAATAAATGGGACGAATTACTTCCAAATGTCTTACTCGCAATTAACACCACGAAACAAAATTCTACTAAGAAATCACCATTTTATTTACTTCATGGAAATGAGCCACGCCTTCCACGTGGACTTCACATTGGAAGCTTCATAGACGACACGCCACGTGAAGACCAACTAGACCTTTTAACTTTGGCCAGGGCCGAAGCAGCAAATAATGTGTATGAAACACATTTGGAGAACAAGAAACGATTTGATCTCCATCGCAGATCCCATTCCTTCAAGGCAGGAGATCTCGTATTGTACGATTGACCGAAAAAAGGAGATCACAAACTTTCTCCTATTTTCAAAGGACCATTTGTGATTATACGTCCAGTCGGGGCCGTGGGCTACGAGATCAAGTCTACAACACAGCAAAACAAATTTATCAAGGTTGTCCTCGTACAACATTTTCGCCCTTACTTTAAACGAAATTCACCAACCATCGAGGAAAACAGCACAGACGAACAGAATGAGAGCCACTGAGCCATAATCAAAAAGATATTAACTGGTTTGTATTTCCCAGAGACTTGAACTATGATTTCATCAAAAACTTTGTTTCTTTTATTTTTATGCTTCAATTTAAAATTTCTTCTGTCTGTCTAAATTTTATATTAAGCGGGGCCGAATGTAAGGTTCACTTTGTGTATCGATGAAAGAATTGTAATCGTTTAGCTTATGTTAACTTGTGAAAACGAATGTTGGCAACAGATGTTTGATTGTCGATATCCGCCACGGTTGTAACCTACGCAGATGCTTTACCACAATAATAGATTTGTATTTTTTTCTAATTAAGAACTCTTTCTTAACATTTAAATTTCAAGAGGCTGATTATAAATCAGCCTTATAATCGGATACTCAGGAATGTACTGTATTCAAATCATTGAGTTTACATGTTTATGAAAGTACATACAGACGGTCAACTTCTTGATATATTTGGTTTCGAATTTGATACAATCTACTTCTGTTTAGAGGTTAAATCTATGAACCAAATTTTATTCATCTAGCTCACTTCATGTTGTATTTATAGTATTAACTTATATTCGAGCTGACAGACTACTTCTATCAGCTCGAATAAACGAAATCAGCTTTCTGGACTTCATTCAAAATTTCATATAAATTTAAAATTTAGTGTAGAAACCATACACCAAACTTTATCCATCTAGTATTCATTTTTGTGTAATCATTTCACAGATAGAGAGACAGATAATTCCAAAAATTTATTCTTCGAACTCGGAAAGTTCTAAAACTTGGAGATCCGTCCAAATCTCAAATTCGACATTTTTAACAACCTTACTTCGTAAACGAGAAAGTAAAAACGATGTATAAATGAAGATTTGAAAGAAGTCGTATAAACGAAATATTTTATGATTTCAGCGATTACTAATGAAATTGACTGTTATAAAACGACTTGTATATGAGAAGCATATAAACGGTTCTCTTTATTGCATATCTGCTATCAGAAAGTTTTTATTTGGCATCATTCAACCATACTCTAAGCGAACTTGGCGAATGTTTACTGCAGAGATACAGATAAAGTTGCCATCACGGAGCACGAGAATATCTCCACAACAAGCCTATCTCTGGCATAATAAAAGCAGAAATAATACTTTTTATCGCGGAAAAATTCTGGAAAATCTCGTTACGATCGAAGAGAAGAGCACCTGTTGCTCACGGGACACTTGTTGCCAGTGACATCATGCCAAGAATATTTATCAAAGTCATCGTTTCTCTCTCATCTCCTCACAGGTGTTAGCTGCAGTATTTTGTCAGCACAGCTTACATTAGTATCGCATACCTATTAAGGTGACATCTGTGCGGCGCTCTTTTTCTCTTTTCACGTTCAATGGGGAAACTTGTTATGAAAATTTTCCTCAAATAAGTTAAATGTCATTTTGTCAATATACAATCCTTTTCACTTTCTAATATGAAGAGCCGGATTAAATCGTCTAGGGACCCTTAGGCAATGGATTTCTTGGTCAAAAGTCAAACATATCTTTATCATTTTTAATTTAATCCTTATGAAAGCAGTTTAAAATGGAAAGTTCTAACAAAATGAATAAAACATTTTATTGCGAATCATTTTCAAAAAATTTGGCTTTAATATATCAAGAAACAAAACAAAAAAAATGAATTTAAAAGTAATTTGATGTAAATTAATTTTAAAAAATGAAAAAAAAACATTTTAACAAACTTAACCCTCAAATGCATGACTTTTTATTTTTTTTTATAAAAAATATATACTTGTTTTGAATATCTGCGTATAATTTAGGAAAATTATTAAAAATTAGTTTTTTCGTAAAATTTTTTAAAAAAATCGAAATGGGCTAAATAGTTACATTATGAATTAAAAAATATCCCAATGATATAAATCATATTATAATAATTCTTCAATAAAAATAGAAGTCTCTTTTTACCAATATATTTTTTAAAATGTAAGGAAAAAACTATTCTAACAATTCTTCATTAAAAATAAAAATTATTTTTTATCAATATATTTTTTACAACGTAAGGAAGGAAAAATTATTCTATTTTAATAATTCTTCAATAAAAAAAAAGTTCCTTTTTACCAATATATTTTTTTATGATGCAAGGAAAAAACTATTTTGATAGTATTTTTAATAATAGAATTTTTCATACACTTGCAATTTTAGACTTTCCCAAGTTTCAAGTTGAAATTTAATTCTAGTACCTCTATTGCCATAGACTGGTCTTTTCTACAAATTTTTATCAAACATCATTTAAAAAAGAATTTCCAAACTCTCATTGCTGCTCTTTGAAATAGTCATGCGAAGCTCATAAATGGAAATAAAAACATGTAGCCAAATGGCTACACGAGACATTGTAGGGTTAAATTCTATTCGGTTATGGAATCGAATAATACAATTCTTTATGAAATTACAAAGTAATGTTCTATAACATTTGCAAAAGATTATTAATGAAAAATGTTGCTATAATAATGTTCTATAATTCAAGCGATATTTGATTTTAAATTGAATAGGCTCGAGGGCACGGTCTTCGTAATTTTAATAAAAGTACAAACTTAAATTATTCTGAAAATATTGCAAAAAAAAAAAAAAAAAAAAAAGAGAGAGAGAGAGAGAGAGAAAGAGAAGCTTCGGGTTCGCCTAACTTTACGGGATTCGTAGACAATTGCTTACTTTACTTACTCAATAATTCTGCTATGCTAAAAAAGCAAGTAACGGGATCGTAAATTAATTCGATCTTGAATTTTGTCGAGCATTTATGTTTTAAACCAAACAGAATTTGAAAAACTGTTAATGGAATTATATTTGTATGCCTTTTTGTAAATTTTAGACTTTATCAGATTTGGGAATGTTTGGAGAGGGTGAAAAAATATTTTGTTCCGAGCGCCATTTGCTTTTGTTGCGCTATTATTTGGCTAGTTGGTTGGGATGTAAGAGTCAGAAGGTCTTAGAAAGAAGTGTAATATCCTCTACAAATCCACCTTATTTCCAAAATAACTCAGTAAACTAACTTATTTCAATTATTAAGTGGTTAATTTACCTCCAGATTGACAAATAAAAAGGAAAGGAACTTCTACATTTCATCTAACGTGTTAATAAAATGTCTAATGACATGTTTTGTTTAGTAACAAAATGATTCAAACACAAAAAAAATAAGATATATAGTATAGTAAAAATACTTATTATTTAGTACCATCAGATCAAGTTCAACAAAGATGGTATTACTTTGCTTTGGTCTGAGCAAATGCTCTTCTCCCGCCATTTTGAACAGGGGATCTCACACATTCCAACTCCATCTGGTCTTCAAAAAAGTAAGGGGTTGTTAGGAGGGGGAGGGGTTATTGTAAGGAATAAAGGAGTGCGCAGAACTGATGTCCATCTCGAGAAACCTAGAATTTTCGTAGGCATTCTATCTTTTACATTTTGTCACCTTCTTAACTTGTTTACCGCTCTCTGTTTCTGCCGCTTGTTATTTTTCATGTTTTTTCATCAATCAAAGCACTACTTAAAATGCGGATCGAAATCCCCCTGATAGAGTATTGGAGAGGCGAAAAATTTTGCAGTCACCTACTTTCAGATTCTACATTATTCGAGGTTAAAATAGAAAAATATTTCGCTTAAGTTCGCTTATTTACTACTTTAAAGCAAATTTCCATTTGTTTAACATCAATTAGTGTTCATTCCAGCCCTCAACATTTATTTCCAACCTTTGGGTAGACTCAAAATTTGGCAAGCAATAATAATGTTGTTGTTGTTGTTGCTTGTCTGAAGAGTGAGTGGTTATGTATATAAACATAAATTTTTAAGCAGAGGCCGAAGAGAGAGACGTCACTTTTAATTTTTAATCTTTTTAATCTTTTATTCCATCCCGGGAGGCATAATTTATGTACCGGAAGTGTTCACAGCGCAGCACAAGAATGAAAGAGAACGATAAAGGCAGAAAATATTTTCCCCGAGATATTTATACTATGAGATTCTGATAGGAATTTCTTTACAAGTGTCATTTCATCTGCCGATCTGTTCTGTAGCATGTATGTAAACACAGTAATTCAAAAATGGTAAATAAAATGTACTTTTATTTTAGCGTTTAAAGTGTACATTCTTATAAAATTTTGTACAAAATTTGTCTATGGTTGAGCCTTTTTTGGTTTGTATTTTCTGTCGCATGTTAATGCGATAACTCACAAATGCAATGGGTTAAATTAAATAAATGAAACGATATATATAATATTATAATTATAATTCCATCTCAAATTTTAGTTTCAGTTTGTAAAAAGAAGTCCAAAATAAATTTCCAATTTTTTGGTACTTGTCTATTAAACACATGACAGCAATTAATCTAAAAAAAATGACAAAGAACACTTGCTAGATTCATACCAAAGACCGATTCTTCGTAATTATTGTTTGCTAATGATAATTCTTTACTATATACTAAGAAGCGCGCAACTCTCATATGTGAAAATAAATGCGAGAGTATGCGAGAAAGTTTCGAGGAGACCACTCTGACTGTTTTAGCAAGGGAAATTTCTTCAACTCCAGTTATTTCATGCTCCTAAAGCACTTCCATAAATAAATCAGGTAAAAAGAAACTTTGTTTCGAAAAAACTGAAAAAACGTATCTGGATATTTTAAAAATATTTCCATGGATTAACGATTGGATTATTGATTGTTATTATATTGATTCCAACAGTTTTTTTTTTAACTGAAGCATTAAAAAAGCAGGAACAGTCACTTTTTCTCCCGCCTCTAAATTTCATCTATACACTCCAGTTAAGTGCCAATAGCGAGAGCAAGTAGCACTTAATATTCCATAATGATTGTCTAATTTTTCATTGGTGGATTAGCGCAAGTCCACGACATCCGAAACAGAGAAATATTTCTTTATCTATCATCGTATTTTATTTCAAAAATTCTAATATTTTGTTCCTTTGGTATCCCCTGAAACTAATGTCTGGAGCGTTTACACCCCCCTTTTCCACTAGTCACTATGCCATTGAATGTCATACCTCATTTTTCAATCTTGCTTTCTTAAGCATTAATAATTTTCATACCTTACTAATGCAGTATTCATGCATCAAAGTCTTAATGCATCATTTACCTGCAATTTAAAATGCTTTTTCAATTCCTACTACTAGTTCACTCTCTCCCTATATATATGTATATGTAAGCATTATTTTATGTGAAGCAGAACGCAGTTTGAAGACAGTGAAAGAATGTCCACACGTGACTATTTCGTGACGTCGTTTTATTTCATTTTTAAGAAGCAAGCATATGTACAAGCGATGAGCACACAGAACGACACAGAAAAGGAATGAGGAAAAAGCTCTTGGACATTTTATCCCTGGTCTTATATAACCTATGATTTTGATAGGGAAAACATTTCTTCATAGTGCTAATATATTACGAGATTTCGATAGGGAATTTCGTTACACGCGCGGAGAAGGCAGGGGAAACACAGGGAGATTTTTAAAAAGAATTTGCGTCATCAGCGGTATTTTGCCTCTTCATGCGGAGTGTGGGAAAGTTAAACTTTTAGCTGATTCTGCAATTCAACAAAACTTCTCTTGAATTAATTAAGTAGAGACAGTGGAATTGGATCACGAAATAAGAGAATATTTTAGAATAAAGTTACTATGGGCTAAATGAAGATAAAATCTTGAAAATTAATTAAATTGAAATTAGAGTTAAAATATCATTACATACATATCTTGTTCAAATTTTCAATCGTTAATAAAATACTTTTTATTTATCCACTCAAGTTCAAATACATTTTTTAAAACTTTTAGTGGATGACACTTGATGTTACTACAGTTTTTTTCAAATATTAATTAATTAAATAAATTTATACAGTAATTTCTATTTGGTCGCCAAAGTCCCGAACCCGTCGCCAAATAGTCGCCAAGTTTGTCGCCAAGCTCTGAGATTACTGATGCGACACCCGATCACAAATAATATAAGATATATATATATAAATAATATAAGAAAATAAGTAGGAATTGATTAAAAAAATTTTTATATTACTTGTTATTAAATCAGTTAGTAAAAAAATTGATTTGATGAATTTTTAATATTTTTTCGATCATGAATCAGTTAGCAGTCGTTTGCTATTGCCAACGATCAGGGTTTTCAATAACCAATGGAGTTTTATTTTAAGAATAAAAACATCGTCAGCCTATTCCTCATCCACGTTTCTATTATGACTTAGGTGACTTGAGAATTAGCTACTTGAATAAATTCCGACTGGCAATTGGAGAATAAAACTTGTGAGATATCCGCTTAGTTATGGATACCGGAGGATAAGACAGCGTTATAGATTTGGCGACGAACTTGTCCGATTAAAATATTTGCTTTCCTGGCTGTTTAACTTATAATGCGGAATACATTTATTTAAAATTTCAAATAAGAATTTACTGGAATCAGTTTATTGCAAATTTTTCCACTTATAAACTAAGTAGTGTATATATTACGAAATAAAAGATGAAATGAAACTCCTTTTTTTGTAAATTAATGCACAAAGAAGGCAATTTGTTTGCCCATCTTACTTTAATATTGGCAAATCACGCGCGATTGAATGTTTTGAATTTAACATTGGAATAAGTTGTATCAAATTAAATATAAAAAGATTATTAAAATTCATGAAAAAATTATACAAAATGAAAATAAATAAAAAAAAAAGATTTTTTTATATTTTAAGATAATGTAAAAACGTAGATGAAAAACACTAAAATAATTTTTTTTATAATTTATATTTTAATAACATTTTAGATTTTGAAAAGTTGAGAGTTGCCTTCCTCTTGCGTAGAAGAGAATATTTGCCAAATTTCATCAAAATAGGACAAAAACTGTAAATTTTTTTAAAAACACATACAAACATTTAAAAAAAGTAAACATATATATATATAAAGAGAGAGAGAGAGATTAATTGACAAATATGTTCTGTTTGATGTATTTATACAAGTTCACAAAAAAAAAATCATATTCGTTTGTTTATCTTCGTTATAATTTAGCATGTTTACAGGAGGATTGGAAACGGTTGAGATTGTCCGCGTTACTTTTCATCTTTACCGTAAACCGCAAAACCATTCGAGAGAACAGCGGTAAATATATAAAAGAAAGAATATACCGAAAGTGAGAGATGTCATTATTGAACAATAACCCAATGTATTTGTGGAAATGACTCTAAATATAATTTTCAAGTAGATGCATAGTGTCAGATTTTGACATGAGGCCACAGGCGCAAACTCTTTTGAGGCACTCCATTTTATGGAAAACTCTTTTTAATGATGAAAAAGTAACATAAAATTAGCTTTGTGTTGCAACACCAATGTTTATAACACCAGTTCTTAAAACCATTGGAAGCAGTCTCCTTTAAACTTCTTAGCATAAACTCAAATAAATGTACTTGTGTATTAATGGCATTAGTGATCAATAATTGCGGAAGAACGTTTGTCATTAATGAAATGTGAATGTGTATTTTGGAAACTTTTTTACCGACTGACTGAAACCAACCTTTGAACTGTAACTGCAACTTCAATCACAAAGATCACATAAATTCTCATCTATTTAAGTCATAGCGTTGCGTTCACATGCTTGTGGAAGTACAGATCAACAAATGGTCAACCTTTGAAGCATTTGGATCCAAATTTAATATGAATCTACAATTCAGATGCCCCCCTCACACGATCCTTGATTGGTTCTAAATTTTCTATGTATTAAATACTAAGTCTATGCACCAAAATTTGATCCATTCTATCTCTCTTCACTTTGTAGTTACCGTATTAACTTATTGATGTTCGGACAGCCGGATAGACAGGCTTCCTCCAAATGCTCATCCAATCTTCGCTCAAAATTCGATAAAAATCTACACATTTGGATTAATTCAAAGTTTTTTGGGGGTAATCGTGTTCCCAGATAGACTGACATACTACAAAAAAATGCACTACTTTTCAAATTTAAGAAGTTATGAAAACTGGATATAAGTCAAAATCTCGAATACGAATTTTTTAACGATAACAGTACTTTTTCTATATTTCATATCAGAGAAGTTAAAAATATTTAATCTTATTACGCTCACGAAACTAAATATAAACAAGCATTTATGTGACTTTCTTACATTCAATAAAGGATTTATGTTTAAGAGCGAAAGTTTACATTCACTTCTTGGCAGTACACCCGTAACCAATTTAAAACCTTCAACGCTACCGACGAGATATCTCGTCTTTCAGATACTTCCAATTACAGGCTTCTGTGGGCTAAAATTTGTCTCTTATGCCAGTTTGAAAAAAGTAAAGGTATTCTTCAGATATGTATTAGAAAGTTCAACCTATCTAAACAGCATAAGAGAAATTTTATCCCACAAAAACCTGTAATTGGAAGTATCTGAAAGACGAGATATCTCGTCGGTAGCGTTGAAATTGTTAAACAGTTTGCTCGTTTTTTCCATTATAGGTGACGGTGCTCTTAGTGCACATGCGCTTTAGTGCTTTTAGTCAATGATTATCTTCTAAAATTCGTCATTAAATCTGAAGTCAATTTTTTTTACTGAAAAAAGAAAAAGACAATATTGATGTCCATGAAATTCTACAAACAAATCACAGCTTCTTAGAAAATTATCATAAATTTCTAGAGAACTCATAAAAATAGTTATATAAAAAATAAGAATATCAAACAAAAACGATTAGAAAGTTGTGTGTAAAAATTTGAATTCAACAAGTAGTTGAACAACGAGATGATGTTCCATATCTCTTCTTCTTATACCATAATTCGTTATCTTCAAAATTGTTTCCTGTATGAGTCATCGGATGAATTAAAAGGAGAGAAAATAGTTCTTGTTTGTTTCAGGCAGAGAGAGAGAGAGGAAAACCACAAAACTGGTGATCCACTTGGTTATTCCGAAAATTTTCGACCCCTGCAAGAAACTGAAAGTTAATTGCAACCCCTAAAGCAATTTATAAAGAACTTCCGCCAATTTCTGTCAAAAAACCTGACAAAATATCAGGTATATTATAGTTTTGCGCCAAATGTTGGAAAGTAGGTAAGACAATTAGGGCATCGATTAGTATTTTGTTAACACATGCTTTTTTTGTGTATGTATGTTGTGGTTAAAAAATATAGGGTGTAACAGGAAAAAAAAGGTCATAGATTTATGGTATGATAGAATAAGACAAAAGTAGTGAAATGTGAACATCGAATCACAGTAAATGCAATGAGTATTATAAACAAATCCTTTTAATAAAATCATTTAAATCAGTTTGTGATTTAATGTTTACAAGTTTCATGGCATCACAGATAGCATTTTGCTTTTTACTTCCTTGCATACGAAGTATATTAATAAAGTATAACAATCGTCAAAAAAATTCGAACTCGAGATTTTGATGAATCTCCACGTTTTAAACCTCTCTAAGTTCGAAAAACAAATTTTTGAAAAATGTGCGCTTGTCTTACATTGTCTCTGATAAAAATAATACAATAATGCTTTCAGCTAGACAAATGAAAATTGATATACTGTCTTTATACCAAACTTGTAAATTTCTATCAAATTTTCATCAAAATCCGCTCAGAGGAAGTTAATTAAGATTGTTGAAATTTGGTATACGACCACCTCGATAACTATCAAGTTTTGAGTAAAATCTGCTCAGAGGAAGTCCGTCTGCCCGGCTGTTCGAATATAAGTTAACACGATAACTACAAACGAAAAGAACTAGATATATAAAATTCGGTACACAGAATTAACATCTATAGTCTAGTTGCCTTTCAAATTTTGGGCCAAATCCAACTACGAATTGACTGTCGGTCGGTCTGTACTTTCAGAAACATGTAAGTGTGATAGTCAAAGATGACTTAAATATATCAAATTTGATATAGGATTTTCTGACTGCAATCGTAGTTTTGTGTCAAATTTTTATTTCAATAGGTTGGGGAAAACGCATCTAAAACACAAATTTTATTTTCAGGTACTATTAATCGGAATGCCTGGGATTAATCGCCAAATAATTCGCCAAGGATCACATGTTAGATTCAGTAAAAATGCTGATTTCATGCCAAAAAGTATTTCGTAGCTATTGTACGGCAGTGTCTGTGCAAGGCGTTATCTGGGATAACACCTTTATTAGAGGGGTATGCAAGAAAAGTTTGGGGAAACCACTCCCACTGGTTCATCTCTGTTATAAGACAGAATAAATGATGGAATACAGCTAACTTCATCTTTTTTAGACGTGGATCGGAAATAACTCGACTATCTGTCTTCACACTGATGAGTCATACTGATCTGACATTAACATGGTATCTTTCATTCAATATTTCACATTCACGTATTTGCTTACTTAATTGTACAATTAAAGATAATGAAAAAATATCATGAACTTTTTTATTGAAATTGCTTATCATTCGTTGAATCAAACTTCTTGAAATTATATCAGCAGTGAAGAGGATGAATGAAACGTTATACTCATTTTCGATTTCAAGTCAGCCCACATTTCATTTTCTCGATTAAGTAACCAGGAAAAAGCTATGGCACATGATATTTTGTGTAACAGGTTGGAAGCTAGTACCTTACAATTAATATGTCGTATTGAGTTATATAATTATTCAACTACCTTATGTCCACCCAATAAAGACTCTGAAAAATGGTTCATCAAGTCTTTATGCAAATTATTTATCATCCTTTAAACTGGCCTGGGACATCACCAGTGGAAAAGAACACTGAAATGTTCTATTCATTCTCGGTTTCATCCAGTCGCGTTTCATTTTCTAGCCCATGAGACAAAGGTGTTTAGTGAAGCATGAGATTTTGTGCAGTAGGTTAGCACCCGGATCCGGATCTGCTTTCTCCCGTGCTCACACTTCACCTACTTTTACATGGAGGAGGAGGTGTGCAAAATCTGTCCCAGATCTTGTCCTCGGAACACCCCGTTAGAAGGCCTCATCCTGACCGCAAGCATTGTTTCTCCTCCATCCTGTTACTGCGACAAGAGGATCAGGGAATTAGATTTTTTAGAGCAAATTGGAGGTAATCGGATGCGGCTTCCGTTTAGTTGATTGCCAATTTGTTCAATCAGAAAGGTGTATGTAAAGAAAATATTTACGCAGTAACCTTTAATAACTGGATTCTTCAAGAGACAGATGGCGTTTTACAGATCTAACAGAAAAAGAAATTAAATCCTACTAAAAGGATTAGCCGCTTTGGAATGATTTTGAAATTATTACATAGTGAATCAGATAAATTTATGTTTTTGTCTTATGAAAATGAACTAAATGCATAAAAAAATGTATCTAGTTAAAAGTTGATAGACGCCTCACAACAACAACAACAACAAAAAAAAAAAACTTGGGGCAAGTACTTACTTAAAATACTAAAACTAGTTAAGACATTTGAGAGATTAAATCAACTGAAAACTGTTAATACTGGAATTATAACCTTAAAGGAATTATTTTTTGTGATTTGAATCCAGTTTTAAAATCCAGCTTTTAACTATTTTTTAATAAATATACTAAAGCTCTTCCCCCTGCTTGCATTCACTCGTGGACCCCGATGTTGTGGAATCATTCTTGTTTTACGGTTACTGTAGTTTCCTGAGAGATTGATTCTTGTCCTCAAGCTTTTTTTTCCTTTTGCCCAAGACGTTGTGCAATTTTGTTATTGAATTTTTTTCCTTATCTTATATCCTTTTCGACATTTGAATGCTAACTCCGTTATTTGCCATCAAGTCGCGCTGTAACCAATCTCACTGTATACCGCATAGTTACTTTACTATATTTAGACACCAAGCTGGTGGCAATAATTGCCGCCATTCTGAAGTTAATGTGGAATATTAAAACTTCGATTTACAACAAAGACAAGGAGGATGGAATGGTTTGGAGAAGCGTAGCTTAGAATGGACCAGGTAAATGATGTTCAATGATGGTGTTCTAAATATACATAAATATGTAGACATTTTCTTAATTTATTTCAAAGTGAATCAAATTATTAAATCTGTAATATGATTTCCGATTTCAACAAGACAATCCCAAGGGCACAGCAACGGTGACTAAGGATTCATTGTTGTACAAAACTCTGTAGATTAGAATCAGTTGTCCAGACTCCAAGTTTGAACACAATTGAGAATTTGCGATACTCTTTAGATTAGAAAGTGAGATAGCATAAGTTTTCTAGTATAAATAAATTTAATTTTTCTTTAATGAATGGGAAAATGTTTTACCTTGTTTAACAAGGAGACTCATTACGATTCAAAGAGATGCTATCAAGAAAACTGCAAGCTACTATCTATAACAAGGCGTTTTCGTCATTTAAAACGGTACATCATTTTGCCACTTCGTTTATTTTTCAGTTTTGATTGTTAAAAATACCTACAGAATGGTAAAAAGATTAATTTTTCAGGGAAATTCAACTTAAAACAATTATATATATATATATATAATATTATATATATTCTGGAGCAATAAACAAGCCCTTGTATTAAGTGAATAATTATGCATCGAATTAATTTTCCAATTGCAAAGGGTTAATTTTTCTATACGAAGTTATATTCTTAGTTAAAAGTAGAGGAAATACGCAAAATATCACAAGAATTTTGATATCTATTTCCAATAGTTAAACTCTAGACAATTTTAATTATAAAATTTTAACTCATTGGAAGATGTAGAAAAATTTTAATAACAAATGCCATGTTCCCATGCAGTGAAACTGAAAATTTTTTAATTATCTGTCATTCGCATACCTTGTAGTGAACACGATTTAAATATTTCTTAACGCAAACCGCCTATTGTGAAACTAAATCAAATGATTTGTCACACTAGGCGTTTCGCTGATTTGCAAACGGAAGGAAGTTGATTTATTTCAAGTCCCCGTTTCGTCAACGAAATCGAACGTGACTGCATTCACATTAGCGCATTCTTATAAACCGATTTCGCATTCTCAAACAGTTCAATTATTATTCGTCTGTTCCTTTAAGCGTAACTTTTCCTGTATGATGATTAATTTCTAATTTAGCGTATCTTCCTACTTCAGCGTTGCATCTTTTTAACTAGAAATTCGTTCAAGTGATCTCATGCAGTAACAAGAATTTTTTTTTTGGACCAAATACAATGATTCGCCCAGAGGAAGGAAGTCTTTTTTTTTCCTTCAAATTATTTGTATTTATTTATTGTTCATTATTATATTATCATTTGTATTTATAATTATATTATATCCCGTTCAGCGCAGTCGCAAGGGACCTTATATTGGTCTGTGATAACCTTCCATGTGATTTAAATTTTGTCTTTTCTAATTAATATTAAATATTTTATTTATTAGTCAGTAAAAACAGATTATATACATATATATATATATATACGTAGCTTTTAAGAAACCCACGGAAATTGTCTCCTAAAACTTTCTTGCATACTCTCTAATAAATATGTCATGCTAGAAAACGCCTTACATAGCCCTGGTGTACAATAGTTTCGAAATATTAACTTTTGGCGTTAATTTAGTATTTTCGTTGAATTTATCTTGTCATCCTTGGCGAGATTTTTGGTTTTTAATTCCTGGTATGCTGTTAACAGTATCCAAAAATCGAATTTGTGCTGTGGATACTTTTTTCGGAACCGATCGAAGCAAAGATTTGACACAAAACTGCACTTCTAGCCATAAAATCCCATACCAACTTTGATATATTTAAGTCTTTGCGTTTTTGAATTATTGCTTTTACATCTTTCAGAAAGTACAGACTGACAAGCAATCAACCCATTATTAGATCTAGCTCAAAATTTGGCAGATGTTTTTACACTTTAGATGTTAAATCTGTGTATATTTATATATCTATATACCTTCGTTTTATAGTTATTGTGTTGACCTGTATTCGAATAGCCGGACAGACGAACTTCCTCTGAATGGATTTTGCCCAAAATTTCACAGAAATCTGTTGATGTAAAAACGGTATACCAAATTTCAGTCATCTAGCTCGAAACGTTTTTGAATTCTTTGTCACAAACAGACAGATGGACATTTTCCAAAAATGTCTTTCGAATTCACGGAAATCTAAAATGTGGAAATTCGTCAAAATCTCGAGTTCGAATTTTTTTGATTAGTATACTTTCTCTGTACTAAGTATACAAAAAAAATACTAAACCTGTAATAAATTTTAACTATAATTAATTATTTAATATAAATCCTTTATTTATTGCATTATTGTACTATACATTTTTCAATTTTGTTTCAATTGTTTGCACCAGAACTTTTCTAGTTCTGGTGCAGATTAATCCCAGGAAAAGGGGAAAAAAAAAAACTTTTAAAATTAATTTAAAGTAACTAAATTAATTTTAAAAATCTTTAATAAATAATTAAAGATTTAATTTTTTTTAGCTGCTATCTACTGCTTGTAACTACTACTATCTACTATCTGGAGTTATGCTCTTCGTCTTTTTTTAAATACGATCAGAAAAATTGTCATATTACAAAGATGTAAATGTACTTTTAAGTACCGTCAGGATATAAAGGGTAAATTAAAAATTAAACTTCAAAATAAATCGATAATTTTCCTTGCATTCCTTACCTTTGATTATAAGCATTTAATCAAATATGGTTAAATAGTAAAAAGTTCATGTACATTTAAGGTTAGCATAAATACACATGTAGGAATACCACTTTCATATTTATTTAGGGAAAAAAAGTTTAATATTTATAATTAATTTTTATTTATTAATAGAAAATAAAAAAGGATAATTAAAATTTCAACCTCTTAAAAATAATCACAGATATAGACGTTTCAAATGTCACCTACCGTTGAAGAGAAGGAGCAGTATTCTTAACAGTACCTTCTTTCCCCCCATTAATTTTGGAAATGAACGAATATTTTTGTTACTGAGCGTGCGCAGTGGCAGAAATCTATACTGTTCATAAGTTTTCTATTCTGTTGTTGGGTTTATACTGGTCTAGTTATAAGATTCCAGTAAGATCACGCATGTGCAGAAGGAAGATTGCGCATGTTCTGAAAGAGAACAATAACATGTGCTTGTTCCGACGGGACAATTACTTGCTACTGTACAGTTTCTGCGCATGCGTAGTCTGAATGGATTATAGCTGACTGAATGTAAATCCTATTGATTTGCGATAAGAAGTATACCTTTGCGTTTTCTCTGAGAGCCCATTCCAAACAGGTACTCCCATATATTTGAAAAGGTTTCAATTAACATTAAGAACTAAATTTAAACCTTTTTTTCAAAATTAGCTTTTAATTTAATGAGCTTTTTTGTTTGTTTATTTGTTTCATACTTGGGATTCTGTTTAAAAGAAGGTTATATATAAATATTTGTGCCCTGCATTCTTTATTCTGAGAAATGTCAATAATTCATTCTTAACTTGTAATAATCTATGTGCTCAGGTAGCATATAAGTATCATAAGTAACTGAATCTATGGCAAAAACAGTGATATAACGACGGGAAAAAGCCTCCATTTTTTCTTCGTATTGTTGTTCCTTTGCCATTTGTTTTCATTCGAAGACTTCTGTTAAAAAAATAACAGTATAAATACTTTGTATGCTTTTGTACTCATATTCTGACAATTTTAATCTTAAATTGCAGGGATCTATTGGAAAGGTGTAAAATTAAACTAAATCTTTGGTTTTAAAAAATTGGGTGTATGTTGTAAATAGAGTATATATAAAATGCAGGAAGCACGGGTAAAAATCGCAAATTTTTAAAAAGCTGTCGATGTGACGACAAATTAATATTTTTTTTTGTTTAAATCAAAATAAGATGATTGTGCAAAATAATAACGTTATACTGCAAGCATCTTTTTACTTGTATTTTTGAACTAATCAGCCCAATGATATATAATAAAGATTTTATAATAAAATTTATTTTAATGTATTGTGTTCATTAAATATATCATCAATTATGGTTATGAATTATCGATGCTTGCGATTCAACTTAATGAAAATTTTTGAAATCTTAAGTATCAATATGACCTCTGAAACCCTTTGCATCAGAAATCCTGTAAATCCATATTTTGGGTTCATATGGGTTTAAAGGACATTTTAGTAATAAAATAGATATGCAAATAGGAAGTTCTAAGAAATCTTTATTTATTCTTTCTTAATTGACATTTGACATCCACCCTTCACGAAAAATACTGAGTAGTAGCATGAACTTAGCTATAACTGTAAATGTATCACTGATTATGTTAATGAATTTCTGATGCTTAAGATTCAAGTTAATGAATATTGCTTGAAAGTTAAGCATCAATATGTTCGCTAAACCTTTAGAGCTTCTTTTCATATTTTGAGTACATATAGGTTTAAATGATAGTTCTATTGATAAAATAAATGCGAGTGGAATTTTTTTTTTTTTTTTTTTTTTTTGTCATTTGTTGTCAAACATTCGCCCTTCTTGATAAATATTGAATGGAAATATGAAATTAGCTATAACTATAAATATATCATTGTTAAGGAATTATTGATACTTAAGGTTCAAGTAAATGATTACTACTTGAAAAGTTAAGCATTCTTAAGTCCTCTAAACTATTAGTCCCTTTTATCAAAAATTCTGTGAATTCATATTTTGGACATATTGTTTTAAAGGATTTTTTTTTAATCGCTAATATAGGTGCGAGAGTAGGAAATTCTAAGAAATCCTTATTTAAAAAACTTTTGGGGTCAATTGTTGTCAGATATCTGCTTTTCTTAATAAAAACTGAATAAAAATATGAATATTGCTATAAACGTACATGTACATTAATTATGCTAATGAATTATTGATGGTTAAGACTTGAGTTAATGAATATTACTGAATGGCTTATCATTAATTTTATCACAATTAAATACTTGGGTAATTAAAAAAAATTACATGAAATATGTTTATATTTGGCTTTATGTATGGTCGCACATGTGAATGCGAAAGAACTTATTGATATAAAGAGTTCTTAAAGTGTCTTCCTCTACGGACGCATAAATTATTCTTTGTCTAAGAATCCTAAGTCGCTTGCACCGATCCTGCATGAATGCCGTTCATTAAAGGCATCGCTATACCGAAAACTGCCGAGATCGAATCTGCTACATTTTGGAAATTCGCACACCCCAGTACTTTAGAATGGCCTGGACTTGAAAACGACGATCAATGCACCAACCTGTCTGCATCCATTCCCTCCTATTGTTCACACGAGTCTTAAAGGCCACGTGCCGAAAGACTTTATTTATCACTTGTTGTTATTTTTCTTCTTCGGTGAGCCTGCGCAAACAAAGAACGTCTCGAAGATCTGTGTTCTAAAAATTACTGTGCGGATATTGCCCCGGCGAAGGTTAAAAAGCAGAGCAGAGCAGCCTCTCCAAGGCACAGGTTTTCCTGGAAGTGATATCTTCCTATCGCAGGAAATTTCTACCCTTTCCATCGGAAGTGGAAGGCCGGATGAGCAGACGACTCTTGGTCGCTATTTAAATTTAGCCCATTGCGTGAGATTGTGTAAATAGTACTCATGGGCACCTCTAAATGCTCATTGACGGGGTCTCTCTATCAGCAAATGCTTCCTCTCCGCACACTCCCTGTTCGATTTGATTCTAATCTGGAATGTTGACAAAGTCGCGAACAAGTCTGTCTGGCACAGAAGTGAAGAGCTGTGATCCATCTGATTTGCGATCCTTTCTTTTACTATATTAGTGTGTTTAAAATGCTGATAATTCAGACGGTGGCGTCATGGGGTTTCGTGTCACTCTTTGTAGTAAACATTTGTATGTTACTATAATTGCAAACTAGACTTGCCAATATCTGGGGTGCGTCTATTTGTAGGCGACCGAACAACACAAAGAACAAAAGGTTGGGAATAACAGTAGAATAGAAAGTATCATGGAAATGCCACAGTTCGTGAATCGAACCTCTCGTTAGTTTCATTCTGATTTTGAAGTTAAGTTATCGATATGGTATTATCCCCTCTGCCACAGATTAAGCTATGTAAGGACTCTTAGGTAAAACCGATTTTGGAGATCCCTTTACCCTTTCTTTAATATCTGTATAAACAGTTTTTACAAAAGATATTACGTAAAACTAAATTAATAGAATATTTAATTACCTTTATTTTTAAGAGGAAATTTCGGACCCAAAAATTATAAGAATAATGAAATAAAGGCGGGAAAATTCTAAGAATAACGAGGGGAAAATTATAAGAATAATATTCCGATATTTAAATGGTACTGGCTTTTAATTTGAATATGTTAGACTACATAATTCTTTTGAATAAAATGAAAGCGCAAAATTGAAATACCTTAGAAATATAGCAAAAAATTTTTTTGGAGACCCGAAAATTGTAAGACCTTTTGGCAGTTACCCGTAGAAGGTCACGTTTTAATATCTAAGCATTAAGAGTCATAATTTTATAAAGGAGAAAAAAAGAGATACTTTTTTTAGACTACTGTATCTTGATTATTTTATATAATATGTAATAGTATCTCTTAATCCAATTTAAATCCTAATTAAACTCCACATTTTTTATCTTAATTTAACTCATATTAACTTAATTCTAAAATATTCTCGTATTTCCTGATCCAATTCCACATTTTTTTTTATTTAATTAATACTACACAAACTTTGTGAAATTGCTGAAATCGGCAAGTTTCCACATTCCGAGCGAAGAGATAAAAATCTGTCAAGCTACACAAATTCTTTTAAGATGCCTATAGTTCCCTTTTTTAAATCCACACGTGTAAAGAAATGCCTATCAGAACCTCATAGTATAAAATCACGAGGAAAAATATTTCGCTCTCTTTTGCTCTTGCATCGGTTGTGAGCAGACGTGAGTTTCGTCATCGCTTCTAGTATGTAAAATTATGCCTCCCAGGATGGAATAATTTGAAAGTTTTAAAATTTCAAAGTGTCTTGCTTTAAAAGTATATTTTACACACACACACACACACACACACACACACACACACACACACACACACACACACATCAATATTCTCCAGTAGATGCTATCATTCATATAGTGACATTCGACAGTCTCAGGAGAATTTTGACAATCTTTCTCAGTAACATTTACACCGATTGGTTACTATATCAGCCTGAAATGGAACTGATGTAAGTGTTCTTTCAGATCATGACAATCAACGAAGTGACCGCCTTTGGTCCCCCTTCACTCTTTCTATCTCTTATCTTCTCCTCAATAACCACATGGTATATTTCCTCTTGAGATTCCATAACCTTTATCATTGAGAGCAGATGAGTGGGGCCTTACAGTATTAATTTATCGCATTAAAAATATTAAACTATATCGAAAAATTAAAAAAAAAATTTGTTTTATGTCGCGAAAAAACTGCAAATCGGCGAGATAATACTAACAAATTGTTTTATCCTTCTGGTCACATACCTTAAGTTTTTAAAACGGGTAAAGAACAAATAGGTCGTTTTTTATTAATTAATGGGATTTTTAAAAATCTCTCTGGGCAGCAGTTAGTGCTGAAGTTTCAGAAGGGAGGGACAGCTCAGTTGTCGCCCCCATCATTTGACTGCAGTTCCGATTTACGAGGTCCGTCTCAAACTAACTCTAGTTTTGCTTTAAAACGGGACACTAATACAATTAGCTAAATTAAAATGATCACTGTTCATTCACTACGTTGAGATTGTTCAGTATTTGATTTCCTACTTATAGGAATAACAATAATAATAAAAACTACCAAAATCGTTTCTTCAACTTCTGTTTAGAAAATACAGTAGCTTTGCGTAATGGTAATCCAAAATTCTTATGTGCTTTCTCGTGTAGGAAGCACTGCAATTAACAAGAAATTCAATTTTTTGATTTGATAAATCATCAGGTTTTAGACCTTGAGTCAGAAGAAAAAAGAAAAAAAAAAGCGTTTTGGCACTCTGTCAATTCTCTCCAGTGAATGTTACAGCTTCAAACGATGAGTCGGGCATTTACATTTTTAAAAGCGCTATAATGTTATAGGAGTGGCCTCCATTCGGCTGGCTGGTGCATACAATAAAAAGAATTCAAATAAGACATTTAAAATAACACGGCTTAAAAGTCTCACCATTTGGTGGAATCATGAGCATGAACTAAATGAATTATCAGAAAATAATATAACCAACAGCTAATCGCGAAAATGCCCAACTATTAATAAATAAATAAAAGCAAATACATTTTCGCAAACTTAACTGAAATAAAAAAAATTAACTTAGATTAAATAATGAATATAATACTAATGTTTACTACCTAGAATCGCAAAACGCCTACATCCGCCATCGAGATTTGGTATATAATCATATTATTAAAATTGCAGATCTATGTCAAATTTTGAATTTAGATCGATCAGTGGCATGTATTCTATATTCTCTTCATTGCAATACGAAGCTTAACGCAAAGCTTTTTTTGCTGTGTAAGCATACGAGAAACTCAATAGAAGAATCTTAGTTATAACACTCGCTTGAAATTTAAAAAGAAGACTCTGCTGCTGTGTGAGCTGGATGTAGGAGGTACATACGAAGAGTTACAATGTCAAAGTTAACGACAAACGTCGCAACTATCACACGGTTTTTATTTTCCCCTGTTTTATCATTCAAGCGCGAAGAAGGTTCGCGACAGAAAAAAAAAAAGAAAAAAAAATCAGGCGATTTGCCAAACTGAGTTAAGTAGAAGTATTGAAACGACGACGGTAAAAAGAAAGGAAAAAAAAATAGGAAATGTTGAATACTGAACGTGACTGTTGCATTCATTACATTTTTTTACTAACACAATGCATTTCTTGTGGTACGTTCTGCAGAGAAAAGATTTTGCAGAACGAACGAAACAGGAAAATTCAAAATCAACAGCGTGATAATTTTGAATCAAAGAATACTTGAGGTAGAAAAACCAATTTTTGAGTTTTATTTTCAATTTTTGTTTATAATGGTGGTGAATTTCTTGTAAAAAGTTATGACGGTTAACTGAATTGAAAACGAATCTCTTGAGAATTTTTGCATCATCTTCTGCCTTTAAATTTAAATGATACTTCTTTATTTGTTGTCAAATTTATTCGGAGATTTGAATGCCGTAACAACAAAATCATTTTTCTATCAATTTTTTTTTTCAATATATAGATTGATCTAAAAACTTGCAGAAAATTTATTGCCACGATACTTTTTTGTGTAGTATTGTCTGAAATAAATAGAAAGATTTTAAAAAAATTTCACTGTTCATATTCATTCAACAGTATGATTCTGTTATTTTTAAATCAGGGAATTTTTCTTTACTTAAAAACGATCATACCAAATACATTGTGTAAAAAGAGCATTGAATTTGATTTTAAAAGTATGACTGTTGCTTTTTTTTCTCCTTTGCATTTTGTTTTAAGTGATGACGATAGCTTCACATTCAATTCCTTTTTAATGTATTTTTGTACTGAATCATGTTTAACAATAGAGGAAAAGAATTTAAAAATATTTTATCTTTTGGACTATTACATGAGTTTTTTTTAATGATTTTGCTTTAAATACTTGATAAAAATCTTACTATAAGCAATGATGCAAAAACTTTGATTAATAAAAAAAAATCTTCAAAATGATGTTTTGAAGAATCGTCGTATCTCTTTCTGAATTCTATAGTTACTGATGTTTTTGCTCAAACTAATGTTCTTTAAAAAGAACTTTACACATCTTTTATTCAGTAGAAATGTTTTTTTAATCGTGAAATTTGTATGCTTTGCAAATGATTCATATTATTGTAGCAGAGTGATCGATTTTCATCTATAAAGCATTCTAAAAAAGAGATCGAATCATAAGCATTAACAATAGAAACTCATTTCAAATCATTTAAAACCTTTTTAGTTAAAAATATCGAATTAAGAAAAATATTGAAATATTTTTCTTCGAGTGAAATAAATTGCCAGTTCTAGAAACTTTGGAGGATTAATTTCCACAAACTTTTATTATCTTTTCATTTTTTTTTCAATATTTTAAGCGGTTCAGTTTTAATTTAAAAAAAAATTAGTACAATTTTTATTTAGCTGACTAAAATACATTTTAATATTTTATTATTTAGTTAATTTGTTTCACTTTTATTATTTATTATAATTTGTTAGTCTCCTGCAGTACATTTTTTATCCTCTGAATGGCAGTGTAAGAAAGAGGGAAAAAATCGTCTGACACTTATTTATTTCTGTTCTTTCAAGATACATATTAGTTCCAATGAAGTTTTTAGGATTATGATACGTATATTTTTTTCGAAATAATGTATTATTTATATACTTTTATTACAAAATATTGAAATGTAACTGTCAAGATGGCAATATGAATCCAGATCCTTCTTGTTTCTTAATAAACAAAAAGGTAAGCCTAATTTTAATATATATTAATAGGAAAATAAAGGAACCAGAAAAAGTTTTGAATTTCCAACGAATATGAATTAAAAACATCTGAATTTTCTTTGTTTCACAATACTTATTTTGAAATGAGCACGATCATTTAAAAACATGGTAGATGGATTCAATTTAGTTTACAGATTTATTATCTCAAATGTAAGTTCTATGGAAATTTGAAACAATCCGTCAAAATGTTTTCGGTCTGTATTTCCGCGATAACTCCAAAACGCAATAAGTTAGATAAATTAAATTTGGTATACAGTCCAACCATGTTATGTGTAAATCCGTATCAGATTTTGAATTAAGTCTGTATTTGCATGCAAGTAAAATAAACTCTCAAAAATGTAACGACTGGATGTTAAGTGTCGTGCTTGGCCACTGTATTTAAAATAGCGCTCATGTCGCTGACGTGGCATTATATGTGACGTCAAGAGCGTCGATCATGCTTGAACTTGAATCTGAAGTGAAACCGCTCCTCCTTTGAGCATTTTAATAATTATGATCCTTAAGTATATTTTATTTTAAGAATATTGGAAATTCCAACAAAATGTGTTCAGTAAAAAAAAAAAAAAACTTCAGTTAAATGAAATTTGTCATATGATCTGTGCTTTAAAATTGTAATTTTGTGTTAAATTTTTGTTTTAATTGATTGATGAAAAAGTGTTCAAAATGCATACATGATTTCTTCTCTATACTATAAAGTGCAATAGTTCACTACACTGCGCTCATATGCTGTGATCTGAAAATAAAAATCTGAGCACTCATTGAGTTCACAACTTTACTTAAGATTCCACAACTTTTATTATTCTGAAGGAAGGGAAACTTCGGGGAAGGAAATTTTCCATGGAGATTTCGGGAAAGCGTCTTCCGCTGATTTAATGTAATTTCATATTGTTGATTTAAACTAAAATCCTTAAAAAAAATGAATATGAAACTTGAACCCAACTTTTGTGTTTATAACATCTTTTGTATTCATTTGTATTCATCTTTTGTATTCTGTATCTTTTTTGAGACAGCGACTAACTTACCTTGGGTGTTTACTAATAATTGCAACCAGGTGATGAGTTCGATTTTGTTTCACTTTTAGATCAAAGTAAAGAAACGTCCACATGAATAACTAATTGAAAAAAAATTCCTCTTGAAATTGGGTTTTTCCACTTCCTTAATCAATTTGCTTAAAATTTCTTCTTCTAGTGAAATTCTACCAAAACTAGAAAAAATTTTAAACAATTTCTTGGGGAATGATGAAGCATAAAATAAAAGTTTATCTTAAGTTACTAAACCTTATCATTACTGATGTTTTTATATGGACTCGTTCTCATTTTAAAGTAACAGTGTAATGTAATTTACGAATCAGTACAAATCAACGACAAAAAGGCACTCCACGTTACAGAAATGATTTCAATTCAAAATAACAGAACGACAATTTGAATCCCCCCCCTTCTTATTCTTTCTTTTGCCTTTGCTGGAAATGACCATGGAGCTGAGATACTAATAGAGGGAGTGCAACCCTACTGTGGTGTAGGACAAGATAAAATCACGTGACTTGTGGACAGAATTTGTGTTCACTGTAACCACATTCTCCGTTCCCCATTATATTTCAATGGCAGATTTTTTCTCGCTTTTAACTGTTGGATTTTAAAACATATTTAAGCCATGGATAACTGTTGCTGTGCAATTGGATGCAAAGAAAAAGCTTCTAAGGATAGTTCTGTATCATTTCATAGGTATGTACAATAAACATATTCTGTTTATATCCATTTTAAGTCAATTTAAAATTTCGTAACCTCCATCACTCAGTGATTTTGGTGTTAAAACTGAATAATATTTCATAGTTTGGTTTAGTTATTGTATTAAATTTATTTAATTTGTTACTAAGCTTCATTTAAACTGATTTAATTGCATTATTTTTGTTACTTGCTTTATTTTAATCTCGAATGTGTTGCAAGTGCTTGGCTGCAAGCTTAGCGTGATTTTTTTCTCGCCAATACAAGTGTTTACATAAAAACACTATTGGTAATTGGTAATGGTAAAAAAAAAACACTATTGACCGATTAATAATTGTGTATTTATTTTAGTGCAAATAAAGTTCCTTGTTATTTCCAATTTTTTTTTTTTACCGTAAATATTCGAATCGTATTATACCGCAAAAAATATTAAATCATCATTGTGAATGAAATCGTGAAACTAAAACGTTTTATTGAAAATATTATATAGTAAAATTTCATAAATGTGCTAGCAGTAATTGCATGTTTTTATAAATTTTAATTAAGATCTAATAAGAAACTAGTGGATATTCTAAAGATAAACTATTAAAGAAAGAAATACTATCTTTACAGATAAAAATTTTTGTCTGAATGTTAATTTTATTAATAACTTGCGATATGCACATACCCTAAAATCACCGTTTTCGTAAAAATTTCGAATTTTCTTATTATTTTGTATTAAATCAACATATTTGAGATTCCAAAAATGATTTAATTTTGTTTCTGCGGTAGTTAGAAGCAAAGTTACCGCCAACACTATAAACCAGAAGCGAAATATTTAAAACTGATATTAACAAGGAGAAGGCACGAGGTTTAAAATTGAGTTCGGAATGAGATTTTGTATGATAGTATACATTTAGAATGTTTATTAATGAAAATATTAAGACTCAATAGTCAACCTTAAAACTTTCAAAGTAGCTTATATACTAATAATGGGTTAACCCGAACGAGCGCTCGTGTAGTGTAGTGGTTGGGGCACTGGCGTAGCATTCAGGAAACCTGGGTTCGATTTTGAGCTAGCGTTGTTTTTTTTTTCTTTCTAAATTATTTCAAAATAATTTAACAGTTTTAATTATTATCTGTTTTACTTTTTATGCAAAAATAAATATTATTGAAAATATTCAAGAAAAGAAAAAAGGCTTAGGTCACTTTTATAATCTGCTTTTATTTTAAAAAGTTTTTTATCTGTATGAGATAATGATAAAAGTATTTGAACATGTAATGTAAAATTAAAAGATGTTTTGGGGTAAAGAAAAGAAATAAAATGTTTACTTAAAGAAGAAAAATACTCACTTTTAATTAATGAACAAAAACAAAGTAAATATAATTTAAATCAATAAACTCGGCTACTGATGTAAAAAGGAAAACATTATTTTCGAAATGAGTTTGCTTAGTTTTCAAAGAATATATATATAATATAATATGCCGGACCCAATGCCGGGAAACAAAACGTTGCAGTTTTTGAGTAAGCCAAGATTTGCGATATGGCGCCAAAAAAAGGCCAGTTTTCTCACACGTGACTTGGCTCATGTTGCGTACACTTGTTTAGACTTGAAACAAGCGACTAGCTTCCTCCATTTATATCAGCTCTATGGAAATAACCAATGTTTTCATCTTTCTACAGAGAAGGAGAAAAAGGAGAAAAAAAAAAGGAGAAAAAAATAATAATAATAAACAGTAAAAGACGGCCGATACATCCAGCCATGCTTTGTATTTTGAGACCCTTGCTCATGAATATTCAAAGTCATTCCCAATAGAAAAAAAAGTATATAAAATCCTTAATTTTCAATACAAGAAAAAAACAATTGAAACATATAATCGTGTTTAAATGGTAGTATTTAACTTAAAACACATCCATGACGCTCTTTCTTTAACTTTTATGTATAAAGGCGAGTGTTTGCTTATATGCTTGCCACTAAAATTATGTATATACTAACCGCCTTTGGCGACCAGCCGGTTCTCCAGTATTACAGCTCGCTACAATTTTCAATTAAATATTTTAAGTAACTTGGCTCTTAATAGCTTCTCAAACAAAACATTTTTAACCTTCAAATTTTGATAATCATACCAAACTTATACTGTTGTTTAGATCGTTTCGTTCAATTTACTATATATATTTTGCTAATTTGTTGTCATTTCCGGTAAAACTTCAACATTAATTTAAAGTGGAAATGATGAAATTCCAATTAATATAAAGATATTTTTTAATAAAACCAAACGTTTTATTTTATTTATCATCTTTATTCTTAGTTATTTATTATTATTGAATATGACTATTGACAAACAGAATTGCTCGGCATTTAAGTCTTATGTGAAATACAAAATATTTTTCATAATTTATGTAATATCTCAAAGAATAATTCAACAAAAATTTCTCAGATTCAGCATAAAATTCAGTTTTGCTTTCAAAAGGATTGAAATTAAATCAATAATAATATTTTGTTCCAGTCTATAAATATATTTCAAAAATTATGAAGTCTAAATTTAATGCAGTAAGGTATCATATTCTGGACACACCAAATTTTAAATAAATGAATGAATGTTTCTATTTTCCACGATCAACTAAGACTTACTTATGAAGTTTTGAATGTTAAAAATTTAGAAATACTCAACATTTTCGTAATCATAGGCCAATTAATCTTGAGAAACCTGCGCGCTGATTGGCGTATTTTCTTTGAAACGATCGATGGAAAATCTAAAATTATCCTTTTTTATTGAATAGTGATATTCAAATTTTCATTAATCGGTCAGTTTAAGTTATTGATTTAGTTGATTGGAAATTAACTCTTTTTATTCAAAATATTAGTGTTTCAAGAACATTTTGTTAATCGTGATTTTCACAGCAGAAGCTTTATGTAAAATCAAAAATTCGTTATTTATTAGAGCATTTATTGAATCAAGTTACATAAAGTATAATCATTTTCCATTTATACCATTTTAGCAGATCTCTGTCTTACTAAAGGTTTACAAATTAGCTGTGTGGTCCTGATTTGAATGGATATCCTGTTCATATTAAACAAAACTTGCCTTAAAATAAACTGATTTATTGGATTAATAATACAGAGAGTTTAAAAGATAATAAAATAATTTTTCTTGAATTTATTTTTTAGAAAAAATATTTCATATATGTTTCCTTTCCTACAGATATGTACCGAAAATTATATTTTTGCAGATTTTATTTCCAAAAAGATTTAATTTATTTTTAATTGGAGCTTTAATCCAATGTGATGGCAACACTTTGAAAAAAGCTAATTTTTTCCCATGAATGCGAAACGTGCTCGTGCAGCTTAAATTTTATTTTTATTTTGTACGAAAATAATTGTTGAAAAATATAGTTAAAATATTTATTTAAAAATTCATTAAAAATAGAAATTTAATTTTAAGGTTAAAACATTGATATCATTTAAAAGATAAATTTTTGATCTTTAACTTCATGTAAAAATCTTTTTTGTGCGGTAATATTTTCGGAAGTTATAGCAGAAACACGCCAAAATTTCGCTTAATTTTTAAATAAATAAAATTCTAACTAAAAATTCGAAAAAATAACACCCAGGTGCAAATTCCCGGCCTCCAAGGTATACACGTGCCAAATTTGGTAGCTGTAGGTAGAATCGTCTAACCTGTAGAGCGCCAACGCACGCACACACACACACATTGAGCTTTATTATAAGTATAGATATATTCCGAAACTGATGAAATCTGGCACACTTGTTCTTGAAAGTAAATGTCAATTTTTCAAAATTCAAAATAAATTAAACTCGAACTAATTTCATTCTACAATCAAGCCATTCAATCATGTATTTTGCCAATATTTATTTAATAAAGATTCTAACAAATGACATTTCTTCAGATATTTATTGCCGAAATAGGATTTTCATTTCTTCTTTTACACTTTTTAATTTTGTAAGCCGAGTAATTTGTAGTAAACTGGTTACATAGCCAGAGAATAAATATATCAGGTAAACAAGTTGGTCGCTAATGGCGTCTAGTATTAATATAAAACAAAAAATAAATTTAAATAACTTTAAATTTCCTTGCCTTAATTTCAATAGTTTTATCTAGTACTTAAATTTAAATCTTTGTATAATTTTCTACAAAAAGAAATAAGCCATCATTCTTGTGTAATTGTGCATCTTCAATATTCATTCGCATTATTATTGATTCTAGCCTTCGAAAAATACATTTAGACTCAGCAGTTAGCGGAATTGTTAATAAAACTCTTTAAATAATTAAAAAAAGAACATTTCTTGTTAGATGAATTTTTTAAAGCAATATAATAAAAACCAAACACGTGTAACTGCGCATGAAATATTTCATAATTATCTATATTTCTTCACAGTAATAGTTTCCGTTACTGTTTTCTTTGTCTTCGTAGTTTAGTACTTCGTGCGAATTCATGGGAAATTTTCATTGTCAGTTTTTCATACTTTGAATTTGATAAACTATTATAAAAGCCACATTCGGTATAGGAATTAGAATATCAGTGCATGAATAAGCCATTCTGTAATAGAAAATGATTGAAGAAACTAAGCAAATAAAAACTGTTGTATAAAGATAATTTTTTTAAAAAATGAATGGCTTCAGAGATAATCGCAACCGAAATATTCCAAATGTTAAATACGCATCGTATAATTTTTGAAGTTGAGATATCTGTTTTTACAATAACTTTGCATCTTTTTTAATACTGACAATTACAATTCTTTATTTTTAGCTTAAGTGTTTTTTTTTTTTTTCTTCTTCTTTCTATTATAGTATTGGGGATGGGGAGGCAACTAGGTTTCATGATTTTATAGAATTTTTTTTGTCAACCACGGTATTAGAGAAAGATACGACTAAGAAATCTGTATTCGAGAAAAAGGAACATGAGATCTGATTTGTCTACGTTTATAACCAACGTTATTCAAAAGCTAGCTGACAAATACATGTTTGAAAAAAATAAATAAATAAATTGTGCGCTGCAGTAAGTAGCATTGCATAGAATGCTTACAAAATTTGTGAAACATTAATCGTTTCATATTTTATCTAAAAATGACTGGACATTTTATAAAATACCGATTTGAAACTTTGCCGATAATTATATAAATATTTATTCAGATAAATTTTTTAAGAAATGTTATTTTTGTCAAAGGTTTTATTATTTACTCAGAAATATTAGTTAAAACCGAATCAGAATTTAAAAATAAAGCGAATTTTGCGAATGAATTTTGGCAAATAATTCTGTTGCTAACACAAATCTTAACTTTAGAATACTGCGATTATTTATTTATTTATTCTGTTTCGAAAAATATTGACACTATTCGTTCTAGATTTTTTTTTTTTTTTACGAAACATTCGAACAATTATTGTTTATAGCAAACTGTAACGAAATTTTAAAATATCCTAGTTACCAAAACAGAATTTAAATTCTAGATACTTTTTATCTCAAGTCTATTGTTCTAGTCGAAAAGTTGAGGTGTTATTTAACATAAAAAAAAGAGAGAAAAGGCGAAAAAGGAAAAAGAATGGAACGGGGAAATGCAGTCCGTCTTTTTTTTTTTATTTGCACATAAAACACCAAGCTTTTAAAAAAAATTAAAACAAAAATCTTGATTACCTAAATAAAAAGAACAAATCGTTTTCAACCAAAAGTAGGCTCCCTCAACCACTTAGTCATTTAAAAATCCTTTTCATTTTGTTGTTGCTAAGAGTTTCTGTTCTGTACAAGAGTGAAAACACTTGTAGCGGGTTGCTATGGTTACGGCGACGAACAAGTAACACGGTACAGGTTGAATTTACATTTCTCCACGTAATCACGAACACGAGTGTCTGTTTTTCAAACAATTGGCATAGCTTTATTATGCTAATTATTTTTTTCAACTTTAATTTATTTGTTTCATAAATCGTGATTCGTCATTATATTCATCAAAAAAAAAATCGTTCAAATTATTGTATTATATTGCTACATTTTTTTAAAACTTATGTGTAGGCCTTTTTTTTTTCAAATGGAATAATAATAGGTTAATAGGATCAATTAGCTTAATATTTTCGTACTTGAATTGGGCACAAAAAAAATAACTCGGGTCTCTTTTTGTGCTTCGATATCTATTTTTCCAGGAAAAGATAAGTCTTTTTGTTCAAAATTATCTTATTTTTATGTTCAAAAATACGTCAGTGGTAAATATTGCGTAAAATATTTAAATGAGCATATTAATATATGATCTAGTCCGAAAATCTTTGAATTATTTGGAAATTAAATCTGGAGGTCACATCTCATAATATTTTGAAAGAAAATGTATCGCTTGCGTTTTGAATTCAAATAGGCTTTATCATAAAATCTTGTTAGAGAAAATATTAGATTTTTTATTAAATTTATAACGTTCTGTCACCTATCTTTAATATACATTAAGGAAATTGAAGTGTTGTAATCTAAATTTAGTTATGGAAGATAATTAAATGACCACATTTTTTTAAAGTAAATTTTAAAAAAGGAGTACTATTTAAATGATCGTTAGCTTGAGTATTATCGAAAAATAAAAGACCATATTTCAGCTCAAATGTTTCTTGATCAATTTTGTGATTATAAATAAGGCTAGAAATTACGGGTCCTTTTTATTGACGAACTAATAACTAATACTTTTTTAAATGAGAAATTTTAATTAGGACCGTAACTAGAAACTTGAAACCTTGAGGCAAATGGAAGGTAATGGAATCCCCATTTTTATTTTTCCAGCAACTTTAACTACTTTTTTTTCTAGTTATGAAACATGATTTTCTTAAAACAATGGAAATGTGATTGTGGTTAATAAATTTATAATCAGAATTCTCTGGCTTCGAAACGACATATTCATATTAACACAAATTCATTTAGCATGATTTCTGTATGTTTAATATTATCAAGTTTGAGGAAGAGAACTGAGTGATCCTTTATTTCCAATTGGCGTTAGCGATTGGTTTTCATGGGATTTCTTGCACCACTTTTCACCCTCCAGTTGCGTATGCAGCGATTTCCGTGGGTTGTCAATCAGTCCATTATCTATTACATCCCGCGTTTTTCGTAGTTTCGTGTGTTCATTTTTACGATCATATTGTCGTGCAACATGTAGCATCAGTTCGGCTTTGTTTAAAAAAAATATTTAAACTTATTTGCAAACGTCGCATCTAAATATTGATTTTAAAACAATCCGTATTCAGAGGATTAAAGAAACATCTGAACGTCACGCCCCTCTTTGGAGGGTTTTCATTTATTTTGTCTAGACTAGAGTAATCTGGATTGATTCAGATGAATAACTATACTGTCAGATCTGGAAATTTATTGAATGGCTATAAACCATTGTTGCCTACCATTGAATTTATTTACATTAACATTCTGTTTTGAAGCAATACTAGAATTACTTGGGGACAGACCATATAATTTTGAACCCTGGTCCGATGATAGGTACAATACCTAAGATAACATTGATTTTTTATACCTTCCCAGACAAACTTCTAGAGCGATCATCATAAATCGAGTCATAATGGATCTATCGCCAAGATTCCTGTTTCTGGAATCCTCTATTTTCTTGCTGTTAAAGTTGCAAAATTCGTGCAGATGGTGGCCAAGCCCCGGAGTTTTGGCATGCATTCAGCATCCATCAGAGCTATCCGCAAAACTCTCTTTATTGACTTCTCAGACTGCAATACAACAAAATTATTATAATATTGTCACATAGTTTTTATGCATTGCTATTTTACTCAGAAAATGAGATTGTATACGAGAAACTGAAGATGATTGCAAAGTATATCGATACACTACAAAAAAAAAAAAAAAAAAAAAAAAAAAAAGCATTGTAATTTTTCAAAAATTCGACCTTGAGATTTTCATAAATCTCCACTTGTCAGACTTCCCTGAGTCGAAAAGACACATTTTTGGAACTATGTCTGTGAATACGACATCTCTACAATGCATTGTACTAGATATAAATCTGGTATATAGTCCTAATACCAAATTTGTAAGATTTCTATCAAATTTTGGACGAAATTCGGAAGTAAGTTCTGCCAGTCTGCCCGAGCGTATGTGTGCACGATTATTTAAAATTGCAAAAAACTAGATATATATAATTTATAGATAGATATGCCAAATACGTCCAATGGATGACAGATTGGACGTCTGTCTGCTTACTTGTGTGTATGTAAATGCGACACATCAAAAGCGTAACATCTTAGATGGATGAAAATTTGGTGCAACGCTTTATGACCAAAAGTGTATGTTCTGTATTAAAATTTGAAAAATGTTCAATTCCTCCCCCCCCCCCACTTCCCCCCCATTATATTATGAAATACGAAACTCTCTAGAAGTTGAGTCCCCACATCCTTTATCATTATGCTCTGTTTTTGAAACTTGGTTCAAGTTCTTCAAACATTGTTTAATCATTTCTATTACTATGGAGCCAAGATAGCTAATGTAAGGTCTCGACATCGGAAGCAGAAAGTTGAAAATGCGAATCCCGATTCCATTAAAAATACGTCATTTACGTGGACATGGTTACACATTTAAATCTGACTTGAAATCGAGTGTTCACCCGAATCCGACAATTTGTGAGGAAGTTCGGAAGAAAGGTATTTGCTCAGGGATCGTCCTTGTTATTTCAATTTGGCTCAAAATTACGATGTTGGATCGCTCAAAATAACTCGCATGATTTCACTTAAAATGTAATTTTATATAATATAGCTAAATTTATTTTCTCTTTAATCGTGCCTTTTTATTTTTCATTTTTAATTCTGATCACTTTTGATAATCTTTTAATCTATGGTTTCATAAACTATTCAAGGAGCATTGAAAAATATGGTGCCATTTCAGATGTATTTAATCATATTAAGTGTAGTTTTAAGAATTGACAGTAAATTATTTGGAATAGTATAGCTACACGTGGCTTATGCACCCTTTAACTCAATATTTAATATAATCAGATTTAAATTTTAATATAAAGTTATTTTTAGAGCTAAATAAAGTCAAAATTGATTATAATTTACGTTAATCAAAAATTCTTAAACGCTACCATTCGCCGATATTTATTTCCTTTTTCGCAACCAGATTCGAAAATTTCAACGTCTTAGAACTTGAGGGACGGCCATGTTTTCCCCTCCTTCGCCGTCAATACCCAAAAGCTTTTCATTTCATTCAAACGATTTTCAGGGGCCGCCATTACCCACAACCAGGAAACCCTTTCTACCTGGGCAACACCCACATCCCCACGGACACACGCGGTACCCCTAATCGATGACCCACAGAACAGCCATTTTCTCGGTCAAGGTCACCAGACCCCCACGTGTCCGTGCTTGGACCAGAATGACCACGAGGGATGGTGGAAAGCTGAAAGTCACGTACATGGAAAAATGAATACGAGCGTGAAGGACGGACGGACGGAACCACCGATTTTGACGAAAGGGGCTGCTGTTTTGTTTCCCGCCGATGCATAACCAACCGGATGCCTTGTCTCTTCTGAAAAGTCGGCTGCCATTTTGTTTCCCGGACTCCCCTCCCTCCCAATTTGCGGGATATACCAAAGGGTTTAATTAGCTTGGAATTCTTTTTAATTGCTTTTCTTCCCGCAGAGGGGGGTTTCCGTTTCGGTTTCAGAGAAAGCAACGTCTTGTTAGGGAGTCTTTGGGGTTTTGTTTTGGGATAGATCAGATCTTGTATATTTTACTCACGAGTAAGATTATCAGAGTTTAAATCTGGCAGTAGTTAGGAGAATAGAGAGGAGGTGGGGCCTTGGATAACAATTAAAAATAAATTATATACATATTTTAAAGTAGAAAGAGTCGTAGATACATAAATTTTTTCCCCATCATTTGTCTTTCTTTTAGATTTTTTTTATTTACATTATTCTTATAAAGATGGCCTTATTCTATGTATAACAGTAAAGGTTCGGAAGGGAAATTCTTAAACAGCTTGTAAAAAAAACTAAATATTTTTATTTTAAAGTATTAATTACTAAGAAGAATTTGCTTTATTTTATTTATAAGAAAGTATTACTTTATTCAATATATAAAAAATTAATTATTTATTTTTTTACTTTATAGAACAATTGTTGTTTTAAGAACTATTACTTTAATTCATAGGACAATTTTTATTTATGAATTATTTAATTTACCATAAATTTACCATAGGCGATTAAGAGGATTTCAATTAATTAAAAAAGAAAAATTAAGAAGTGACATAGTCCCAATTGATTTGCATCGTTTGCATAGCAAAATAAATAAAAAAAATTAAATAAATAATTAGAGCAAAATTCGGAATTGATAATTCACTTTCCTTCTACTTAAAATTATTTATCTAATACATTATTTTTGCTGTCAACATTTCTTTTCCTCAACCAATACAAAGACTACAGCAATCAATGAAATATGAGTTGGATTTTTTCCAACTTCAAGGATAGTATATTCATTTTGCATTAAAATTACTTATCTTATTTTACCTATTTTTATTTCAAAATTATTTTTAAAAAACTTTCAGCAGCCATCCTTACCATCAATTAATTCGCTGGATTATACTTACCAAATTCAAAGAACATGACTTTACTTGTCAAATGTTGTATTTACTGATGTATTACTTTACATGCATCTTTTTCAAAAGTCGCTAAATATAACATTTTCGTATCAACTTCTAGAAATGACAAGCAAAAATACAAGATGATCGCACTTAAAATAAAATATTATAGCAGGTATTGTAAATATGTTTACATGAATAAATTTTATTTCCTGTTTTGTAAGTCTTTTGTCGCTGACTATTTAATTTCAACAAATCGACAAAAGAATAAATCTTTCTTTTGTGTGTGTGTGTGTGTGGGCGGGGGATGATAGTGTGGAAGTTCTATTTCAGTATGGTGGGTTTAACAATTTATTTATTGAAAGTAATTAATCATTCTTTATAGGACTTCTTGCTTGTAAGAACGGCAAGTATTATTTTTTTTCTTCTTTCTATTCGGAATTGTCCTGGTACGTCTGGCTATTTTATACACGACCTTTTCTAGTTTTTTTGTTGTTGTTGTTGTTACTGTTGCTGCTGCTTTTATGCTGATAATTAAATAGGAAAAGCAAGCGTTTATTACTAGTAACTAAGCAAACAAAAATTAAGGTAATTTTTGTAAATTAATATTGACTAATGTTTCAATACCCAGGGATTGTGGCACTCCAATATTGACCATCTAAGTTTTCAGAGATAATCCTCTATACTAGAATACTGATTTCGTTTAAGTAAATCTCTTATTATTTAATATTTATGGTTTCCTAGTAATTTTATTTCAACAAATTATTCTTGAATTTCATAATAGAATTCACATTCAATCCATTATTTTGATAACCTTGGAGCTCTCCAGTTCATTGACTACTTGTTCGACTGTAATGTAGAGATAGTAACATTAAAATGACACGGCATTTTCTACTTCCTGCAATATGAAAGTTAGAGTGGTTCCCCCAAAACTTTTTCACATATTCTCTAATAAAGATCTAATAACGAAATTGTGGGCCTTGTTAAGGCAAACAGTTTGTTACGAAATATAGATATTTACCGTGAATCCGGAGTTTTTACTGCATCTATTTTGGGAATATGTATTTTGGATGGCTTTTTCCAACCACTTGCAATCAAAATTTGACATTTAAACTAAAGTTGTAGTCACAAAATGACATGCTGGTTTCATTGATTTTATGAGTTGTTGCATTTACATGCAGACGAAATTGCTGACCGAGCACAGATCAGATTTGTCAACTCTGACAGATCTGATTCAAAATTTGATAAGAATCTACATTTTAGGTGATGAACCTGTGTCTCAAATTTTATCTATTTAGCTTTTTACGTTTTGAAGATATTGAGTTTACTTGCACTCGAACAGCCAGCGTCCTGTAAATACTATCAATTTTTTAAATACAATCTACAAACTTGGTTCTTAATTTCAAATACCAAATTTTATCCATGTAGCTCAAAGAATTTTTGAGCATCGTGTTGCTGGCAGATAGATATAATGCCAAAAATGTATTTCTAAACCTCAGGAAGGTTTAGCAGTAAGCGATGCGCGAAGGATAGAACCTGGGACCTTTTGGTTAGCAGTCCAGTAACTTAACAATTATACCAAAACGATCGTTCGGGTAGAAGAGTTGTTAACTGGCTTATATGCTATTCACCACAAAGGTCTGAAACGTGAGATTCGTCGAAATGTCGAGTTTGAATTTTTTTTTTTTTTTTTTTGACTATTACAATATTTTCTGTAACACGATATATGAGAAAGTAAAAATGCCTGTAAATGGTAATATATATTAGCAACCATGATATTTTTCAATGTAACTTTTCAACTCTGCATTCGAATGCAATCCTTGCGGGTCTGTGTGTAATGTGCACATACTGCGATGGTTATTCTCCAGATTTTCATTCATTAAAAAGGCTTTGCGTAGAGGGTATCTTTAGATTGGGTTAGAGGATTTTACAGACAATAATGACTAATAGAAAAAATTACTTAAAATCTTCTTTACTTTCTTGTATAAGAAGCAAGCAAAAAGAAAATGCGATAATCATAAAAAAAGAACCTTGAGATTTTGACAATCTCTATGTTACAGATTTCTGAGTCTGAAAGGCACATTTTTGGAATTAAATCTGTCTGTGAAAGCGATAACTTAAAGGCGTTTTAAGCTAGACAGATGAAATTTGGTACATGGTCTTTACATCAAGGTTGTAGATTCCTGTCAAATTTTGGAAGAAATCCACTCAGTGGAAGTCTATCCGAAATATAATTTCTGTCCGTCTGTCCGAAGGAGAAACGAAGAGCTAGATGGATAAAATTTGGTACACAGATAAACATTAACAGCTTAAGTGTAGATATAGAGCAAATTTTTAATTACATTTGTCGAAACGTTGATTTGTTCTTTCTGCCTATAAACGAATAATTCAAAAATTCGATGAATTAGATGATAAATAAATTGGGTAAGTATTCTTGTGACTGCGTATTCAGTTCTATGTCATATTTTGGCTCTGATCGGTTGAAAAGTGGCTTCCGAATGCATATTCGGTTTTCTATGCAATGAAGCACAAAACACTTATGTGCATGACTCTGAAAGCCAAAGGTCCAACATTATAAGGTGGAGAAGGGAAGATAACTTTTATTTGAGAGAAAGTTTCGGGGAGACCAATCCTGCTGGATTTTCTTTTATTTCAATAAATTTAGTACAGTCAATTATTGATAATGAGGCAAATATTAAAACCGGACGACTGAAAGATTAGCAGATGTTCATTAAGAAAGGAAATACACAAACCAAATCGATCATCTGCTTTCCTTTGGCAGAAATGTCTTCTCTTCTATTCTATCAAGATAATATTTTTTGTGCTTTGTCCTTTGATGTCATGGCTTAGATGTCTTCAAATTTATGTGCAGTAGAAGTTTCAAAACTAAGATGCTGGCTCGGTCATCGCCTTTGTCATCTGGGCCACGTGGGCCTGTTGCTAAGGTCTCGGTTTTGGAACCGGAGGGTTTCAGGCTCGAGACTCGATTCCACCGAAGAACCGCCGTGTAATAAGTGGGTATGGTGCACTTAAATCTGTTGGGGCCAAATGTCTTCCAGCTGGTATAGTGTGGAGGTTTGGAGAGAGCATTGCAGCTGTGTTGTTTTCGTCATCTGACCGCGGTTCAAAATGACGAGGTCCGTCCCAAAATAGCCCTAGTGTTGCTTTAAAACGGGACATTAATATAACTGAACCGAACACATTTGTTACGTAACCACGGTTCAAAATTTTTAAGCCTTTTATCTGTGTGTTAACAGGACAACGGGAAAAGGTAATAAACAACACGGATATTTTTGTGATAATTGCAGATTTTTATCCGATTTTGGTTGAAACCCATTTATGGGAGGATTATTTTCTGGCGTCCGTTTGTGACAATCAAACCAGAGAACAAAACGAGCTACATGAATGTCATTTTGTAGATTCAGATGCCTTCCTCGCCATCTATTCATGGTTCCAAGCTATGAGGTGCGTCAAAGAAAACTCGCGTTTGAAGAGGGAAGTAATGCAGATATATTCAACTAAGCTTTAACTCAAGACGCGATTTTCGGTTACTTTAGGAGTTTTAGAACAGTGCATGGATTAGAATAAAAATTCCGGCAATCAATTTTTAATATTTTTTTATTTATTTACAGTGGATTATAGAATTTTCAATGAAGAGCATTTGAAAAATAAGACATTCTTTTCTGTACAATACCTCAACGAACCTCAGCACTAAGAATAAGTAATTATTAAATTTAAAACTTTATCAAAAGCTTCCAATAACTTTTCAACCATAGGTTAGGACCATGTAAATTTGAACATGAAAAAATTTCTAAAAGAAAATGGCAACTTCTTTTGAAGAATCTCTTCCCGAAACGTTTAAATGCCCTTCTTTTAGCCGCAGTCAACGGAAAGCTGCATAGAGTCAAGCATTCTTCGCTCAGTGATTATATAGAAACAATAAATGACCCAAAATTAAATTACGAATAAAAACGTAAGAAATGCGCAATTCTAAATAAAAAAAAATTTAGAAAATCTTAGTATTTTTCTTGAATGGTTTCAACAAGAATTTTTTCAGCGGCAGATTTTTGTTAAATTTATTTGAATTTATTAATCACTAATGCATTTGGTTATGGATAGTATTTGGCAAATAAGTAATCGCTGAAAATTTTAATGGTTTGTTACATCTCTTTTAGTTATGCTTGTAACTTGTTTAATCTGGATAATTACAATTTTTTTCCCCCCTGAAGACTGCTTTTAAAATCAGTAGAAAATAAATAAGTAAAAATTTCCTCCCTCTCTCATATATATAATTCTGTAGATGTATGCCGAAAAGAAAATACTTTTGAAATTTACTTAAATTTATTTTACTTGGGAGGTATTTTATGTATAAGAGAAAAAAGATACGATAAAGTGTTAGCAGCATTTCTGCGCAGAGACAGAAATTTGTCCCCTCAGTGATTTTACTACGACATTCTGATAGGGATTTCTTTACCACGTGTCGACTTGGGCAAAGAAATCTTGGACCATCTTTTAAAAAGATGAATGAGTGTCAGGGATTTTGATCCCTACGCTCGGAGCGTGAGGAAATGCAATAGTCATCAGTTTTCCAGAGCGCGTGTTAAAAATAAAGTAAATAAAATAATAAATGAAGTGGATCAGGAAATAAGAGGACATTACAGAATGAAATTTACATTGGCTAATTTAAGATAAAAATCAGGAAATTAATTAGCATTTAAATTAAGCGATATCATTACACACGCGCACCCACACACACACACACAATATGAATACAAATATTCTCATTGTAAATCATATTTTGTTTCTTTTGTCGACTCAATGAATTGCCTCTCGGAATATATTGACCAGCACTTTCTTACAAGTATTTCTGAATTGCACTCCTTTATATAGTTTTTAAAATAAACAATATTTTGCTTGAAGATTATTTTTGTTGCTTTCAAAGGATTTCTCCGCAATATAAATTTGTATCATCCGTTTCGACTTGACGTTTAAAGAACAGCCGCTGCGAAAGACAGCTAGTATTGACGCTCACAACAAATCGTGAAATTATCATATGCACTTCAAGACTATTGCAGCCTAAATGCAAAGAAATGAAATTTTTGAACTTGCACTAATCTGTAAGATCTATAACATTGCAGTGAATTAGTTACACTTGAAATGGCAAGAAGAACATTATTGTTAAAGGACACTTCCAAAAGTTTTGTCGTAGAAGCAAAATAGTATGTATGCATACAATCTAGACTGACTGCACAGATGTAGCAATGACACAGATAAGACTAAATAGGGGCTTTGCGCTGAAATATTTTGCTAAGATCTACTAGAGAGAAAATTATCCCAGGTGCTTGCCGATTTGAGGACAGTTATATGGTACATGCCATATTGATCTTGGATTGATAAGTTGTAAATAGTTATACCCTAAAGAAAATCCTGGCTTCAGTTTCATAAGAGAGTGATAAGATACTTAATTTTAATATGATTTTTATAATATAATTTTTAACCTCATTTATGCACAGACCATGAGATTATTTTTTTGATTCCTTATATTATTTGGTCTAAAAAAATGAAATTCAACTAGAATAAATGCAATGTTATGATGATCCTCTTAATGGGCCTTTTAAGGTTATCATAATACTAATGACATTCGTTAAAGAAAATAATCTCTAAAATGTTCTTTTTGTCCTTATCTAACTGACTTCTGATTGGATGAATAGCATGAATTGCCACTATGGAAACGCCCATGTCAGTTAGTGGTATTTCAAAATCTTAAAATCTAGCCCTTACAACCCAAATGTTACTTCCAAATCTGAACATGAACATTATTTACTAGACTAATTTTGTTTAAAAGTTTAATTTATGATATCGAAATGGAAATTTCTTATTATATTCAAGAAGAAAGACGTCTTCTAAAAATGTTTTCACCAAATTTACATTTTTCAACGTAAGTTTATTCTTTACATATTTAATAGCAATGTTAATAGAAATTTTCCAGTCATTCTTAACGATATTAAAATGTAAAATGTATATATTCGATTACATACATTGATTTATAAACCAAAGGTAGTGGTCTCCATAAAACTTTCTGACATACTCTCTAATAAACTAGTCATGACAGAGAATGCTTTACATGGCATTGAGGTACAACTGTTACGAAATATTAACCTTTCGAACAAAATACTATATCTGTCGTGTGACACTTGGCGAGATTTTTGGCGATTAATTCCTGACATGTGGTCAATAGCCTTCGAAAATCGAATTTGTGTTTTAGATTCATTTTTCCTAATCTGCCGAAACAATTTAATTTTAAATGTTGTTTTAAGTCACAAAATTCCATACTAAATTTGATATATTTAAGTCAATGCATTTTTGAATAATTGCGTTTACGTATTTCTGAAATTACAGACTGAGCGGTGGTCAATCCCTGGATTTGGCTCAAAATTTGACAGGTGTATAGGTGTCAAATCTGTATACCAAATCTTATCTATGTAGGATTCTTCGTTTTGTAGTTATCGTGTTAACTTATATCGGAACCGCTGCAAAGATGCACTTTTCAGAACAGATTTTGCTCAAAATTTGATAGAAATATGCAAATTTGGAGTAAAGATCGTATACCAAATTTCCGTCCGTCTAACTCAAATCTTTTTCGAGTTATCATTGTCATAGACAGACGGACATTTTCCAAAAAGGAGGGAGTTCTAAAACGTAGAGATTCGTCAAAATATCGAGTTTGAATTTTTGGCGATTACTATATTTTCTGATTCCCCAATTCACGCCAATTCCGTATCTTCAAATCACAAATAGTATCATAACTAAAAAGTGTGATTTATCTTATGTCTTTCAGATGAGATAATTCTACAATTTTTTTTTTTTTTTCGTCTCGTATCTTGCTATTTTTAGAAGTAATATCACCCACTTTACTGTTGCTCTTTTTTTTATTTGAATGTTATTCCAAAATAACTTAACCTGAAAAGGCCATTTCTCAAATTTTCGTATATTGTTACAAACCTGTAATGCGGCTTCCTAGCATAGTTTGTTCCATCATCAGAAAGACTGTTTTAAAGTCATCAGTATTGGACGGAGTCTGGGTGTCGCGTCGGAGGTCCCAGAGCTTGGCGACAAACTTTGCGACAATTTGGCGACGAATGTGGCGACTTTGGCGCCAAAATACATTATACCCGAAACATCGAGAAATTTCCCGATCCGTCCAGTAGAAACCAAGATACACCTCGAACGTTCCTGATTGGTTGAGAGGCTTCTAGCTCCGCCTGCTGAGACCTATAAAAGGAGCCAGTCTTTGCTGCTAGAGTAGACGGAGCGGAGTAGTCGAAATCGACGGTGAAGAACTGGTCTTCCAGGGATTAGCAGAGCAGCGACGGAGTCAAGCTGGTGCTGAACTAAGTTATGCGCTACTGTCTGCAGTAGAGTTTTGTTGTGTGTGCTGCTGTTGCACGTCTCGCGGCTGAAGATAATTGTCTTCTCTGTGCTGTATATAGTTGTCGTCTTTGTGCTGTCCTGTGTGTCTTCGTGTAAATAAACATCGTTGTTTCTTTTTCTACTGCTGATTGAGCGTTCTCCACACCATATAACTTCCACTATCAAAACGAACCCCGGTAAAATTCGTAACAATATTTTAGGAGTATAGATAAAATTACCGGGCATGAAGTTTCTTACTTCCTTTCAGCCTTTTTTAAGGCCGCTCGGCTGAAGGAATCAGTCATAGGCCGATTGATTATAAATTGTTTTAAGTTTAGTAGCCAAATGAATAAATATGAAAAAATTCAAATTCTATGAATTATAAAATATCAAACTACATTTCGTGTTTTTATTGAATCATTTAAAATAATTATTAAATATATTAAAAATACTTAATTATAATATATTGCGATATTAATTTCTCGCTTAACCATTACGTTATGTTTTGTTGTGACAATGATAGGCTTAGTAATAAAATTCTTGTTTTTTATCTTACATTTGTTTAAAATCTGTTATTTCCTTATCATAATAATCAAATGCATTATTTGAAAATAAGGCAAATCTTTAAATAATAATTATGGGTAATCCTTCGAGAATTTTATTACTTTATTCATTTTTACTTTCTCGTATAAGTAAGTATAATAAGCGACAAAAAATTCACGTTTTAGGCGTCTTGAGTTCGGAAAAACACATTTTTGAAAATGTCTGTGACAAACATAATCCAAAAAGATTTGATTTAGGCGGATAAAATTTGATATACGGTCATTATACCAAATTTGTATACTTCTATCAGATTTTGAGCAAAAACTTTCAGAGGATGTCTATTTGTCTGCCTGTTCGAACATAATTTAACATAACTACAAAACGAAGATAACTAGATATATAAAATTCGATACACATAATTGTAATATCTATAGTGTATACACCAATCAAATTTTGCATCAAATCCAACAAGAGATAGACTGTCTATTGGTCTGTACTTTTAGAAACGTGTAACACGATATCTCAAAGGCGCAGTGATTTAAATATATAAAATTTGGTATGTGACTTTATGACTACATGTGTAGACTTATATCAAATTTTTGTTTCAATCAGTTGACAAAAACACATCAAGCACATAACTTCGATTTTCGGATACTATTAATAGCTTGGCAGGGATTAGTCGCCAAATAACTAATAACTCATAGTCTTAGTCGCCAAGAATTAAACAATAGATTCAATAAAAATACTAAATCAATGCCGCAAGTTAATATTTCATAACTATTGTACGCCAATCCCATATAAGGCGTTCCTTGACATGACAAGTTTATTAGAGAGTATGCAAGAAAGGTTTGGGGAGGCCCGCTAGTTTTTCATGATATATGTATTAAAAAAAATAAAAGCCTATATATTTTCAGCAAGTTACTGAAATAAAAAAAAATAAACTAAATTTCATTATTAATATATTGATTAAATTGTAAATGGGAAACTAAATAAACCATTTTTTAAATAGGGCTCCATGTGCACTGTTTAAGGCAGTAAAATGCCTACATCCACTATTGTGATTATCATGGTTTGGTTATATTAACGTTTCCATTTGATAACAACACTAGGGCTATTTTGAGAATTACCTCGCAAATTTTAAATCGCAGTCAGATGACGAGGACCAACACCTGAGCTGAGCTTTGGTAACTACGAGCTGTTGGCAAATGACGATTAACAAATTTGGTCCGATTTTACGTCCTTGATTTTGATATATATAATATAAATAGAGAGGGAGAGACTGCCCAATTTTCATTTATATACAATAGTATTGAAACAGATTTTTGTTGCATGCAAATACTAAAATATCATAATGAAACATGCAAGAATTAGACATATTTCACTTGTTAAAGAGTTAATATTATCCACATATTTTATAATTCATTGAATATATACTTTTTACAAAATTATTTATTAATCAATTCTGAGAATAAAGTTTCTTAATTGACCCCCTTGCGACCCCTTTCAGCTTAATGCCGCTAAGCTGCCTAATCAGAAATACGCCGCTATTGTTCGTATTTAAGGTTCAGAATAATGAACGAACTAAAGAGTCAGCCATCAATCTATCATATCTATTCAAATTAAAATGATGTTTCAAATGTGTATTGGGAGAATGGAAGACAAACCTGAATGCTAATCTTACAAATCAAATTCACGATTTACATGATGTGATGCTTGTCCTTGAAAATGGTCCACCGGTTGTATAATGCATCAATGAATTTTCATTCTTTCGACGCGTTAAAAGTAAACTAGCAACCGTCTTTAAATTTTCTGCACATTCCTTTCGTACCTCTCTTTCTCATGCTTCGATTGCTTTATTCAAACTCAAAAACCAAAGCAGGAATTTATAAGTCCACAAAACTATAAATCTTTCTTTGAATTTACGTTCCGACAACACTGAATAATGAGATGTGACCAATGTACTAAACTGAAATAAAAACCATTTAAAAACAGCAGATGCTTGCTTAAAACACCTTGTTGACTTTATAACAATAACAGTGGAGGAAAAAAAAAATGCATCCTTGGAATCTGCTTCGGTTTAATTCAATTCATTGCGTAATTCGCATGCCAAATCTTACCTTATTTCAAAAGCCTTTCTTTCCAAAATGTCCTCCCTTCAATTTTTCCCAAGTTCTTCAGGATTTTTATTTCTATTTTTATGCGCGTGGCAACGGCTGGTAATAAAATCGAAATGGAACGGGCGTGCCTGAAAACAGACCGTTATAGAAATACAAAAATAGAGTAATAATTTGTAGTCAGTACATCATGTTGTAAGGTGCAAACAAAGCTATTATTTTCGATGATGTGTTTAAGTAAATAGAGAAATGGAATGCCATTTAAAGGAGCATTCCGTTTTCATGTTTTACTCGTTTTATGACCGCTATTGTTTGGATACTGCGTATTTCGCAAATTTTTCTATTTTCCCTGCTTTGACTCGTAAAAAGCTTTTGTTCGCCAAGTTTGGCAGTTCGCCTTGAACTTGGCATACTTTGTCCAAGGGGAAAAATGATTTAAAACGAGTAATTGTAGAATTTATTTAAATTTTTAAAATGATCTGCAAATATGTCTGAAGGAAATCTTAACAAAGTAAACAAATGCAAATCGTGTATGTTTAAGTTTTGTATTTAAACTTTATGAAAAGAAATTTTAAGTGGAATTTGTTTTAGAGCATTGTTCAATATATTTTAAAGGTTTGGGTTATTGCTCATTCAAACCCTTAAATATTACTAAGTTACATGTTGTTAATTATATTTTAAAGGTTTTGCCAAATCATCAACAAAAGAAAAAATCTATTTGGTGATTTATGAACTGCAGTGTTAATGATCAAACCAACATAATAAAAATTACAACATTTGATTTGTTTTTGTGATATTTTAATTTATTATTAAAATCATTTATATGCTTTTATACATTTAGAGAAATTTTGCCGTTTATTTGAGAAACTCAATTCCTTTAGTTTATAAAAATAAAACTTTATTACTTTTGTAAAAATAAAACTTATTTACTTTATTTTATACATGGAAACAGTGGCGGCAAATGATCCATGACACAAATGCCAAGGTAACACATTGTTTCTTCTTCGTATTGAGTGATACTCTATTTTTAATAAGATTTTTTATAGTATTATATATTTATATATGTAATGACATCTCTTAATGTAATTGGTCTTAACTAATTTCCTAATTTGTGTCTTAATTTAACGCATATTAACTTCATTCTAAAATGTTCTCTTATTTCCTGATCCAGTTTCACTTTTTATTTAATTGCTTTTGACTCGTGCTCTATAAAAATTCCTACTTCTGCATTTTCTCACTCCGAGTAAAGGGATAAAAATTCTTAATGCTTAGCACATTCTTCTAAAGATATCTAAATATCCTTATTCTAAATCGAAACGTATGAAAGAAATTCCTATCAAAATCTCATTGTGAAGAGAAGGAAAATGTCGGTCTCTTTTGCTCTTCAGCTCTTGTGTTGCGATGTAGACTGACGCATCGCTAATCGTTTAGTAAGTAAATTAGGCCTGCCGGAATAGAATAAATCGAAATTAAAAGTTTCAAAATAGTCCCCTCTCGTCCACTCAACTGCTCAAATGAATTTTATATATTTATTATCGTTAAAGTATAAAATCCATTATTTCATAAAATATGATCAGTTTTTTTTTCCCCTGGTATAAGCAAATATTCTATAAAATAGCTGATAAGTCATGATCTGAAAGAGCTGGCTTATGAAAGAACTGAATTATATGTTTAACAGTGAAATGTGCAATAAATCACCTTTTAACTCTATTTTTCAAAGTAAAATCACTCATCTAGCTATTACTGTCTTATTAGTCAGCAGGGCTCTCCTCAGAAAGTGTGCGGCTCATTTGGAAGCAATTTCGGTCAATAATTCTTTTTTATTTATTTTGGCTTTTTAACGGGCGTTGTTTCCCATCGATTTTCTAGCATATTTAAATAAGTTGACTTTTGTGCTTCTTACTAAAGCAAAAAGGGAAGGGGGACCACGAGTACGTATTTTTGTTTTTTATTTAAGTCAAGTTGTTGACCTATAATTTTAGTAGCAAAACTTACCGAAGTTTATTTTTATTTTGTTGCGCTTTTGAGTTATTTTCTTCACATACATCAGATATTTTTTTAAAAAAATTTCATCAAAATCAAAATTCAGATTTGAAAATTTGATGCCTGAAGTACTTTGCCATCATATATCAGAAAAAAGTTTTCTTGCTTAGTATCTTGATTCCAGTGTGTTATGCAAGATCCTTAGCAGTGCTACACTATTATAGTGCTTTCTTATCTATTCAAAGTTTTAGAAACTTTCGTTCCTAAACTAACACTCCTTTTGTTTTCTCTTATACGTAATATAAAAAAGTATAATATTCGTCGAAAAATTCGAACTCGAGATGTTGGCGAATCTCCACGTTTTAGATCCCCCGAAGTTCGAAAAACACGTTTTTGGAACACATTTTATGCCTGTAACAAATATAACTCAAAAATGATTTGATCTAGACGAATAAAATTTGTTATACGGTCTTTCCATCAAATTTGCAGATTTCTATCAACTTTTGAGTAAAATCTGTTCAAGGGAAGTCTGTCTTTCCGGCTGTTTGAATGTAAATTAACACGATAACTACAAAACGATGAGAGCTAGATAGATGAAATTCGGTGCACACATTTAAGATCTATATTGTTGACACCTGCCAAATTTTGAGACACATTCAACTACGGATAGTCTGTCTGTCTGTACTTTCAGAAATAAGTAAACTCGGTGATTAAAAAACGCAATGACTTAAATATATTAATAAATTAGATATGGAATTTTGTGACTTACAAGCTCAGTTTTGTGTCATATTTTTGTTTCAGTTGATTTAGAAAAATGTGTCTAAAACACAAATTCAATTTTTGGATACTATTAACGTAAGCTAGGGATTAATCGTTCAATAACTCGCCAAGGCTGACATAAAAAAATTCTGTAAAAATGCTAAATTTATGTCAGAAGTTAATATTTCATAACTACTATACGCTAATGCAATACAAAGCGCTCACCGGCATGACAAGTTTATTAGAGCATATGCGAGAAAGTTTTGGGGCCAATCCCGCTGGTTTCTACAATTTGGCGTTTATCTAAAATATATGTAGTGTTAAACCTAATACTTTGGATACTAAAATATTTGCATAGATTTCAAATTCAGCTTTCTCTCTAACAAATTGGATCTTTATTTTAGATGCCCATTCACACTTATAACGATGTAGAATCGTGGAGCAAGTTGATAAATAGATTCTTGGCACGCCACTCTTCGGGGGAAGTGTGTATGACAGATTTCATTTTATTTCTTAAAGAAAATCATTACAACTAAGAATTGAAAAATCAAACTCTACCCAAGAGCCCCTTACTTTTATTGAATTACTGCAAGCACACAACTCCTCACCCACAAATCCAAGAACTTGCCATGGAAACTTTACTCTCGATAGCGTAGCCACGTGTGGGCAAAGGGGGGGGGGGGAGGAATATCAAAGTCATTGCCTTCGAAAACAATATTTTTAAGATTAATCAATTTCTAACTTCTAAAGCATAAAATAAAGATACTAGGAAACTAATAAATATTAAAGATCAAATGCTATGCCCTCCAAAACAAAAATAATAGCTCAAATCCAGTTAGGTGATTAAAAAAAAAAAAAAAAAGAAACAAAAAGGACACCATTTTTTCGAAACCAGGGTTTCCGTAATTTTGCAGAAGCTGCTCTGCTATTGGTTGGTTACTTTGTTTATTATTTTTTTTCAGACTGAGCCCTCCTCCCACCTGTGAGTAGTAACATTCCCCACACGATAGTGAAAGCACATTTCAGAGGTGAAAGTAAGAGGGGGGCGAGAATTCCGGCCCTCAAGAAAGATGCGGAAAAAGGCCGAAGAGGCAAACACCTGTTTGCTACTTTCCCTTTTCATGAGCTTTTTAGGGTGGGGCAAGAGGGGAGCAAGGTGTTATTGTCAGCGGTTTGTAATTTGTTGCTTCGCAGCTCCCTCCTATCAGAGGGGAGTTGGTGCCCTTGAGCAAGAATTACTATGTTTACCATTTGGAGAAAATCTGGTGATCTTTTAGGGAAGTTTTACAATATTTTTTTTATGTTCATCCGCTGTGCTTTCAAGGTTTAACTCATTTAGTACACGTTTACGAGCATTTATATAAGGCAACAAATTATTAAATAGGTTAAATAGGCTTCTGCCTTGAGGCTTTACAAATATGCAGATCTGTAGGTGCTGAAACTTCAGGGGTTTTTTTTGGTATTTTCAGAGTAATTTGATTTTATACTTTCGTTGAATCTAGAAAGACCTTAAAATTAAATTTACTCAAATTCAATATCGGGAAAATTTTGGAATATTATTCTGGCAACGTTCCTAATTATCTTTTATAAGTTTTGTTTATTATGGTGCTTTATAATTTAAAAAATTGTAACATCATATAAATAGTTTTTATATTATGTTAAATAGTTTCGTTATTTATTTTACTATTCTGTGTAAAATTATTTTTAAATTCAAATTTGCATTTTTTGCATTTTTTTTAAACGCGATATACTGAAAACTAATTTCTTGAAAGTAATTCGTCGCTTAATTTTGTGCTACTTCAGTTTATCAAAGTTAAGCTGCTTAAATTTTTTTTATTTAGATAGTAAGTGAATAAAAAAAAATATCTGGTTTCGTAAGTTGGACGGAGGAAAAAAAAAAAAAAAAGGAAGTCCCTGAGATTTGCATTTTCTGATACCCCTAGAGTGCTTAATCCGATCTTAGTTATGTTGCCATTCATTCATTTAGTTAAATATAAAATAATAATAATAAAGGAAGCTACTTCAACTGTCTGAATCAGTATTGTAAAAGGCTTAAATTTGCCGTAGAAAAATGATAATCTAAATTTGAAATCAATACCAATCAATAATGTCCAAAAATTTAATAAAAACGAAAAAAGTTATTTTAAATTAGAGATATATAACTAAAAGTAGCTTATAACATATTCGTTGGGATCGGAAGGAAATTTGATTAAAATTCATAAAAAGGTTATTATGGACAAATTTTTAAATTATTTTCACTGTTCCGGAACGTTCTGTTCGCTTAATTATACTAAAACGAATGCAAGGTTAGCATTCTCACGGCTTGTACTTGTAATTTATTAATGAAGATTTATTCTTAATTAAATTTTTAATTGTAGTTTATCAAACAGAGTTGCCACCTGGAATTAAAACTCGCCATTAAAAATTTGGAGTGGAACTCCTCAGTAAATATAAAAAGTCAACAAAAAGATGAAATCTTTTTTTTATAATATCTATTCAAAAGATAATTAATACTTACGATAACCCATTAATATTAATACAAAGGATGCTTTAATATTCATATTAAATAAAATAATTGCGCAAATTCATATTAAATAAAAAGCTGAATTAAAATAATTCTGATTTCCAAGTTTTTAATTTTAGGAAATTTATTTTTTGTATCGTTTGACCAGATATATTTATCATCATATAAGTAAATTCAGAACAGCAGTGAATAAATTATTCCTCCTGTCAAAGAGTTTATTTTTTAAACATGCACTAACCTGAGCAATATTGTTGTTCGAAGAAGAATAAAAATGAATTTGTTCCGTGTTATTCGCAGTCGGGAATATCCAAAATCATTAAATATACAACATATAATTTTCCGGACTGATGTCTGTTCTTATAATAACTTTTACGCACTTCGTACTTACTTTTGATAGCAAGCAATTGCAATTTATTATTTTTTTTATTCAGCTACAAATTATTATTTCTTAGCTGTAACAATTTTTTGTGCATTTATGGAGAGAGGTGAAGGTGGGGATTGAAAATAGACGAAATGAATTTGGCGAGATTTCACATTCTTACAAATGTTTTTCCTTGACCTTGATCACTACTATTATTCAATTATTCAATTCTTGTTTGCTAAAATTAGAATTTTCATTTTCTTTCTATAAATAAATTCTTTCACTGCTTATCTTATTTTTCAAAATACAGGGTGGCTATAATGAAAGTTCCGCTTTGAAATTGTCGTAAAAAGAAAACTACTGGACCAAATGTTAACAAAATTGGCCATAATTTAAACGAGGTCATAGGAATTTCTTTTCTTCTAAAAAAGTTCAAAAATTCATCTCCAGGGGGAAATAGCGCTGTATGCAATATTATTAAACAAAATAGGACACTGAAGACATCGGTTTAAAAAGCGTTTAATCGTTTTTGAAACGTTTTACAAATCATGTTCAATGTGTGTTATCTCAAAAGTACTATTTATGGTGACAATCTAAACAATTTGCCGGAACTGAAAGATGCCATACACCGACATGTGCGTAGCATATCAGAAGGAATGTTAAGAGTACTGTTGAGAATGCAGTAATGCGATTTAATTTGGCTTCAGAAAATGGTGAATGCCACATTGAACATGCTTTGCAACACATTTCAGAAACGATTAAGCACATCTTAATGTCTTCCTTCATATTCTATTTTGTTTAACGATATTGCATACAACGCCATTTCTTCCCTGGTGGTGAGTTTTTTTTATGACATAAAAGAAATTCTTTTGACCTGATTTATACTTTTACCAAGTTTGATAACATTTGTTCCAGTAGTTTTCATTTTATGACCATTTCAAAGTATTATAACCACCTTTAATTATAACCACTCTGTATATACCTATATTTGAAAAACTTTTTAATGTTTGGACAATGGCTAGCTAATTCAAACCTTTCTAAACCAAAAAAGACCTTGGGAATAGAAAAGTTTTAAAGGACCTAGACTAAACAGAAATTTATTTGCGTTGAATTGAAAAATGTTTCATTTCGCCGCGTGAGACATTACCTGCAAATTGCCTGCAATTACAGAAAAATCAATAACCACTGACCAGTTTCATTTTCTGTTATCTGTGAGTTTACGCGATATGAATTGTCCCACAACACATCACAGAACAACACTACGAAGCTTAAGTCCCAAGGCCGCTTTGCCACCATTCCCTCATGAGGAAAAATAATACTACTTTGCATCGTTGCACGTGGTAAACCAAGAGAAAAAAAAATATCACAAGCACTTTTTTTCTTCTCTCAGCCCCCCACCTTGAATCTTTCACTAGGTGACCTTCAAACACTGAAAAGGACAAGCAGGAGAAGTTAAAGGGTTAGCTTGAGTTAAAAAGAAAAGAAATAAACGAAATGTAAATAAATAAAAAGCAACAGAAAAAATAATTTATGCACAACGGGTTTCGCCGCCATGTCACTGTGCATATGTAAGGCAGTTATGCATGGAACATGTGGCCAAAGCTAAAGTGCTGTTTGTTTTTATTCTTTTCATTTTTTTAAAAATGGAAAATTTAAAAGTTAAGCCGTATTAGGTTGCGTTTTCCCATCAAAGAAAAAAAAAATGACTGCATGGTAAATTTTGAATATCCTTTATTGGGGGGGGGGGGGGGGTTGCTTTTGGGAATGACTTTTTATTTTTTTTAGATTTTTTTTAATAGCGGGATATCTATTTTAGTTACTCAAGGTTACTTAAAAATGGATGTCTTTTATTTTTGCTCATTATAATTTATATATGTTATGATCTATGAAGCATACTGGAGGAATTTGTGAAGAAAAATATTTAATGACGTTATTAAGACTTTATTTGTACATTTCTTTAGTTTAGTGTAAAAATTTGTTTAGCTGGATTCCTAAAGAATATTTTATTAAAAAAAAAAGAAAAAGAAAACTGGGTTTTTTTTCTTTCTCTTTTTTCAAATTATTATGTATTCTTTATTTTCATTATGCATTCTTATTTCTTAAAGTTAGAATTTACGTTTTCTTTCTATCATTAAATGGTTTAGTATGTTGGTTATATTTTTATAAATTTTAAGTAAAATTTCAGAAAGAAATAATTTACTTAAAAGATAAATATTTTAAATTGTTTATTCCACTATTTTAAATGGCCATTATTTCCCAATATTTTTCCCACACTTGGAAATTTAGCTGAATGAAACATTTTCTTTTTTATATTTAAAATTACAATATGAAACATAAGTTCTGTTTTATTTTCAAAACATAAGAAATACTCATAATAGTAATTTTATTCCAAAGTTTTCGTGGGTGAAGAATTCTAAGCAATAACTTGTAATACGTCATTCCCCTCCCCCCCCC
>JAPMOR010057344.1:0-33595 GCA_026543865.1 Argiope aurantia
CGACAAATATTGAAATTTTTCTGATTTAAAAGTTAGATTCAGTGAATAAGATTCATAAAGTAATAGGAATATATAAAATTGAAATTTCATAATTTTTTCAGAAATTTATTCATGACTGAAACAAAATAAAATATTTTTATTTGAGTTATTTAATCGTTTTGAAATTAAAACTCGAGTCTGAATTTTATGATAAATCAATTATAAAATAATCCTTTGAGATAATGCATAAATTGTAAACACTCACACATTCTTTATTGCACGTAACTTCAATGCTGATAAAAATTCATTTTTATTTCTTGTACTCATATTAAAAAAAGCAAACATTTGGTTTCAGCTAAACATTTTTGTATTAAAGTAGTAAATACAATAATGTGTATAAATGTTATTTTGTATTAAAGTGCTTAATATTGTTTTGAATTGGTCATTAAATCATCTCTTCTCCGATTAAAGTTTAGATTTTAAGAGAAATGACAGAAAATTTGTGACATTCATAATACAAGGAACAGAAAGTTGTAAAGATTCCACAACAGTGTGAGCTATATGATTTTTACAATTTGAAGTTTATTGATTGCTAAAGAATCGAATATAAAATGTTCAATTAATCAAACATTTAATTGAAAATTTTGAAGATCATTAATTCTGGTGAATATGCTGTCACCTAAAGCGGATTGTAAACAATAATAATAATAAAAAAGAAATCAACAAAAATAATATGATTTTTAAATTTTTAATTTTTAAAATTTATTTTAATTTAAATTTAAAATTAAATTTAAATTTTTAAAGGTTTCCATAATTTTCTGTTTCGGAAATTCAGGAAATTTCAAATAATATTTGAATTTTTTTTTTGCAGATTAGGAATTCATTAAAGCTATCATCATGATTTTACTGAGATTCAAATTTGCAATGTGATAACTTTTTTCAGAATTTAACTGCAATCTTATTTTAAAAAGATCTTTTGGAAATAATATATTTTTGATTTATCTGGCACAAAAAATAATAAACATAATATCTGAACATAAACATAATATCAATTAGTAGTCCTTGCAATTAAAAAAAATGATTGTATCCATACACTTGCGAAGGCTCTTTTCTTATTTATAATAATCCATTTAGATAATTAAACTAGGAACTTATTCACAATCCTCATAATTACAAATTTATTTTAGATCGTTCTGTCAGTCACATTTATAGCAAATATTTAATACTATAAGCTCAATTTCTAAAAAACTTATAACCCCTATTATGTCCTAAGTCGGTTAAAAATATTAATTTATTATAAAATTTTAATTTATTAATCCAATTAATTTTAATTTATTAATACAATTAATTTTAATTTATTAATACAATTAATTTTAATTTATTAATTTAATTAATTTTAATTTATCAATTTAATTAATTTTAATTATTAAAATTAAAATTTTATGTATTTAAATGTATTATGGAAATTTTGGAATAATTTAACGATATGTTGTTTGAAAGTTAGAAAGAGTTTCTAATACATGAAATTGCAAGCTTTATTGAATAAATTCTCAAAGATAATTTTTCTTAAAAAAAAAGCAACATTTTAAATTAATTTTTGTATATTTTTTTCACATCATTCGAATTTTCTTACATAAATATAGTTGAAAAATACAAATATATGAACTTAGCATTGTATTTAATAAAAATGCTTGTAATTATTAGCTTTTTGACTCTATTTAACTGAAATACGAAAAAAACAAACAAACATTTGTACTGAGTTAGAGAAAGGAGATATAAATTAAATGGTGTTTAATTTAATGAATCTTTTTCAAAATGATTAATCATACCAAGAATTGAAAAGTAAGAGGAAATAACAATTACATTATATCTTAAATCAGGAAAAAAATATTTAATGCGAAAAAAAATTCATGTTTTAAAGCAAAAATAATAAGTTTAATATCTAAAGATATTGATATTTCTTAAAAATATGAAAATGAAGTAAAATATAAGGAAAAATGTTTCAGCTCAAAAATAATGACTCTACTTTAATGTATACAAGTAGCACTTCACTTGCAATACCATTAATTAATTAGACATTATTTTTTAAACTAAAGTTTATTTTAAGCATAATTTAAAAATTATTTCTATTGATTTTAAGTGGAATAATTATAAGAAAATAATAAATTTCGATAATAAAGGAAATAAAAATTTTTGATTAATTCATTTGAAAACTTGACTTAAAAATTTACATTTTAAAATATTATTGCAGTATAATTTTCTCTTATTTATATAAGCTAAAGTAACTGCGGTTGAAAAATGAAAATATATGCAATGATACAGTAATTCATTTCAGCGAATATATCCATTTTAACCCGGCTTCATTTCACACTTAATTTTGGTTATTTAAATAAAGAATTTTAAAAAAGAACAATACAATTATAATGCAAATGAAATTTTAGATCATAATAGAAATAAAAATTATAATGTAAAGAGCAGAATAGAGCTTCTAATACGAAGAATTCCCGAATAGATTCGATATATCTGAAAAATGATAAATCTCTCGAAATTCGAAGAACATGTTTATTTTTTAAAGTACTATTTTGAGTTTAAAACTAGCATTCAAAATGACTTGTCTTAAAATCATGCTTTCAAATAAAGACTGAATCAAAAAACAAGAACAAACAACTATGATGAAGCCAAAAACTGAAAAAAAAAATGAAATTGTAATTGAATTTTTTATTTCAGTATCTCGGGAAAAAAAGAGGTGAAAGTAAAAGTTCAGCGAAAATTGAAACCATCAAACACTTTTTAAGAAATCAACAATAGATTCGACTTTAAAATCGTGACTGAGCAAAATGAACTGAATCAATTTGTGGAACCCACTTCTTGTAACATAAGATTGCATTTATTCGGGAACTTTCACAAGAACTCGTCTTTTCTTCATCGAAGATCTTGCTATTGTGTTTTAAAAAATGCCGACTTCGGTATGATCGAATTTCTTTAAAATTGGAAAAAGAAAATAAAGTAATAAATATTTTTTAGGCGATTGTTTTTAGTTACAGGAAAGACATCTAAACTCAAACAAAACTTTTTCTTCTTTGATCTTCAATGTAATTTTCAACCTGAAACAATCGTCTGCCTCATATCATGTAATATCAATGTCTTGATAGTTGAATTTGTAGAGCGATAAATCAGAATGTTACATTGTTTTAAGCATTCATTCAACGATTTTCTAGATAATTTTTGTTTTGTTTTTGATTAAATGATTTCGATTATATATATAGTGGCTCAAACAATTGAGAGTACACCTTACTTTTCTTTGACAAATCCGAGTTTCAATATAAATAACACATTAAAGAAAAGGGCAAACGAATGTTTATTTTTAAACATAATAAATGGTTTAATTTAAAGTAAAAATAAAGAACAATCAACAAAAAAATTTCTAAATTGAAAAATTTTAGAAGCATTTTAGATAAACATATGCAGATTTTTATCTCAAAAAATTGAGAATACACCAATGAAATTTTTTATAATGAAAGTTTGATTTATTAAGTAAAAGTAAGGTGTACCCTCAATTGTTTGAGACACTCTATATTATATATTGCCATTTTTAAAAGGATTATGAATTTTAATGTTAGAATATTTTATATTACCTTTATTTAACGGCATGTTTCATGTTTCCAAAGATGACATTTTGCAGTTATTGTTTCATTAATTTATTTCTTTTAAATGCAGCTCTATTGTGAAAATTTATAGACTTGTTTTCTTGATGTCAGTACAAAATGTAATAATTTCAGAACAAAATTATTAATATCAATTAAATTAATAAATTTTCATGCGTGCCTAATTTGAAACTGAACTCTATATGTCTTAATTAAAAATTAAAATAATTATAATCACTTAAAAATGAGTTTTGTAAAATTAGAACATATTTCAAGGAAACACCTTTCAAACCTGTAATGCCAAAAAAAAATGTATGATTAAAAAGTGTTTATTAAATTTATTTAGCGTTCATTTTTAACTGACGATGTTTTTTCATAATTTTCATCGCATTTTTATGTTTCTAAAGTTTTAATAACCTTAAAATAATTTTTATTGGAAGAATTATTTTAATAATGCTTTTACAAAAACATAATAAAAGTAGTAAAGAAACTTCTGCTTAAAAATCAATGAAAGATTTTAATAAATTCAAATAAGTAAAATAATTTAAGTTTGATATTTAAATGTATTGGCCATACACATTTTATTTATTTATTTGTCGGGATTTATTTTAAGCAGCCTAAAAATATTAAGGTAACAAAAATAATCTCAATAAAACTATTTAAAAAACACTTTTGCATGTGATTTATCTAAAATATTTCATTTTAATTATTTTCTAAGGATCAGTCTTTCATTTATAATTTATAGCTGAAATATTGCGTAGCCTTTTTAATATTTTTTTCTCAAATTCACTATCTGGCTGCATCACTCGTATGGACAAAAATTTAAAAAAATTAATTTATTAACTAGTTATTAAATTTTACAAATACTATGCTAGTGTAAATTTCATTGAAATATAAAATTTAAAAAATGTTGGATATCAGAAAAAGAGTAAAAAAATTGGGTTACAAAATTCTATCTTAGTAAAAATGAAATAAATGAGGTTAAATGGAAATTTATGGATAGAACACTAAATATTGTTGATTAAAGTTTTACAATCTTCAGACAAATAATATGCATTATTAATAGACATTTAGAGTTTTCATTGAACGACACATTATCGCATCACATGAAAAAATTATTAGACAATTAATAAATAGCCTAATTTCATAAATAAAATGAGAAAACATCTCAAAAAGGTAAAATATTTTTCATTAGCACTTTATACTAATTTTTGGAATTCAAAGTATAAAATAGTTTGTTAATAATTTGCATTTATCGATCTATTACATCAAAAAAGAAATAATAAGGAGGCAGGGAAAATAAGACTGGAAAAAATAAAGCGGAAATAAAAACAATAAGGATTGGAAAAAATAAGGCGAACATAATAAAAAAATAATAACAGGAAAAAATAAGTCTAAAATAATAAAACAATAAAGACAGGAAAAAATAAGACGAAAATAATAAACTAATAAGGGCAAGAAAAAATAAAGCGGAAATAATAAAATAATATGGACAGGAAAAAATAAGGCGAAAATAATAAATTAATAAGGACAGGAAAAAATAAGTTAAAGATAATAAAATAATAAAGATAGAAAAAAAAATAAGGAGAAAATAATAAAATAATAAGGACAGGAAAAAATAAGGCGAAAATAATAAAATAATAAGGACAGGAAAAAATAAGGCGAAAATAATAAAATATTAAGGACAAGAAAAAGCTAGACGGAAGTTTATAGTAGGAACTTTAAATAAACTAATATAAGGCATATGATTGCTCTATAAATAAATCATCATTGTACTTAATTCCTTATAAGAAACTCATCTTTAAAGATCTCCCTTATTCATTGCCATCAACTGAATTCTAAAAGGGACATTTGATGGCTATTCAGGATTTCCAGACCGTCGCATCCAGTTTGGCTGACGGCTTTTTTCTCGTTTCTACTTCCCATTCCAGAAAATTCTAATCGTCCGCAATCTGCGCTAGAGAAGATCCCAGGTTGAGTCATAAAAAAGTGATTCTTTTTATCAGCCTCGTTCCCCTTCAGGATTAAAGACGCTATTCAGAGCAGTCTCCAGCACACAATTCAACTTTAATTGTCTATTATGTAGCTTGTATCCGGAGTAACAAGTTTCGATTTTACGATCCAATTTTATTTGTGGTTGAAAGGTGTTTTCTTTGTTTGAAATAAGGGAAGGAATATAAATTCGAACTTTGCAAGGTTAGAGAACCTTAATTTCTGTAGAAAACTTGCCTCACTTGCAGAGGAAAAAAGTTTTAGTTGGCCATTTAATTTTTTGTCAAATATTTTGGAAATTTTATGATTGTAGAAGTCTTTAGGGGCTCTATTTTTGTAGCTAACAGCATGCATTAAAGCTTATAAATTTTGCTGTAACATAAAATTGATTTTTTAAAAATATATGAATGCAGATTATTCCAAAAATATTAACGTTTTTTTCTAGAATTAACTTTAATTTTAGCGTTATTTCCAGAATTAACCTTAATCTAAACGTTATTTCTCGAATTAACTTTAATTTAATTCTGGAATTATTTCTGGAATTAACGTTAGTTTAAACACCATTTCTCATATCGTTAATGTTAACGTCTTGCGTTATATTGTTTAAGTATTACGTTTATATTGCACAAGAAGATTAATATTTGTATTTTGTTCTTCAGCGTATTATTTACTTACAAAATATATAGTAACAAACGCGTTTTATTTATGTAGCGTAATATGATTATGCAATAACCGAAATTTTGGATTTATATTGATTTAACTTCATAATACCTTAAATGTCTGAAAATTTATGTGAAAGTATACTGAAAAATTTTGCACAAGTTAATAGCTATAGTTAACAGTATGCAATGAAGCTTATAAATTTGGTTGTATCAAAAGATTTTTTTAAAAAATAAATGAATGCAGATTATTTCAGAAATATTAAATTTATTACTGGATTTATCTTTAATTTAAACGTTATTTCTGTAATTAACGCTATTTTAAATGTTATTTTTTATTTTGTTAACGTTAATACCTTAAGTTATTTTTTATTTCATTTATATTACACAAGAAGATTAATATTTTCATTTTGTTCTTCAATGTATTCTTTTCTTACAAAACATATAATAGCGTTTTATTTATGTAGCGTTAGAAATAATTCAAGGCAAGACAATTTTATAATACCTAAACACCTAAAACTTTGGAAAACTAAGATTTATTTGGCGATAAATTTTCATTTTGATTTGATTAAAATACCAAGCTCCGTAAACACTCACTTTATCAAGAGAAACATCGCATTTAGTTCCCACTCAAAGAGTTTTTTGAATTATTACTGAAAATGAAGCTTATCGATTCTTTGGTTTTATTATGATCAGATATATATTTTTTAAAACTGAAAATTGGTTTCTAATATAAATTGCACTGTATGAAATTGAAGAACCAGGTTATTGTCTACAACAAGGATCACTCTTTAAGTAAAATCTTTTCTCAGATTATGGAATACAGGAAGTTAAAAGGAAATGTTGGACCATTACCCTATCATTAAACTAAATTGGCAATTGAAATATAAACATCATATTTGCATATATGCACTCAGTATTTTTTTTTATCTCTGAAATTTTTCTTAATTAGCAGAATGCATTTACATTGGAAATATATTTCTTGGAATTTTTTCATGTTTTCACTCTGTAATTAAATTATTATAATATGAATTATCAATATTTGCGTATATATTTTCTCCTGTATATGGATATGTCTAATGAATTGACATTTAAATAAAGCTTATTGAAATGTCATCTTAAACTGAAACATTTTCTTGAGTTTCCAATACACGAGTTGGTTGTAATTGAACATCTTCTTTTTGAATTAACCTGTAGATGAAACTGATAAGCAGATTCGCATAAAACTGTGATTATGTTCTAATTGTATCAGTTAAGGGAATGTAAAAAAAATCCATAAAGTACTGATAATATACTAACATCCTAAAAATTTTTTTTTAATGTGCTGGTTTGATATCATTATGTTAACTGATTTAAGCTGTAAGTTGTTTCAAATAAGAAAGGTTTAATTATAACATATTTGCATACAATTCGAGTCATTTTTCAAATTGATGGTTTTTATTAGAGCAATTTTTCATCCCAAATTTAAATTAATAATTCAGAAATTATGTTGCCAATGTTATTGGAAATATATTGAACGAAATTTTGGCATAATTTTAATATATTTCGCAAATTTCAATTTTCATGTCATAATCCATCGGCTTGAAAATATAGATAAAATAAAGAATAAGTTCTTGAAATTTTTCAGAGATTTTGAGAGTTTATATGAAAAATCAAATTCAAATTTTTATAGCCACTAGTTTTAGCATTGATTTTCAACTATTTTTCTAAATTAACAACGCAACAACCTTTAAAACTAATCATATCATAATCCAACGAAGAGAGAAAAAAATGCAACACTTTCTTTGCATTCAGGCCAGTTGGAATCAAATATTTCTTCAAAAGTGGATTATAATCAGAGGGAACAGTAAACTCTTTGGGAGAGAATCGTCGTCAAGGACCTTGCCAAGATAAAGATACCCAGGAAAGTTTTGCATCTAGAAAATATATTTCATAAACGGTAAAAGAATTTATATTTACTCTACATTTTCCTCGCATCGGTTTATAAAACTAAATACATATACTAAATGTACAATATTTGATGTTCAGAACATTCATCTGACTGGTTTATGCTTGCCAAGTTCAGTTCAGAATCTAGAATCCCATATAAATTTATGGTCTTTCTAAAAGCGTTTAGAAATATCCTTTTGGGATTGGATTTACTATAAAATTTATTACATTTATTATTTTGACAAAAGAACAAAATTCTTTAAGATTCTGGAATCCAACAACTCAATACCGGAAATTGTAATTGACAGCATTTCTTTTTTCTGGTTTCAGATATAACAGAGGGTCACCTAAGGCACATTGAAAACTTTTAATTGTAATACTGAATTATCTATAAGAAATGCATAAACAGCGTCTATTCTTTTCTTAAAAAAGTTTTCTTAAGACAAAATGTGAATTCTCTGAAATGTGCTAGGGAATTAAATACCTGTCCTAAAAAATTACAAATATAATACAATGTATGAATTTAGTTTTAGTAACAAAGTCGTTTGCAACAGAAGAAAGAATAGTGCAAACATTGTACACAATCTTAATGTATTATGTAAGATTCGTTGAATTAATTGGTCTATTTTTTAAACACCTCCCTTTAATTTATTTCAGTTTTGCATTCACATCAGATAAGCAGAATTGTTTCTAAAATTCTAAAATAAGAATAGTAATTCATAAAGTTTCCATATCTTCTAACAACATAACCAAATTTAAAGATTATACAGAAACTGAATTTTTCTTCCAAATATTAATAGTAATAATAATTAAATTCAGTAGTATTTATAACAATAATAATATTTTAAGTTTATTTCAGATAGATGATTTTTTGACTTTAATTTCACTTCAGCTTATTAGGTCCGGAGGAAACTTTTCAAAAAAAGATATTATTGTTTTTATTTAACTTTCTTAATTAATATAGAGATAAAAGGATGAATAAAAATGAATCTATTTAGATATGTAAATAACTTTAGAAGAAAAAACATATTTTGATGCAAATTTTAGCTCTATTTACATAAACCAGGATTGTTTTAGAGAAAAAAATTGACATTGTATGCATAATATATTTTAGAATTAACTAAGTAAGACCTAAGAATTATATTCCAAAATAAAAATTTTTGTGAATGATGAATGAAATTATCTTTGTAATTTAGGAATTTTTCAACAATATTTATATTAAACAATCATAAATCCACTTCTAGAGCAACATCAGATCCATTGTTTATAACATTTTGCATAAAATAACGAGCACTAATTATAAATTTCATTAAGATACCTTAATTATGTTTTGAGATATGACAATATTCGTACAATAGAATTACGAAAATATTCATTCTTCAAAAAATGCATTTGAAATTTGTAAATGCTTATAAATAATCATCACTTATATGTCAATAGTTTGCTATAACCTGGCTTCTAATTGACATAGAGACAAAATAAAGATATTGCTGAAAACAGAAATGTACATATATTTTTGAAAACTGCAAAATAACATAAATAAATAAAAATGCGAATTTCCATCTAAATTCATGTTTTTAACTTAATCGGATGCCTTAATATTTCTGGTAATAAGTAGGTCTTTTAATCGAGAATATCTTAAAGCATGAAAGTGAAGTTGTACTTAATACTTTTATTAAGTATAAAGTAAGAATTTTACGTCTTTACTTAGACAAACTGAGAACAAACAGAATTTTAAAACAAGTATGAACTTTTGAAAAATACTGACAAACCATTTTGAAAAATATAATGTTTTTGAAAGTATAAAGTTTTATACATTTTAAAAAATATTTTTTTAAAATAATTTAGATCTGCTTTAAGCACAAAACAAATTATCATAGAACATTGCTTTTAGAAAAAAAAATGGAATTCTATAATAGAATTTTATGCCACCTGAAATTTCTGTAATATGTTTCCGAAATTTCAATATATCAATGTTTGCTCTAGTAATCATCAAATTAATTATGAAAGATATTAAATATAATATTTACTGCAAAGAGTAAATGATTACATTACAAATAGGAAACTAAATAACTTATTATTTGGAATAAATTTTAAGTAAAGAACAAGTAAATGTTGTGTAAGTTTAAGGCTTAAAAGACTGCAGATTATATCTTTTACATTCAGCTAGAAAAATATCCACTTTCACATTTTATTCCCGTTTTTATGCTTTTTTTATTTGACTTTCTTCTCTCGGCATTCTGTAAAAGTTTCCAGATACAGTTACAGTTATCCGGACTTCAAACTTTTAACAATCAAACTTTCCTTTTCAGATAAAAAGGCCAAGTCATCGAAAGGTTTTATTTTGTATAACGAGATGTTAAATTGTCACAAAAGTAGGAATATAGTTTCTTTTCATATGTATTAGGAAAAAGATGAGATACTGAATAGGGCTAGTAGTTTTAAAATTATGATAGAATCTTCGGTTATATTTTTAAAAATTATTTTCTGATTACCAGTTTCATGAAATGTGTTTTGATGTATAAATATATTCCTGCATATTTCATAACGAAATTTCATAACGCATTTTTAAAGATTTATATTGTATTGTGTTTGATTTCCTTATTATTAACTTAGACGCTTTATCAATTTGTTGAATATAGACTGTCGGAGTATTAATCTTTTCACCGTTTACATATTTAAAAATCCGTTTTGTTACATGATAGTACTGAAATATATGAATTTTATTGAATACGTATACTACAAATTACTACATGCAGAAATTAAAATTGTATATACTAAGAATTGAAAGTAGAAGTGACATTCTACGTGACTTGAGATAAGTGGAGGGATTAGTCCTCAATAAGAAGTTTGAGAATACTAATTATAGTGGAGAATTTTGGTATAAAAATTTTGTCTTCTGGTATTGGTAGGAAAAGAAATTTCATAGAACTTCAACCTTGCCGTCTCTTTTGTTATCTGCCGTGTTTTACTGCCATATTAGGCCGGATACTCAGGAGTGTACTATATTATGTATAATATAGTATTAGATATATGATATGAAAATCAGAAAATCGTACATATGTAAGTTTCTTCTGTGTATAGACAGTTCTAGGAAAGTTGGTGTTTCCAAAATGAGGATGAAATCGAAAATAAAATTCTAACAAGTAAGAAAACCTTACAATTAAAATCGTAAAGACTGTATAGACAACAGAATAGATGGTTTCAAGATTTTTAATTAATGCATATTCAAACAACTTTTCTAAAAGTTTATCATTCATTGTGAATGCTAATCAATGATAAACTTTATTCAATGATTAGTATTCATAATTATCAACTATCATTTAATTCATTATCAGTGCTGAGGAAATAGGTAAGGAATGTATTTCGTCTTTTAATAATGATACATATTACGAATGATGCCGTTTTATATTATCTTTGAAATTACTATGTAATCATTTGCAAGTTCAGGATAAACCTCATCGTGCTTCACTCTAGATTCAAGTGAAAAATGACTCACTGCCTTTTCTGAGCGATCTAATATAGTTGAAAATCATAAAAAAGGTTAAAATTAGTAATGAATATTAATTCAGTATCTGACTTAATTCAATATTTAAAACTTTTAAGCTGATGAAACGAGTTTATGGTCACTTTTATTGAATTAGGTTAATTTAGTTACATTTGCATCGCGTCTCAAAGCAACGCGACAGCCATTTTGGGACGTAATTCGTAAATTGGAATGGTGGTTGGATGACAAAAAGGGAACCAGAGCTAATTTCTTCTTTTCCAAACTTTCGTCCCCTCCCCACCAATATGAGAACACTTGTTATTGCTGATACGAGTAAAAATATTTTTTTTTCTGACATTTAAGAGTTGCAATTAAGGAATGTAAATACACGTGTATATATATCAGGTAAATAATAAAAACAAGTTATAATATCTTTCTTTATAACTCGTCTTACAAAGCCAATTCTGAATTTACTTTCATTCATAGAGTGTAAATTGTATAAATGTATACACTCGGAATATTGCTTCTCTTGTTAGCGTTAGGATGGGTTTAATTCGTCAAAAAAGAGGTGAGAGGAAAGATGAAAAGAGGAGATGTTTACATTTAACAATAAAGCAAACTCAGATTACTCGTAAACTAAATTAAAATAAAATAATAAGATCAGAAATCACATAATACTCTCATGCACGTAAAAAAAATGTACGAAAGAGTATCTAACAAGGCGGGAATCAAGGTCAAAGAATCACGAAGAATTCTGGAACTGCACTCATACTTCCATGTCTCTCCCTTTAATGAGATAGAATCGTCGAAAAGTGGTATTTTCAGGAAACTAAAACGAACAGTAGTTAAAGAGGTTTCAGTACTTCTCTGACGCTCACATTTTAAAGCAAATGAACTGATTTTTAATACAGTTGTGAGTATTCTTTTAACAAGTTGGAAGTTAGATATCGTTATGAGTTGCATCCTTCCATTAATAACAATCTAATTCCATTAATAACAACGTAGTTTAACATCTAATTTCAAGCAATTAAATTTTAACCCTAAATTGAGGCGGGAGTCAAAATGACTTCACGTTGTTCATTAGCTTTGATTATCTTGTCCTTGAATACAATCATTTCCTCGGTACCTTCAAGTTGTTCTTCCAGCAGTATATTGGCAAAAGTCTTAACTATATTCGCAATTATTATCTTTCAAAGTTTTTGTTGTTATTTATGGAGTCATTGACTGCATGTCTCTGAAATTGCTTTTAATTTGATTAAAGTAAAAAGAATAAAGAAATATTCTTAAAATAATATTTTAAAATATTGTATTTCACTTCTGCTTGCTTAATTCTAACAGTTATTAGCATTAGTGTGTAATTCCGTTCTATCTAACCGAAGTAAATACTCATTAAAAGATTGTTTGGGATTTTCTTAGAATATCTTTCTCGCATTTAATATTATAACATTTAACATTTTCAATATTAATATTTTTAACATTTTTGGTAACTACATGATTTCCTTATTGTATTGTATTTCCAAAATAAATTCCCATGTGGTGTACAAAAGACAAAAAATAAAAGTAACAATGGAGTTCTTCATGTGTGTGGCCGCATGAAGAAATTCATGTACCAAATTACGGGTTAAACAAACAAAAAAAAATAATGGCTCCTATATTGTATTTTTAAAGCCATGAGATTTAACAATAAATAATGCTATTACAAACAATTTCGTTTTTTACCATAAGGAACGCTACCAATAAATTCTTGCCACTTCTGGCCTAAAATTAAAAAATTCAAATATTCATAGCTCTGTTACGTGTAAGAAATGTGGATCGTTTTCTTTAAAAGTTGAGGGAATCAACACTCATTTACTAAGTAGAATAAAATTAACTTGAGGTTGAATAAAATTTAATTATCTATGTCTTTCAGAATTGCATTCATTAATTCAAAAAATGCTGTAAAGATATTTCTTTACATCATTTAAAAGATATTTTCTTAATTGGAAGCCCAAATTTACTTCTAACCATTTAGAAAGTGGCTATTAGGTCAAGATTAGACGGCAAGAATGTATGCAAGAGGAAATGCAAAATATATTGAGTGATATTTTAGGAAGAAAGTGTATTTCCAATTTCCCAATCCAATCTCAAATTATTTCTAACATTGTAAAAAAAATTATTAAAGTATCTGTCGTGCTTATAATTAAGAGAAGTCACTGACCCTCCGAACCGCCCGAAGGCACACGGAAAAACAAATACTAAATGACCGAACCGCCGCAACAGCAACACTAGCGGGAACTGTGGTTAAGTCCTAAGGGCCATCACCGGCTACGGTATAACTCTTCCCTAAAGAAATAAGTCCTTTCATCGATGGGAGGAGCCAGACCTCCACTTTTTCGTGTACCCTCCAGGATGGCAAGAAACAACCACCATGTCGGAAGCTTCTCATAGCCATTTCGAGACGAACCCCAGGATTATTACAATTAAGAGAAAAATAAGTTTTTATAATTGCAAAATTTCGGCTGCCATTTTATTGTTCAATGTTATTAAATACATTTTCATGGCTCTCAATCAATCAGCCAGCAATTTAATCAATCAAAAGATTTATTTCATTAATTTCAATTCCATTTCAAATTCTACTATGGTGACTTTTATAATAATAATTAGGATATTTGTTAAAAATAACTGTTAGATTTCTTAGATCTCCAAGACAGTCCTCCAATCCAAATTCCAAATCTTTGAAGAGATAAGGTCCAAATATTCTTCCAAAGTTATTATCTGTCACATTTACCACATAAATTAAATCCTCAACTCTTTCCTTCTAATAAATTCAAACGTCTCATTTTACTAGATTTATTCCAAAAACTTCCATGCCTTCACGCAACATTATTCGACCGCTTCGTAACAAATTGACTTAAAACATAATAAATAAACCGGGAATGTTTGCTTTTTCCATTTTTAAAATTCTATCCCGAGAGAAAAATATGGCGACTTCCCACTTCTTGTTAAGGCATAGATTGTGACTTCCCGGTTTCCTTCATTGCTTTTGAGGCAAGCTCAAGATTTACGTGGTTTGGTGGATTTGACTACGCAATTTATGGCGTTAATTTATCTAAGCCGTTTTAATAAGCCAGATTTGGCGACAAGATTGCAGTGGGGAGAATTATGGGACGCCAACATGACGCAGCCAGCCCCGGAGTCAGCCTACGACTCGTAAACAAAAAATGGGAAGACTTAGGAGCCTGTATTTCACTACTTCTAGGGAGGAATTATTAGCAGCCCGCTGAGAACACATTTGTTTAGGGATGTTTCACAATTCTGTCTAATTCGATAGTCAGCGAGAGGCACGAATAATATAATAAAGCTTGTAACATTGTAACATTTGTAACATTGCATCTATCTACAAGGGTATTGAACACATTCTTAGCTTTCTTGAGTAGTTTTCTTTCTTATTTTTAAGTTGAGAGAATTTAAAGCTAATTAAGATATCTATGATTTCCTTTTTTTTGTGATCTTTTAATCTCAGATTGCATAGTTGATTATATATACCTAAATAAACGATTTTGCTTCAAAAACTGAAATCAGAAAAAAAATGAAATATTCACTTAAAATTAAGCTTATCAGAGATTTCTTGAATCAATATATTTAAATGTGCCCATTTCAGAAGCGAAGTAAGTCCATTTTCTAATGAACTTATATTTGATGACTCATAAAATATTTTAATGACTCATGAGATATTTTTGAGGTTTCATAAAATATTTGATTTGGTGACTCATAAAATATTTGACTTGGGGACTCATAAAATATTTTTAATTTTGAAATATATATTTATTAGGCGAAAAAATGCTGATTTTAAACTGGTTGGAATTTTTTACTTATTGGAGACAACGACACTATTCTAATGCAAAAGATTCTATTAGAAAATTATTAATGCTTCAATTAGTTTTCATACCATATAAAAAATTTCGCATTCATCTTGGCAATTCCATTTTTACATAATATATAGATCTATGAATCAAGTCTATGGATAATCTACACTACTATGGATCAATCTACTCTATGGATAAGATATTTATCAATCACACATAGATTGAAGTATTTGAGTAGGAAGTTATATTTGCATCATAAACATATATTCCAACTAATTCCATCCCGACAGTTCGAATGCAAAATATTTTATTAGAAAATTATGAATATTTCGACTATTTTTCATATCATTTAAGGTTAAATTTTGACTTATTTTTGGCAATGCATTTTTTTATATAATCATAATTTTATGTGCACTGAGTGCAAGGATAACATATTTTTGGGTGGTAGGCGGAAGCATTTCGGAGAGACCAATTTGATAATTTATACTCATTACAATAACACCAGGATATTTTTGTCTGAAACATTTGTCGAAAAAGCATATTCATCTATGTATCTATGAGTAAAAAGCATAATGTATCTATGAGTCACTTCGATAGATAATCTGCTCTACAATAGATTTATTTGCACTATGGATAAGAAATTGTCCATCATACATGGTTTGAAGTATCTGAGAATGAGGCTTTAAATACGTCAAAATGAATATGCTTTTTCGACAAATGTTTCAGACAAAAATATCCTGGTGTCATTGTGGTGAGTATAAATTATCAAATTGATCTCTCCGAAATGCTTCCCCCTACCACCCAAAAATATGTTATCCTTGCACCCAGTGCACATAAAATTATGTACTTTATGTGCTGTGGAGAGAATTCTGAAAACTAAGACTGTTTATATTTTTATTTTCATTGCTCCACCCAAGATAGTTGTATGTTTAGACCCATAATAGTTCCGAAACATCAATCATTGGCGTAAATCTAGCATATGATCATTGTATAAATTTTTTGACCTGTCCATAGGGACAGATTTAATCACTGGTGTGAACTTAATATAAGATGTCAATCACAGGCAGCTACGCTTTTTTGTTAACCTTTTAAAATACAAAAAGAGAAGATCCGTGAAAATCTTACGTACGAATGCCTGGTGAATACTTTATTTTCTCTTTGTAGATTTTGTATTAGAAAAAAAGAAAGAGGTGTTTAATTATTTTACTTTCTTGTACAGGGTGTGCAGAGAAAGTTTCGTAATCAATGAAAAATTCAAACTTGAGTTTTTCACGAATTACCACTTTGCAGAGCTCCCCGAGTTCGAAAAGGCATTTTAAGCATTATGTTTGTCTGACTATGGACACGATAAATCAAAAACTCTTCTAGGTATTATATGAATTATTATTATATTATATATTATTATTATATATTTATTATATGGATTTACGACTCAATATGTAAATTTCTATCAAATTTGAATGGAATCTATTCACTAGAAGTCTGTCTATTTGTCTGATAGAGTAGAAATAGGGATTGCGATATCGGAACAAAATTTCAATACTGGTATTCGGTATTATTTAGCTTTTAATACCGGCATTAGAAATTTAAAAAAAATGAAGAAAATATAGGTGTTTTGTTGTTTTATTTGCCAGTTTTATTAGAGAGTTTAAATAACACACAAAATGATTTGTAGCTTTTAAATTATAGCTGTATATAAAAAATAACAAAAAAGTAAAGGAACATCTTATTTAATTAAATAAAAAAGTGTAAATATCACTATTCAGTCTGTGGTACTGCATTCTGCCTTGACATTTGCAATTTTCGATTTTTTTTCTATTCGGACTGTTAGTGATAGACACTTTTCACGAATGGATTTTTTTTCCAAAATTTGTTAAACATCTACGAATTTTTTTTGTTAAGATATACTCCAGTTTTCAAAATTTACATCAAAGCTTGTTTTTAAATAATCATGTTCGCAGAGAGGCGGACAGTTAGACAGGCATAAGGCCAGATATGTCATCTTTGGATTCAATTAGAGTTGAAACTTGGAGATCCATCAAATTCTTTAACTTTAAGAGATAAAACTAAAAAATATAAATAAAAGCTGAAAAGAAAGAAACAATTATTTAAGGGTCTATCCTTAGCATTATTACAATTTTTATCAAAATTAATAATGCAACTAAACAGAAAAACTGAAGTGAAAATAAATTTATTAACATTTGTAAGAAATAAAATGCTTGAACCAGTATATAACAGATAAATCTCAGGTTGAAGTGTTTACAATAAAGAATGCTTAAGTGCGCTTCTTTCACATTCCAAACATACATATGGTTTAGAGCATACAGCGCCATCTATGTTTAGCATTAATTTTTACTATATGAATATGTATACAAAGAATAAAATAATTAAATGTAAAACAAAAATTACAAATAATGAAATCACATAAACAAATGGGTACACTATAAATATTAAATCTGTGAGCAGAATCTTATCTATCTAGTCGCTTCCTTTTGTATTATTGTGTTAACTTATATTAGAACAGCCGAACTTCCTCAGAAAGCATTTTATTCAAATATTAGAAATCTGTATATTTAGTGTAAATACCGTATACTAAATTTCAACTGCCTAGATCAAAGCTGTTTTCAGCTATCTCTGTCTTATCAAGAAGGAAATTTCCAGAAATACGTTTTCTGAACTCCGGTTGGTCTAAAATTTGGAAGCCTGTCAATACCTCTTCGAATTTTTCACCAATTACTATATTTTCTTTAATCTATGTGCACCAAAAAGTAATAATAATAAAAAAATACGCTCGTAATTCATCATAAACAGTTGCGCTTTCGACTCAGCACAACTATTAATAAAACACACATGTTCCACGAAACGTTAAATGGATAAGATCTTGAGAAATTTATTATATTCTACATTCTTATTTATTTAAACTGGTAATTAAAACGTTCTAATAAATGCGTCGTTGTAAAATATATGGTGGCAAAATGACAGTTCTAAAATCTTTAAAAATCTAATAGAACGTTTAAGAAAGGAAAGCAAATCTTATATTTTTTTAGTGTACAAGGAAACAAGAACAATTATGAGTCTTTTAATAATTACGGATAAAATATTGGTTTCCATGTATTTATCCCTTATTACCAATCAATTTATATGATTTAAATAATGATTGGTCCTTATTCTGTTATATATTGAGGTATTTAACAGATTGCTAGAAAATCATTGGTTAACTTAGAAAAATGGTATTTTGGCATTTCTTGAATTATTTAGAGCCTTCTTATTGTCATAGTGCGATCTAAAAATCAAATTATATCGACGAATCAAAGCGTTTTTGCTATTTTACTGCATAATAACAATCTTTCGTGCAGCTACAAAGCCATTTAGGGCTATAATGTAGACGTAAACGGGTGACGAAGTTGACGAATAAGACTTGTGTAAAAGCCGTAACAAGATGTTACAAATGAGAATGGTAATACTTAGTTCAGTTTAGTTTATTTATATTTAAATCCAGTTTTAAAGGAACACTAAGGATATTACGGGACGGAATTCGCTATTTTGAACCGCAGTCAGAGGATGAGGACGACATTTGAGCTGGAACCCCCTCTCCAAGCTTTCACAACGTACCTGCTGGTGGACGTTTGGACCCAACAGTTTTCGCGTATACTAGAGTCGTTTACATGACAGATCTTGCATGGAATCGGGTAGGAGAATTAACACTTTTAAAATAGTTTCAAGATTGATGCTTTAAGAAATGCAGCAGGTGTAGAAATATACAACGTTTCATGCCATATACATTGTATATATACAATGCCTGATCATAAATCTCGGCAATTTTATGGCAAAAGAAAATTTGGATAATTCCTTGGAAGGAGAAGAATTTGATGGACAAACAATAATTATAATCTTACAATTTGCAATCACTGAAGAAAATATTTATATTTAGAACATATATATTTTAATGATACTTATTAATATTTTCTTTATTTATGATTTATTAAAAAATCAAATCCAGATAATCGGAAAGATTTGCAGTATAACAATTTTCTGTTTAAAATCGAGAGATTGATGCAAATTTAATGGTTATAAAACTACTTCAAATATTACATCGAATTTTTCTAATATTTACAACTAATTATTCAAGGACTCATAATTGTTCTAGTTTCCTTATGTGCTAAGAAAAAAAACATTAGTACTGCTTTATGTTCCTGATTAGCGTAATGTTTCAGTTAGGTTTGCATAGTGTTAAGAACATTCATTTTGCTAACGCACAGTTTACAGCGACATATCTATTTGAACGCTTAAGTTACCAGTTTGAATAAATAAGAATACAGAATATAAAAGAAATTGCTTCAATTCTTACCGGTTTGTCAATTTCGTGTTGCTTTATGAAAGGTTGTGCTTTGGCATATGCGCAGCTCAGTCTAATAAATAAGTTTTTTTTTGTAAATAAATTTTATATGCGATTTGAAATTAGTTGAGGAAACGTTTGCGAATGTGAGTTAAACCTTCAAAAGTAAAACACATAAATTTAAATTATTGGAGAGGAAAACTTAATATATGTTAAATGTAACTTTTCAGATTACAAACTAGGTAGTCACTTCATCCTGTCGCTGCGTAATACTTTTATCAAAATAGGTTCAAAAATTGCGAAACGTGTCCTGCCAAACATAATTGAGCTTTGAAAAGAGCCCGCAAAATGCTGCAAAACATGCTTGTATATTTCGCAGAACCATGGAAAACTAACGCTATATGTTAACCAAGATATGAATGAAACAAGAAAAAGCCGAAATGAAACCATGAATGGGAGAATAGTCGGTTGCACAGCTAAATAGACGGAAAAATAAATCCCCGCGGAAATCGCGGTGTTCTGCAAATTTTACTGCTAGTTCCCAGCGGGAATCGCAGGATACTCTGCGAGTGGCTTAATACAATGACTCGTACTTCGGTGAGAAGAATTCCACTTAGAACATGGAAAAAGACAATGAATTCTTTATTTGGTCCATCGCAAAGGTTAAAACATCAGTCCAATTTTTTCCAGGATTTTCAATACTTCCGTATAAAATTTTAAGAGGTTCGAAATTGGACCAATAGATCAATTTTGAGTGCATTTATATAAGAAAAGCTTCAGCGCAAAATATTATACAACTCCGGGAGAAAATCCTGAAACTACGGAGTTTTCTTTCTTCCAACGTGTTCAGGAATAGTTACTTAGTTTATAAAAGGCTCTTGTTTTGCGAAAAGTGCCTATGTTAGTTTCATTTGATTTATGCATTTTTATTTATGAATTTATGCTTTTTATTTATACATTTATGCTTTTTAACCGTTTCATTGTCTCTTGGGTAAGTTAATCCTTTAGTACAGATTATGGCAGAAACACTTTTAAGGCGGATATAAAATTTTAACAATGAAAAAATTATATAAGAATTGCATGGGGTTATTTTAAGTTTTGTTAGAGACTGTCACGGATGTTCTATGTGTGGCCCTTAGAAGGAGCCGAACACTTTCTTTTTGGGCACTGCCAAGAACTGCGCAGAAATTATTCTTAGGGTAATCCCGCTTTTGTCGCAGTATGAATTCGTGATTCTCTCTTCCCCAAAAGGGAACTTTGTGTTTGTATACTTTCCCACTGACACGGAATGATGTTTCATCAATGAAAGCTAAGTGATTGGCAAAATTATTACTACAAAAGAACTGCATATGGGCATAAAATTCAAAAAATTTCGTTTGTCAAAGTCATTCGGATTTTGCAACACCTGCACTTCGTATGGACTCATTTTTAGCTTTTCTCAACCATCTCCAGACCGTGGGTTGAAAATCTGTACTTCACGGCTTACCCTCTGCTTTGATTTATCCGGAGTTTTTTCAATAATGTCAGTCGTCCAGAACTTATACCTTTGCACAAACAGCACGTAGTTTTAAATTTTTCATGACATTGATAGATGGGTTTTCAAATTGGAACTTCTTTTCCAAATTATGATCGAAAATATCAATGCACTACAATCGCGGATTGTTCTTCACTGCAGATGCCTAGTCATGCCTGACTAGTCACATGACCCACATGCTATTGTCTATGTTACTTCTGTCAAGGGCGAGACACAAACATCTACTGTTCGTTTCAATATTCTGAGATGACCAATTTTAGAGGGTTCTATCTCACTAATGGGTGACACATGGAAGGGTGTGTGCCATTTCCTGGAATTTACTTTATTGCTAAATATCAACCTCTTCTCCCTTCCCCTTTCCTTTCACCCCTATTTTACCGAATTAAACCCATCCTAATAAAGCGAAAGGGATTTGTAATCCTCCGCGCTGTTGGCAAACTATAATTTACGATTCGCGAAGGTGGTTCATATCTTTGACTTCTACTGTTTTACAGCCTCTGGAAAGTATATATTTCTTTATGAATCGCCCTGTATAAATGTAAAGGATATTTGTTTAAGATAACGAACACAATGGTTTAGGCAAGAGAATCAAGAGAAAATTTTTCTTTTACTGTCAAAAAGATTGCCTTCAACTTGTCTTTATTTTTCCCTTTTAGAATATATATCTTTCTTTTCCGAAATATGGCTTCAATTCCAATTATATTAGGTTCACAGAATCTTTTAAAATGTCATACAATCTTATGCATGTTCAAAGTATACCTCATCGTATTGCATTCAGAGTCCGGATGGAGAACAACTTTGTGGTTACTATCATCAAATTCAAATGGTTTTAAAAATCAAGAGGGGACGGATGGTTGTAGTTGAAATAACTGAAACATTTGATGAAGTTGCTGTGGGAACCTATAATTGATGAAATAAGATTATGGTAAATCTTATATTAGTTATTTTTATTATATTTAAGTTCAATTTAATTGGAACACGAGAACTATTTTAGGAAAGACTTCGTGATTGCGTGCCACCGTCGAATAATAAAGAAGGCATCGGAGCCGGCAACTCTTTTTCACGTTTTCGTTCTATCCCAGCAGTAGAATATTTGGGGTCGACGGAGAAAATATTCATTCGGCTCGTTTATTTATTAGTTATTTGGAGGAACTGTTTAACTAATATTGACCCCTGTAGTTTTGAATTTGAGAACTTAAGAACAGAGTATTAGCGATTATGTTTAGTAAATTAGATGATTTCCGTCAAAACACATAATTGTTTGGATTAAACGCATATATTAAAAGACTATTGTCGTGCATTTAAAATAAAAAGAAGTTCTTCGAAGACATGCGATTTAAAAAAAAGATATTGGCTTTTGATAATTTTTAACCAAATTTCTCGTAATCGTCTGTATAATGTGATAAATTATGGAACTTCAGCATGATTTTAAAACAAATCGAACTGCAAAAAGAAGTTGGAAAAAATGAACTATCCTTAATCCTCAAGTGGAGACGGCAGTCAAAATGGCTCTACGTTATTCATTAGCTCTGAATACCACGTGGTATTTTGTCCTTGAATACAATTATCCCCAAAGTAACCCCAAGTTGTTCTTTCAGCTTATGTTGACAAAAGTCTTAGTATGAACACGTGCTTATAACGGAGTTATTAATTTTCAAAGTTTTTGTAGTTATTTATGGAATTATTGACTCCATGTCTCTGAAACTGTGATTGAAAAAATATATATAAAGGGCCAATAAATTTCTACGCATTTCTCATTGCAATCCGCTTCCTTTGTCTAAAATAATAAATTGTTGTTTACAAAGAGATAAATAATGATCAACCGGGATATTTTAGAAAATAAAATCTGCCAAAGATCAAGATTTTGATACAACTGTAATGCAATGGTTTGAAGAATGTGAAATGTCGGAGGGGGATTCTGATATTAGCGATGCAGAAACAATTATAAGCCATCATGAAGAAAGAAGTGAAGAAAATTCGAACGTGGATTCAAAAGAAGAGGAAGACGAAAGAATTGTCATGGAAAATTATTTTTATATGTAAGGAAAAAATAGTTTCAATGGCCAAGAAGCCGTTAGTGAGTCCACATTCCCGCACGACTTAGCACAATATTGCTTTGAAACTAATTCCTAAATTTCAACGACTATATCTGACTGAAAACGAAGCCTGGGCCTACATTTTCTATACCGACATGTTGCTTATGATTGTAAAATATACAAATTTTAAATTTACTGCAATTAGGCAAAAATATAAAGATCAAGAGAAGTCAGATTTGCGTAATTTGGATATAGTGGAATAACGCGGCATTATGGGTTTACTATTATACATTGCAGCATTTAAATTCGAATAATGCAAAAATAATAAAGAAATATTTTTAAAATAATATTTTCAAATATGCTATTCTTCCTTTCATTTGTTATATTCTAACAGTTATTGACATTAATGCAATTCCATAATATCTAAACTTAGTAAATGCTCATTAAACTATTGTTTATGTTTTTCTTATATCATCTTTCCAACATTTAATATAACATTTAACATTTTTATTATTAATATATTTAACATATTTTGTAATTACATGATTTTAAGAGTGTACCGAGTCTCTAAAATAATCTACAATGCTGTTTCCATATACAAATACGAAAAATAATAAAGGTTTTGAGATTTGCAGAAACAAACTGTTTCCCTTTCTCTTAATAAAACTTTTAAAAAGGAAAATGATTAGACATCTAAATTGAGAGCAACTTTCTTCTTTTCTTTAATTTTTGACTTAAATGTTTTTATATGTTGCCACTTTCAGAAAGTGAAAGTGCTACAATACGCGACAGGATAAGACAATGTTTTAGGCCTGCTTTTACAAGTTCAGTCTCTGTTTAACAAATGGAATCCTTTTGACACCACCGCATGAGGAAATTCATTTCTCCAGTTACGGGTTAAACTAATAAATGAATGAATAAATAAAGATAAAATCTAATGAAAATCATTTAATCAAAATTACACCATCACTCATTATTTTCCACAGTAATATTTTTCTTTATTCTTCAGACTTAAAAAGCTGTGAAAGAGATCTTTTTTTTTCTAAAAATATTTAAACTTTATGAGAAATCTTTAAGTTTTGAATATTGATAAGAAATTTTAAATACATAACAATACAGACAAAAAGTATACTTAATAATATTTGATGATAAAATTTTTACTGTTATTACCATCTAGCGTCAGGCAATGAGAAAATTGCAATTAAGGTTTGCTTATTCCAGGGAGACAGCAATTTTTTTGCCGCTTTTTTGTAGTAAACTGCAAAATTTTATTTTCATAATAGGTCATTTATTTGAAAGCATAAATTACCAATTAAAATAAGCAATAATATAGAATATAATTGAAAGTAGGTGACGCGCACCTGAATCCTTTTCACCAATTGTTTCTTTTTCTTTTATTAAACGCTAAAGCCGAAAAAGCTGCAGGTAATTTAGATAGTTAAAAACATGATTATCATTTTTAAATTTACGCATAAACGTATTTCGTAATGAAATTCTGAGATGAAAAGTCTGAACTTTCTACACTGAATTGGACCAAAAGCCTATCTTTAATTTTTCAATAAAATTTTTTTCATAATTTAAAACTCAGTTTTGAATTATATCTTCAAACAGTTAAAAGTTTCTTTTTTATCTTGGTAGTATAATAATAATATGGATTAAAATTTCATATGATTTATAAAACTCAACAATGAGAAATCAAAATTTTCATTACTAATATTAACAACGATATTATAGTCTTTTATTCGAAAGAATTTCTTGAATGCTCTTCATAAAAGACGATTAAAAAATTAATTATGACAATAATAATGAAATCATAAAAGTGAATTCCATGTTAACTTTTACAGCATTCTGCAAATAAATGCAAGTGCAATGAACATTAAATTTTACTTTATACTTGAAAAAAATATTTTATTTGTGAAAAATTTCTGTAAGAGTAATAGAAAATGTAAAACACAGATTATTATTTCAATTTGAAATCTTATTTCTTTTACTGAATTTATTGATACAACTTCATTTTACAAGGAGTGTTCAAATGAAAAATTACGAAACGACACTGTGGGTATAAATGAAGACTTTATTCAAAATATGAACCATAGGCCTAAGCACTATAATCCCATTGATTACTGAGCCGAAGGATTTCTTGTTCCCAGAATTCCTGTGGCCGTCCTTCACGGCGTCCTTGAGTTCGCCGTCCGAGTTGAAGCGCTTCCCTTTCAGATGTTTTTCAGGAAACCAAACACATGAAAATCGCAGGGTGACAAGTCCGGGTTGTAGGGAGAATGGTCGAGCTGCTCCCACTTGAACTCTTGAACTTGACCTGTTCTGCGTGTGTGATAATGGAGATTTGTGGACGCGCATTTGCATGGAGCAGAACTACACTCTCTTTGAGTAGCCCCGGTCTTTTGTTCTTGATGGACCTGCGTAGTCTTAGGAGTGTCTCACACGAGTTAATGGTTCTTCTGTAGTTGAGGAATTCAACAAGTAGCAGTAAGAGTAATAACAATAGCGGAATAAGAGTAGTAAGATTCTTGTGGAAGCACGGACGTAAGTGACCGTCCAAAGTATGTAAAACCTTTATTTTAGCTGCGTTAGGGATTCAGAAGTCTTATTCTAAATACTAACTTTCATAGGTGAATATGGAACAATTTAAATTAAAGGAGGAAAAAATAAAACTTCACAAGAAAAACTATTTGCAATTAAAGACACTTTTTCAAAAGAATTTGAACATAACCCTTAAATATGGAAGTCTGTGACTTTCCATTAGAACGAATGATCTTCTAGATGGTTACATTTTGAATTAACCCTTATTGTTAAGATAATTATTTAAACATTTCAAGAAAAAATAATTAAACAGAAATTTCTAATCAATTAACAAGTAAAAAAGCAAGGCAGATTTGTTTTGAATATGATTTGGGATTATACTGCAGATTTTCGAATTCGATTTTAATTATAATTGAGGTAATAATAGAATATAATTATGCGGTTACTTTTAATATTAACATCTGCAAAAGTATGTTCATAATAGGGATACTACTTTTCAGACATTATGCTTTACCAAAATAATTTATAGAATATAATAAGGCTTGCGAGCCGATTGTTCATATTTTGCAAGGAAACTACTATGTTAAGAAACAACTTAAAAATCTATCTTTGAAGCCTTTTCTAAAACATTTATTTTTTAGTTAATCAAATTAGAAAATTAAAACTTATTTCAATACAGTCGTTATTGGATAGGAATGCAAGACCATCATTTTTCAGTCAAATTTTCTTTAATTAATTTTTGCAATGAAGGGAAAGAACAGAGAAATCCAGAGGCTACCTAATTATAAATACATTTTAACATTTGCTGCATTAATTTGTAAATTATTGCTTAATTCTTCCTATTTAATCGTTTAATGATAAATACAGGTTATTGAAGTAATTCATCTTCATTTATGTAAACAAAATTTTATAAATTTTAAATGTATTTTGAAATTTAATTTCAGTATAAATTCATTATTATTGTACTAAATTATTTTTGACTGCTATAAAATAAAATTTATTTTATATCGAAATATAGGGATATAGCTAATATATATAGTATTCTTTGTCAATAAGTGTACACAGTGAATTATGCATTTTTTTAAATGGTTCTGTACCACTAGGAATTACAGGAAATGTTGTATATAATTCAAAGAATTCAGCAAAGAGCCATTAGTTCACAAATTTTCGAAGTTAATTGTTAATGGAAGTTTAGGTTTTAAAATCACCTGGTTGTAACTACAACTTGTAATAAAATAATATGTTTTTGGTAGTAAAACGTATAAATGTAAATTCTGTTTCTGGAAAAAATGTCCTTATAAACATGATGAGATATTTTTTCCTTTTTTCAATATGTACAGAGATTCTCACTATATATATATATATATATATATATATATATATATATATATATGCGACATGTGGTCTTCAGTGCTTATCTCAAAATTGTACTTTAGGAAATTGAGGTGATTTTATTTTAATAGAGGAAAAATAAATATTTTCAGATTTTCTGCGACAAACTAATTACATTATTGTAAGAGATGGAAATTACAAGCAATATTCTGAGCTAGCTAAAAACCACCGGGAAATTTAATAGGGTCGCTGAAGAGTAACCCCTCCGAACATGAAGGAACAAACGACTCTTGATAATACTGGACATTTGCAAGGACTCTCTTCAGAGAACGCATATTGGTCATTAGGAGCGAACTAAAGACAAGAACTTTGAGAAAATGTTTTTAATAGAAGATATAATGCCTGGCATTTTTAAGAGTTCTTCGACGTCAAGCGACATTCAAATTTCTTGGCCATCTGAGTCCGTGTTCTCGCCATAGTGTGCAGGCTTTGTTCACATGATTTATCGATCTCACCTCGCCGCCACACTGTCAAGTCGAACTTTTGTCAAAGAAATGACTTTGATGTACAGAAAATATGCACTTAGAGTATCTATGATTGTACGATATTCTCCAAAAGATGCTCCGTCGACGAGACTACACCTGTGACCCCTGCAAATGGTCGTGACTCGTATTTGTAGCATTCTGAGTGAGTTCCAGAAGGTCTCAAAAACGGGGAAGTTGCTGGTTGACCTTGCCAGTAGTCATATGCTTGTCTCAATGATTATGCCATGCTTGTCTAAATATATATCGTATGGCTTATTAAATCTGTTATGGTTCCTTGGATCATACCTTACTTCTTGGATAACTATGGCAATTCTAGAGCTAATATATATAGCAGAGCTCCGGCCTTCTGGAACAAGCGATTTGATTAGACCAAAACTAATTGGGCCTCTTGTCCGTCCCTTGTGGTAACTCTGTATGACTTTGTAAGAAATGAAAATAAAAAAGAAAATATAATTAATGCCTATTCGGAAGAAAGGTACCTACAGATTTCAGTGTCTATCGTTAATATAATGCAATTCTCAAAACGCATATTGTAATTTTAAAACCCAGAAGTGGAAATGAGAATTGTATTAATACTTAATTAAGTTTGCCACTGTTAGAACCATGAAGCCTGACAATGTGGTTCATCAATGCTATTATATATAAAGATATAAAGATTATACACGGATTTAACCGCTTACACGACTGTTCTTAGGTCTCGAATCTGAAACCTTCCGTTTCCCATGCAAAGAAAATGCCATACATATTCTTGTGTTTTTTTTCTGTGTGTATGTATTTGTTTTGCTTTCTTTTAATCTGTAACTCCTTAAAAATGTAATAAACAAATCGACAATTTTTTTAGATTCTTATGAAAGATTATTCTTATATGTATATTCAATTGTTCAGTAGCCATAAGGGTTTCAGGTACGGAAGAAAGATACTTATGTTTATTTAAAATATAAATTTTAAATGTAAACGCACATACGTACATGTATATAATCCATTAATCATCAAGCGAATAGTCATTCAAAACATACCTTTATTTCATTTTATCTCATTATTCAGGAAGTTTTGTTTCGTTTAGTTATATTAACGTCCCGTTTTTAAACCAACACAAGGGCTATTTTGGGACAGACCTCGTATTTTTGAACAGCGGTTAGATGACGGGGACGAAACCTGAGCTGGTGACCTCTCCTCAAGGTTCCACATCACACCAGTGGGAGTATGCTTGGCATTAATGGAGCACCAGACCTGTTTGGACGACAGTTCGGTGGAATCGGGTCTAAAACCTGAAGATCTCCGATTCCATTTTACCACCAAGCCACCGCGGCTCCATCATTCAGGAAATAAAATTCTAGATGTAGTTTTACCTGAAAATTAGCCACCTCAACATTTCTTTCATGTGTATTTCGATAATTTAATTTAATGTATTTTAAGCAAGCACTTTTAAATAGATGAACATTGAAGGAAGCGTATATATATATATATATATGTGTGTGTGTGTGTGTGTGTGTGTGAATAAAAGATTTTCATTAAATATATACACATTGCATTTTATAACATTGCATTTTGTGACATTAAACATTGCATTTTGTGATGAATCAATAATAATGCTTTCCTCTGCAGTTTGTTTTACAAATTTTTCAATGGATGTTGAATGGATGCCCAATTAATGGACTTGGATATGGTTAAAAACTTGGAGATTGTTTGGAGGAAAAAAATGAGTATTCATAGAAAAGGACGAATTTCTGAGATATCGCTATCAGGAACAATGACACGGTATCTCTCTTGAAATTTATCTGCTACGAAGTGTATATAAGCAAACTTGCAAACGTGAGAAGTCGTCGAGTGAATTTTTTTTTCGAATGTTGATCACCACCCTAGTAACACACAAGTAAGTATTATACAATATTGTATGACAATAAATAATGTTCGCAATATTGTATAATATTGTATCGAAGGATATAATATAACATTGAATACTATCACACATTATTGTGCCTCTGGATGTGCTGCCTGGGCAATGAGTTCACTCTGATTATTTTGTGATGTTTCGGTTTCTTCAAATGATTATCTATTTGCAAGTATGCTGTTGATTTTTACTTTCTTGTAAACAAAATAAGGATGGCAAACGTCAAAAAATTCTTATCGATATTTTGATGATTCTCTACTTTTTAAACCTCTTGGAGATCGAAAAACTTATTCTTGGAAAATATCCGGGTGCCCGTCTGTGAGAAAGATAATTTAAAAACGCTCTGAGCTTACACCAAATGTGTGAATTTCTCTTAGTCCTTACACCAAATGCGTGAATCTCTATCAAATGTTGAGCAAACTCCATTCGTAAAAACTCTGTCTGCATATATGACGCATTTATTAGAATGTTTAAATTACCAGTTTGAATAACTAAGAATGTTGAATATAAAATAAATTTCTCTGAATCCTATTGATTGTGAGATTGTTTTAACAAGTTCATGTTATGAAAGGTTGTACTGTTCTAAACGCACAGCTTTTGAAAATAATTACGTAACGTTTCTTTTTTAACGGTTTCTTTCTTGCGTACGTAGTTTAAAGAAAATACAGGGTGGTTATAATTAAACTGCTCCCATAAACAGCATCCTACAACACAAACGGGTGTATGGATTGCAACGAAATTTGGTATATAGAATATACACAAATTGTGCTCACAAAATTGTAAAGAAAAAAACTTTAGTTTCAAAATGTCCACCAAAGGGCGCCTTTTCCTAAAAAACATTAATTTTAATACACTAAATGACCAAAACAGAATACAGAAGCAGTATTAACATTTATTGACCAGTTTCTGATCACCTTGTCATCGAACCCCGTTAAGTAAAGGTTAAAAACAAATAACAGTATGCTGTTTGAGAAAAACAGATCAGTTTTGCAGAAACAAGAACAGATTAGGACGAAATTGCAGAAGAGAAGCAGTTGTTGATCGTGTCCAGGAGGATGTAGGGAAAGGTGCGCCATGAGACCACCCTCATTCACCTGCAAAATTTCAAGTCGATGGACAGTGTGTTCAAACTGAACAGTTGTGACGCTTCGCACATGAAGTATTATGGAGTTCTTTAAGTCATTCAACGTCGCTACAAGACACCGTCATCATTAGAACCGGAACCATAGACATAAAACATGACAACGACAGCGAACGTTTCTTACCCTAAACTGTTTTGCGTAAAGCTTCCTCTTCTTCTCAAGCGTGCAAATCTCGACATTTTTTCATAGAATTGGCAGCTTTTCCCGATTTTACATTTTATTACTCATAATTCTTGTGCTGGATTGTTAGTATTGTTTCTGTATTCCGTTTTGGGTGTTTATCTAACCAAATTTAATTTTTTCTGGGAAAGGCGCCGTCTGGTGGACATTTTGGAACTAATTTTGTTTTTTTCTTTCGAAATATCGTGAGCGCATCTCTTTTATACTGTATATACCGAATTCCGCTACAATCCACTCTCCCGTTTGAGTTGTAAGATGGTGTATATAGGGGAAGTTTAATTATAACCACTCTGTATATTAAGCATCAAAAAATTCGAACTGGAATATTTCACAAATCTCCATGCTTAAACTTTCCTTAATTAGAAAAACAGAATTTTGGAAAATTTCCGTCTGTCTGTGACAAAGGCAACTCAAAAGCGTATTTCAGCTAGGTGGTTGAAATTTGGTATACGGTCTTTACACCAAATTTGTAGATTTATATCAAGTTTTAAGTAAAATTCTGTTCTGAAGTATTTGTCTTTCCGCCTTTTCGAATTTAAGTTATCAATATAACTACAAAACGAAAACAGCTAGACAGAAGAAATTCGATTTCACTGATTTATCATTTATAATGTAGACCGGGGTCAAATTTTGAACCAAACCCAAAAAGGGTTTGACTGTCTGTCGGCCAGTAACCTCAGAAACATGTAAATTCGATAACAGAGAAGCACACAGCTTTAAATATATCAAATTTGGTATGGGATTTTCAAATTCAATTCAATTTTCAAATGCTAATAACCGTATATCAGGAATTAATCACCAAAAATTTCTCATATTATACGATACATTCAATAAAATTGCTAAACTAAGCCAAAGGTTGATATTTCGTAACTATTGAACGCCAATGCCTTGAAAAGTGTTTTCTGGGATAGCACCTTTATTAGAGAGTATGGACGAAAACTTTGTGGTTATCACTTCCGCTGGTTTACAATGCTATTTTTGTAATCGTTTTAGCTGTATCTCTTTACCTGAGATATTCAAAAATTTATTTCTGAATAAAGCATCACTATCCGTCTTCGAGATTTTTGAACTTAATACTCGTCGGAAGGGTTTTTTTTCTTACCAATATACTATGCATTTAGTTTCTCTATCTTCAATATATAAACCGAATAATCCAAAAGTAGACAATTTGACATTAATTTAAATAACTCTCCAAGCATTAGTAAAATTAAAAGAATACAATAAAATTGCTTTAAAAGTTAAAATATTTTTATATATAATAAAATATTTTATTTAAAACGTTTGTTTAATTACTGAGGAGAATGAAGATTTGATGATAATTGTCTTTCAAATCATGACATTTTAATTGAAGTTCTTTAAGAGATGAAAGAAATGTTTATTACGGAAATCCATTTTATAAACATGAAATAAACCATAGGAAGGGAAAAAAAATCTTGGAAATCATCATATTTATATCAATTATTTCAAACTACTTTATGTCAAAACTGCACATACATTCACATTTTGAAGTAGTTTCAGTTTCAGTTTAGTTATATTAACGTCCCGTTTGAAGCAACACTAGGGCTATTTTGGGACGGACCTCGTAATTTTGAACCATGGTCAGATGACAAGGACAACACCTGAGCTGGCACCCCCCTCTCCACACCACACCAGCGGGAGGACGTTTGGTCAGGACGGATTTAACGTGCAACAGCCAGTCAAATTGCTGACGTTTCTATTAGCACCGACTTCATACCGATAGACAAAACATCCGAAGAGAAGCAAGAGATGAACTTTATCAAACTTTTGCTTCACCTAGAAACACGACGGTTCTTCGGTGGAATTGGGTCTCGCACCCGAAACCCTCCGGTTCCGAAGCCGAGACCTAACAACCAGGCCACCGCGGCCCCGTGCAGTGCACAAGCGTTGGCCAGTGCTTGTGCAGTGCAACGCAACTTGCAACGTTGAAAAAATGTGTTTGCTGCCCGTTGCATAGAACGAATAGCAAATCAAATAAGTTCAAAATTAATTTTTACATAATAATATGAATTCTTAAAACTGGTTTTCTTAATTTAAAAACCGGTTTTCGAATGTGACAAATTTACTTTAAAAAACCGGGTTTGAAAACCGTCAAACCCTACTATTGCATATAATGTAATAAAAACGCAATATCAGAGTTATTTTATAATGTTTTGCATGCAATAACTTTGCTACAAAATCTCTACTGAAATGCATATGATCAAAATTGTAAATTTCTAAATTGTATTTTTTCCTATTGCGACTTTTAATTCATTCTAAATTCAATAACTGTTGGTTCTAGTAGCCTACATGCAAGATTTCCTCTTCGAAGTCGCGAAAAAAATTCGCAAAATCAAAAATTCGGAAACGATAAAAAAAAAATGAATACATGTTTATAAAAATTATTATTCTTGACTTCATTCTCATAATTTCGCTGCTGTAAGCTCCTTTGTAAAGCTTTCAGGTGTAAATATATCCTTGATATCCCCCTAAATATGGGAAGTAAATCCCTTAAGGAATAAAAAA
>JAPMOR010057349.1:0-40039 GCA_026543865.1 Argiope aurantia
CCCACAAAATACTATGTCCATTGAAATCGCCACATAGAATAAAAGGCTTAGGAAGCTGGTCCACTAACTGGTCAAGATCTTGCGGACGAATGACATCATGAGGCGGTAAATATATAGAACAGACTGTGACCAAAATTCGTGTCTGAACTTGCACAGCCACAGCCTGTATAGAAGTTTGTAAAGTGAGAGGTGTGCTCGGATATATATTAGATGTGAAGATACAGACCCCTCCCGAACTATGAGATTCAGTGTCTGCATCGTTCCGAGCACAATTATAACCGCGTAATTTAATTGGAATATTGGACTTCAAGAAAGTCTCTTGAAGACCAAAACAAACAGGATGAAATGTGTTCATAATGGTCTTGATGTCAAAAAGTTTGGACCGAAGGCCGCGACAATTCCAAGAAATGAAGGTACCCATTAACAATTCGAGATTGCAGGTAAGTTAATAGGTGCATGTGGTAGAGTTGCGGAAACTTCACAACTCATGTGCAAATCCTCATCCTCATCCTCATCTGATGGATGGAGAGAAAGGCGATCTGGACTTTTGGGCATGCCACCAAATATGGACGACAAGTCCTTGTGAACTATACCCTGCGTCGCAAGTCCCAAAGCGACGGAATTTTTAGCTGTGGACTTTTTCAATTTCAAAGGCAGCTCCGGTTTTGAAATACCGCGTTTTGCTAACTTCAACGTCAGCGAGTTTTGCAATTTTTTCTTCAATTTCTTTTGAGGTTTCTTGGGTTTGTCAAGTGTACTATTGTTGGAATGTTCAGAATCAGAATTCCTAATGTTTTCAGGTGGCTTTGAATTAGTGTGAAATTTTACACAATTATTACACGAACAGTTTGCGCAAAAGGTTTTCTGGACAACAGAAGCGTAACTTTTACCAGGAATAGGAGTTTGTACTTGAACTCTACGCCTGGCTTCGGGATATGAAAGATCATATTTGATTTTTATTGTCATTACTTGTTTTTCAAGCTGCCAGCTCGGGCATGATCGAGAAAAGGAAGGGTGATCGCCTTTACAGTTCACACACTTTTCCTGTGCGGAACATTCCTGGCTATCATGCCCTTTTTCTGCACAGCGGGCACATGTTAAAGACCCGCGGCAATTTACTTTAGAATCGCCAAATCGCTGGCACTGAAAGCATCTGAGTGGATTCGGAATGTACGGCCTTACTGGGCGTCGTATGTAACCTGCGTAAACAAATTCTGGCAGTTTGGGTGTCTGAAACGTTAAGATGTGATGTTTTGTTTCAAGGAGTTGTCCATTACGCCGTATAGTGATGCGGCGGACATCTATAACTCCTTGAGGTTTCATTTCCGATTTTATTACATCTACAGGGACATTTAAGAGTTCCCCGCAGGTAATGACACCTTTAGAGGTATTCAACGACTGGTGAGGGCTTATAGTAATTACTATATTTCCCAAAGCTTTTAATTTTTGAATCTGCTGGGCTTGCTTACGAGAATTCACCTCAACAAGCAAGTCACCAGAGCGCATTTTACGAATGGATTTAACATCGCCTACTGTTGCCGTTATAGCCTTTTGCATAAGAAATGGAGATACCGTTTGAAATGTTTCGTTATTTGCAGAAACTCGCTTTACAATATAAAATGGATCGAAATGATTTGATAAGTTAAAAGATACTGGAATATTTTTATGCCCACTGAAGGGACCACGTTTGGAGGAGCCCATACGATATGACAAATGATTCGGGTCCGACGGCACCGCCCACCACGGAGCCCAACAAGGGAAGGCAATTACCGGCTCTGGTCATTCCCAGCCTCGGCATCCACCCTAGTGCTAATCGGTACCTATACGCTGGGAGCTACCCCCGGGGACAGTGACCACCCTTAACGCCAAGCCCAAGGTAGGTAGGTATATAGATTTTAATGGCACAAGAGCCATTTGAGGCCATACTGCGCCAGTCATATGGTTTAATTTAAGAGCACATTAATATGATCCCAATCAATCAATTATAAATTAATACCAACCGAGATAAAATGTATAAAATATAAGTGATATAACAATCAACTAATAAAACTTTAAAATTTCTGTATCACAGAAAGAAAATAATTATGAAACAGAAGAAATGTGTGAGGCAAATGAAACAACTCCATAATGAAGCAATAACAAACATGAAAAGGTTGAAAAGTAGCTAGATGGAAGTAAAAAGATGAATAGCTTTTAAAAATGCAAAAATATTTGGGTGGTATTTCTCACCCACCAAGTCGGTTAGAGTTACAGATGATGTATTGAAAAAGCTGACACGTTGAGAATGGTAAGCAGGGCATTCAATTAAAATATGCTTAGTACTTAAATCCACATGACAAGTCTTACACATTGGTGCCCTCTCGCCAAAGATCAGATGTTTGTGAGTATAGCGCGTATGTCCTATGCGGAGGCGTGTTAGCTTGACATCTGCCTCACGGATAGGAAGAGTCGGCCACATAGCAATGGACGGCATGACAGAATGCAATTTATTGTGGGTCAATAAATCCCACGTTTCTTGCCAAGTAAACAAAAGACGACACGCCAATAGTCTCTTGACATCGCAGTATGGGAGTTCTTGGTTTAGGAAAGAGGATGCAGATTTAGCTAAAGAATCCGCCATCTCATTCCCAGAGATACCAACATGACTTGGCACCCAGCTGAAAATGACATTAAAACCATCGATCTTCAATTGACTCAAAGTAAACAGAATGCTATTAGCAATCGGGTGGATCTTATAGTGAGAAAGGGTTTCTAATGCACTCATGCTATCGGTATAAATAATAAAATTCCGTTGAGAAAAAGAGGAAATTTCCTGGAGAGCATAAAAAATAGCTACTAGCTCAGCAGTGAATACAGAACAGTACTTATGTATACGATAGCTCATAACACCAGATGGGAGTACAATGCCACAACCAACATGATCAATTGATTTGGAACCGTCAGTGAATATTGGTGTGAATGACGAATACCGACAGCGATGATAGTGAAATAGCTGTTGAAAAACAACTGGAGCAGTCGAATTTTTGTCGAATCCTGAGAAGGGATTCAGAAAGGAAAATTTAGGGGTATCCCAGGGTGGAAAGGAATAGAAATCATGTGGTTTTATGGAAACATCATTAATATCTAAATCATGGAGAATTACTTTGGTCCTTTCAGTGAATGGGAGAATGTGAGAGGAGCGGGCATCATAGAGTCTTCGAAGACCAATTGGTAATGTTTGGGAAATGGGATGATTTGACAGAGACTTGGTTCGAAAATAATAAACAGCGGATAACTTCTTTCGTCTTAGATAAAGAGGTAGTTGGTAACAAATAGCATACAGGCTCTCTACCGGGGAGGTTCGAAATGCCCCCGAGCAGATCCGTAAAGCAGAATGGTGAATGGTATCCAAATGCCGCAAAACAGACGCACGGGCTGAACCGTATATCATACAACCGTAGTCTAATCGGGAGAGAATTACTGCCTGGTAAATACGGAGTAGGGAAGTTCGATCAGCTCCCCAAGAAGTTCTGGATAGTACCTTCAAAATATTCAAGGACTTCTCATACTTTTTCCTCAGGTATAAAATATGAGGAAGGAAAGTCAGTTTATGATCGAAAATCACTCCCAAAAATCGTATCTCGTTCACAACAGGAATAGAAACATTCTCAATGCAAATATTCGGATCTGGATGAATCCCTCTCTTCCTGCAAAAATGTAAACAGCGACTCTTCCCAGGAGAGATAGCATATCCATTGCCCTTGCACCATGCCACTACTTTATTCACGGCGTGTTGCAATTGCCTCTCAATTAGACTCATGTTACTACCTTCATAAGAAATCTGCAGATCATCCACATACAAACTACAAGATACAGAAGAAGGCAAATGATTAAGGATTTGGCTGAGATGAAGGATAAAAAGTGTGACACTGAGGACACTTCCCTGTGGGACTCCCTCAGTTTGAATAAAATGATCAGAATAAAAGTTTCCTAAACGAACTCTAAAAGTACGATGCGATAAAAAATTCTGTAAAAAATTGGCAGGTTGCCCCTAAAACCAAAGTTAAAAAGTGTTGAAAGTATGCCAAAGCGCCATGCACGGTCGTATGCCTTCTCCATGTCGAAGAATATGGAGACAAGGTGGTTCCTTCTGACAAATGCGTTGCGTATCTTGGTTTCCAGCAATACGAGGTTATCGAAAGTAGATCTACCTCGACGGAAACCACTCTGCAACGGAGAGATGCATCCTTGTTTTTCCAATTCATGTACGAGTCGAACATTGACCATGCGCTCAAAAGTCTTGCAAAGGCAGCTCGTCAGAGCAATTGGCCTGTAATGCAGAGGATTGGAGGAATCCTTACCGGGTTTTAGAATTGGAATCACAATAGCTTCGCGCCATTGTAAAGGGAACTTCTGCTCAGTCCAAATTCTGTTGAATAACTTTAACAGATTAGAAAGGGAAGTGGTATTCAAATGGCGAAGCATGTTATAGGTGATTCCATCTGGCCCTGGGCTAGTATCACTGGCTTGACAAAAGGCCATTTCCAGTTCCGACAATTTGAAGTCACAATTATATGCGAGGTTTCTTCTAGCATTAAAACGCAAAGGCAACCGTTCCGCGCGATTCTTAATTACCAGGAAATCAGGACTATAAGAATCTATTGTTGACACTTGTGCGAAAGCTTGGCCGAGAGTATTGACAACCTCTAATGGACTGGAATACATCACATTTCCAGTTTTTAAAACAGGAATGGAAGATTCGTTGTAAATCCCATTAGCAGCTTTTACCTTCCTCCACAAAGTTTTACTGGGCGTATAATATTTTAGAGAAGAAACAAAAGATATCCAGGATTCCCTCTGGCTTTGACGGCGTATGCGACGAGCAAGAGCTTTGGCACGTTTAAAAGCAACGAGATTTTCAGTTGTAGGGTACCTCCGAAAGATGTTCCATAATTTTTTTTGCTTCTTGTGGCTGTCGCGGCAAGCCTCATTCCACCACGGTCTGCGAAATTTTCTGAGACATGGGGAGGTCTTTGGAATGGGGGCATTTGCGGCGTTTAATATGGTGTCAATAACAAGCTGCATTGCTTCCGTAATGTCGCAAGTACTGATCATGGTCTCGGTGATATCTGCCAATTCCATGAAAGTATCCCAGTCTGCCCGCTGGAATAGAAAACGCGGAGGACTGGGAGTCGCACCGCCGCTATCAGCATGGGAGACAATAATAGGGAAATGGTCACTATTATGTAGATCTTTGCTAACTGCAAAGTTCAATGCCGGCAAGAGTTCAGGAGAGCACATGGCTAGATCAAGGCTATGGAAGCTACGTGTGGGTTCATGGAAGTACGTCTTCTCATCATTATTGAGCAAACAGAGACAATTATTAGAAATAAACTGTTCTATCTGTTGCCCACGAGAATTTGTACTATCCGAACCCCACAACGTACTATGGCCGTTAAAATCTCCAAGTTTAATATATGGCGAAGGAAGTTGGTCCACAAGGTTATCAAGATCTTGTTGACAAATGACATCATGGGGCGGTAAGTAAATGCAGCAGACTGTGACCAAAATTCGTGTGTGAACTTGAACAGCCACAGCCTGCAGAGAAGTGTGTAATAGGAGAGGTGTACTCGGATATAAATTCGACGTGAAAATACAAACTCCACCAGAAGGATGAGATGCTGTTTCTGCATCTTTACGAGCACAGTTATAACCACGAATTTTGATGGGGATATTAGGTGTCAAGAAAGTCTCCTGAACACCAAAACAGATAGGATGAAAGTTGTTAAGGATGGTCTTAATGTCATTCAACTTGGACCGAATGCCACGACAATTCCATGAAACGAAGGTACCCATTAAGAAAGCGGTTTTGATGAAGAAGCTTTAGAAGCATTTGTTTGGGTTGCCTCATATTCGCAACTCATCTGCAAGTCATCCTCATCATCAGAAGGATGTAATTTAATATCTGGGCTATTGGGTATGCCGAATATGGACGTTAAGTCCCTATGGATATTACCTTGCGTCGCTAGCCCGAGAGCGACGGAATTTTTTAATGTTGACTTTTTCAATTTTTGAGGAACGTCTTGTACTGAGAGGCCGCGTTTTGCAAGTTTCAATGTCAGCGATTTTTTAGCTTTTTTCTTTGATTTCTTTTTTAACACTGTAGGAGTGTCAGGGGTGCTACTAATGGAGTTCTCTGTATCTGAAGAAGAAACTTTTATGAGTTGTTTGGGTGTCGGGATGTTTTTAACACAGTTTGTGCAAGAACAGTTTGTGCAAAATGACCTTTGTGCAACAGAAGCATATGTTATGCCAGGTGTAGGAGTTTGAGCTACAATCCTACGCCTAGCTTCAGGATAAGATAGGTTTTCTTTGATTTTGAGAGTTATTATTTGTTTTTCAACTTGCCATCGCGAACAGGATCGAGAGTAGGAAGTGTGATCGCCACCACAGTTCACGCCCTTTTCAGCTGCGGCACACTGCTGGCTATCATGGCCTTTTTCTGCGCATCGGGCACAAGTGAGTGCACCACGGCAGTTTGTCTTTGAATGGCCAAAGCGCTGGCACTTGAAGCATCTGAGTGGGTTCGGGATATATGGTCTTACGGGTAGTTTGATGTAACCTGCATAGATATATTCTGGTATTTTTGGAGATTTAAATGTTAGGATGTGGTGTTTGGTTTCAATGATTTCTCCATCACGCCTTATGGTAATTCGGCGGACATGTACAACTCCTTGCGATTTTAACTCCCCTGTTATATAATCAACAGAGAGATTAAAGATTTCCCCACAAGTGATTACTCCTTTAGAGGTATTTAATGATGCATGGGGGCTGACGCTGATTGGAATAGTTGCCAGGGCTTTCAATTTTTGTATGTTCTGGGCTTGCTTTCGAGAATTGACCTCTACTAACAAGTCACCAGATCGCATCTTTTTAATTGATGTTACTTCGCCAACTGTTGCGGTGACGGCCTTCTGGACTAGAAATGGCGAGACTGTTTCAAAAGTTTCATTTTTGTCAGAAACGCGTTTTATTATGAAAAAACTGTCGAAATGGTTTTCAAAATTTGAATTTATTGGTACAATGCGACGCCCACTGAAGGGACCACGTTTGGAGGAGCCCATACGATATAGAGAATGATTCGGGTCCGACGGCACCGCCCACCACGGAGCCCAACAAGGGAAGGCAATTACCGGCTCTGGTCCTTCCCAGCCTCGGCATCCACCCTAGTGCTAATCGGTACCTATACGCTGGGAGTTACCCCCGGGGACAGTGACCACCCTTAACGCCAAGCCCAAGGAGTAACCCCTTCGCTTGATCCCTAGCAAACTAACCACTCAGGTGGCTAGCGACCAGCCGATTGATACACCGGGGACCACAGTGCACCACCCGTCCAATGGGTCGCCACGCACGGCAAACACGTGGGGGTATTTGCTGTCCATGAGAAGCAGGAAGCAAACAGAGCGGCGACAGCTTCTCATGGAGAGCTCCCTCGCCTACCCTCGAGGGAAAGAAAAAAAGACGACAGCAGAAGGCACAGAGGAGAGTAAAACTAAAGGGAGTAAAGATCCCTGGGTACCTCGGGATTGGGACACCCGTACTCACCTAAAGAAGGTGAGCCCCTGAGGGGAGCCAAGCCCAAGGAGTAGCCCCTTCGCTTGATCCCTAGCAAACTAACCACTCAGGTGGTTAGCGACCAGCCGATTGATACACCGGGGACCACAGTGCACCACCCGTCCAATGGGTCGCCACGCACGGCCAACACGTGGGGATTTTGGCTGTCCATGAGAAGCAGGAAGCAAACAGAGCGGCGGCAGCTTCTCATGGAGAGCTCCCTCGCTTACCCTCGAGGGAAGGAAAAAAAAAAGCAGAAAGCAGAGGGCGCAGTGGAGAATAAACACAAAGGGAGCAAAGATCCCTGGGAACCTCGGGATTGGGACACCCGTACTCACCTATAGTAGGTGAGCCCCTGAGGGGGCTTTTAAAATGGAAACTTTTAACTCTGTTTTTCAGGCAGAGCTGGCCGCCATTGATTTCGCGGCCAGCTGGGCTGTCGGTGAAAACACTACCATTAACATTTACACCGACAGTCTCTCCTCCTTAGCTGCCTTGGGGAGTCACAACGCCAGATCTGAGCTTGTTAATAAAATTAAAAACAACTTAATACCGTTGAAAAACAAGGTCGGCCTCAAGTGGGTGAAGGCCCACGTGAGCATTCACGGCAATGAAGTGGCCGACCATTTCGCTAAAGAGGCCACTGTGTCAGGGGAACCATACAATTTGCCAGCGCCCTATTCCTTTTTAAAAAGAAAAATTAAAGCTTATATTACGGAGGAGTGGAGTCGATATTGGACTAGTTACGACTCCCCCTCCGGTTTCAGGGCTAGGGAGTACCTGGACAAGGTGGACGGCCAATTCCTGATATACAATAAAATTCTAATTTTCTTTCTTAGTGGGCACGGTCCCTTCCCAGCGTATCTTCACCGTTTTAAAAAACTGGGCTCTCCACTATGCACTTGCAAGGAAATTGGAGACGCGGATCATTATGTTTTTAAATGCAGACATACCAAAAATTTCCATCTTAAACAACCCGCGTCTCCTCATAAGAGAGCCTGGTTCAAAAATACCTATAGAAACAATATTGCTGTCGCTAAAATAGCCGAGGCTTTCAGGGTTAGTGCCAGAATTTGTGAGGAGCTGGCCCAGTGTGTTTCACCAGAGCGGGACTGAGCGTGATTTTTATGATGTTCTTTTTATTCACTGAAAATTCACTTTTATTTTTAATTGCATAAATCACTTTTATCATAAATTAACTTGCATATGGTCCCAGTTCACTAATTTTAAACTGATAAAAATTTTTCTGGATAGTGCCCATTCTCCCGGCCTTGCCCCTATCTTGTGGGACGTTTTGGCGGCTGGGAGTTATGATGGGCTGAACAAAAGATAGGTTTTTTATACTGGACCATCTAATTAAATTTTTAAACTCACACATCTGATTATCTATTTTTAATTACCCTTTAGAGTTTTAATCTTTTAAACATTTTGACCACAGTCCCGCTCACTCTAAACACCACTTTATCCTCTATTTTAATTGCTTTTGACAATTAGGATTCTTCCTATTTCTTTTTAATATTGTTATTCAAAATTTTTTAATGTTTTTTTTAAAATGACTTTATAGGGATTTTAAACTATTTTATACTGGGACTTTGGATTATTTTATATATTGATTTTTCTTATATGCTGGACTTTTATTGACTTAATATATTTAATGCTTTTACTTGGTTTTACTCTTTACACGCCGCTCTCCGATGCTGTATTTTAATATATGAGGTTATCCATAATCCATAACTTAAAATTAATAACATATCAGCTGCTCGAATTGGCCCCCTCCCCCCTCTCCTCTCTCCACTCCCCCCTAAGACATCTTCATACATCTTTTATTTAAATCTCTTTTACCGAAAACATTTTAGTCTATTTAAGATTTTAAAATACTATAAATATTTTATCAACCTAAAATTTTATCCTTTGATGCCAACTAGGTCCTCATATTTTTATTAAACTCATTTAAAATTTTATATAGTCTGTATATATTTATATATTTTTAATTTTGCATCTTTTACCCGATCGTGACCTGTTATCATAAATTTTAAATTATATATATTGTCATCAAATTTTACCAACTTTGGTTTTATCTGATTGTGACCTATTTTGGAATTTTACTGATTGTGACTTTTTACCAGGATTTTACATTTTACCGATTGTGACTTTTTAACCGGATTTTACTTTTTACCAACTCTGACATACCCAAATTTGTCTTTTTACCCTATCTTGACATTGTTTCATTTTTAAATGCGTGTTTTGTGTGTTTTATTGATGTGTTGTTGTGTGTGCTGGTTTTAATATTGTATTATTCTTAATATTAATATATCTAACTTTTTAAGTGCTGGTCTTGGGTGGTGAGATGGGGTGCTCAAATTCTATATAACATCATCTTAGACTCCACCAAACTCCTCCAAAAAGGAACACGGGATAACAAATTTCTTTAAAAAAATTTTTTCCCGGTCGGCCCCAACTGGCCGACCGGGGGTTGGATTAATTGGTAAACCGCTGTTTAGTTTATTAGATGATAAAAAAAAAAACCTCCTTACCATTCACAATTTTCTCCGGGGGCCCCCAACGCCTCTCGCCTTGCTCGTCCTGCAATAAAAACAAAAATTATAAAAACAGCAAATCGATTTTATATATGAAAACTAAAATTAAGGATTCTGATGATGGGTGAGGTGAACGATGAAATGAAGTTGGGGGGAATAAACACCATATTTTACCACTACACTACAATTAATAATTATAAAATACAACCTGTGTTCCGAAGTCTTCACAACTGATGATTCCATCTTGGTAAAATTCACTTCTCCTCGCTTGCTGAAAAACAAAGTTAGAAACAAAACACCTTATATATCTAAAATTTTATATAAGTTACGCAGTTAGTCGCGTGTTGCGCGGCGAGCACTCCTCCTCCATCCTGGCCCGCATGATGTATAGCGCCTGGCGGCATTCTTTTATATTGTATTTGTGTTTTATTTTAAAATTGATTGTTTAATTTATGATTTTATACCTTTCTTTAATGTCGCTTTCCCACTCCCCCTTCGGGAGTTGAGCCATGTCAATATGCTATTATGTTCCACCCACTTTTTTTTTATGTAATTACTGCCCCTGTTTTGGGCAATGCCTGTAAATATGTTATTGTTCTTAATAAATCTGTCCGGATGCTGGACTAATCCGGCGGGCCTCCGGGCTGCTGGGGTCGATTCTCACCCCGGGACGTCTTTCCTTGCCTTACACCCAACTCGGGTAGGCTGACGTCTCGTGGGATGGCACTTTCACTATCGACATTAGTGTCATCGTAATATCTGATAACTGTACCGAATTCTGAATGTGGATAGGTTTGTGGATAAAAGTTTTTAAGAAAATTTACTATAAACTGGATCAGATTTGAATTGATTAGTCTCTTTTTTCATTTTTAAAATCGTTATAATTATATAAATATCGTAAGACATTTTCTATTTTGGTATGCCTTTCTTCTGTGTGATTTTTCAATGTGATATATAATTCTTCAGATGGTGATGTGTGCTGTTCTTTCAGTGACTGCAACAGGAAATTTATTGTTGCATTAGCTGTGGATAAATTAGAATATATCCCACGTAATGCCTCGACAGCCAGTTTTATTGGAAGTAGAGCTGATACAGTTCTGGATATTAAGTCGAATTCATTATCTGAAAAATAATTTGCAGACTTAAGTCGATTATTGCTTTTTGGATTGAATTTCTCAGTTTCAAAAATCGTTCTAACAATAGAGGTAAACTGTTTTAGAATCTACTATTAACATATTTTCTGTTTTATTCTCAGTTAATGTATATTTTTGTAATATGGCATTTTTTGTAGGGGAACGTTTAAATATCTTAAAAATTTTTCGAACTTTATAAATTATAGAAGGCAATTCTTGATGGGTTAATATTTCATCCTCATTAACAATATCATCCTCAAAAATTACATTGTCATTATCTTCATTGTCAATATCACTCTCACTCGCTTAAAAGTCGGAATCCGAAGTTTCTATATCCACAGTATTTAGATTCTTTTGTTCTTTAATGTTTTTGGTACAATATATCTATTACTCCATACATCTTTGGTACAATACATCTATTATTCCATGAGCATAGCACAATTGCTGATTTGCACCAATCAGCGTTCCAACTTTTTTCATAACTGTTGCTCCATCAGTCGTTATGGATACAATATCTTCTTTCAGGGATAAACTATGTTTCGTTAATTTAGATTTAGCACTTCCACACATTTTTCGGCTGGAATACTACCCGAGACATGCGTAAGTCCTATATTCCAATTTTTTTTTTTATTGAATAATTATGTTTAAATAGCGTCTTTTTCTTACACTTGTCCATTCATCAAATGTAAGACTAAATTTTTAATTGTACTTAACTTACTTTTAATTGTATTAGCTCGTGTTTCAAAGAATTGCGAACACCGTTATTGTAGTTTATAACAGTTCTTCTTATAGCGTTAATCGATGTTGGTAGATTTTTAAAATCTCTGGCGGATAGTGATTTTCTTGAATTCAGTAGAAGTTCAAAATACTCAAAATGACAAACCATGTAAAAAAAATGGCAAACCTTTGAAAAAAAAAAGATAAATTTCATCTAAATTATCTTTTTTTTTCAAAATAATCTAAAATCCCTGATGGCTTGGGATTAGAAACTGTGCTTAAATTTGTATTCTTCATCGCAATTAGATTCTTTCCTCTTTAACAAATTTCTATCATGTTTCGTTTTTAAATGTGTATGGAGTCCGCTTGGACTTCCTCCGTTCACATTAATAACTCTTGAACATTTTTTACATTGTGCCACCATATTCTTTTCATCATATAAATAATGAAACCACACTGAAGTATTGTCAGCTGATTTTTTATGTTCTTTAAAGTTATTCTTATTCATTAATATGGGTTATTATTTATGAGTATATATATATAATAAAGTTGAAAAATATTTTGAACCCTAAAGTCTGATATGCAAATACAATGTGAATAACAAACTCACCAATTTCAAAAATATCGAAATATTACGCACTTTCTTCATAACTACAACCTTGTTTTCACAGATACAAATCCTGTGCGTGTGCACTATCGCTCGGAGCTGTAATAGGATAGTTTTGTTCCGCCTCCTTGGATGATTCACATATTTTATCACTTCTCTTGATTGTACGATGCAACTTTGTATTCAAAGTCTAATTCATTTCACCCGTTAGGGAGACATAAAAATAAAAACGTATACTATTTTGCTATGTTGGCGATTCCTGAACATATAGTGGAGACAATTTAAAAAATTACTAGTAAATACCGAAAAAACAGTATTTAAACTTGTGAATACCGGTATTAGAAAATTGTAGAAATGGCTCAAAATACCGGTATCCCGGTGTACCGGTATTGCAATCTCTAATTGGGATGTCATCAGTCCTGTAATATAAAAATAATTAATATTATTTCATTAATTTCATGTAGCAAATTAATTACAATTCTTCTTCTTGAGTCACTAATTATGAATATTTTTAGCAAAATTTTCATTTCAGAACGTATAAAAAAATGTGCTTTTCAGTTTTGGTTATATTGCAATATTTTAGATCCGTTTATGGCATTAGATAGACATTAGAATGAATACTTCCATTGCAATAGTCTTTCTCTCTTTTTCTTTCCTTTTAGAACTAGTTTGATAGAAAAGGTTTATATTTTTTGTAAAAAAACAAAAATCAATTTTGGTTATTGTAGTATTTGATACTCCCTCTTTCCAGTTCATAATGCCAAATGAATTCATTAGCATCTCAATGCCTTTTAATTAAAATTATAAAGATATTATTATTTATTCATTTGGGAAAATTTCATAAATATAATCAAATTAATTAAAATTGATTTCGAGCATATCATTTTGTACAATTGGTTATGTTAAAAGAATAATGTAGAATGTGTTAAAAGATGTTATGTGTTAAAAGAATAATGTAGGCGATACATTTCTGAATTAAAAGACGTGGAGGAGTAAGGATACCCCTAAAAGTCAGAACATTTTGGAATCAAATTTGGCGATTTATTTCTCGCGCTGATGACATGTGAATAAATATGATTACCATGTTACAGAAATACTATGAAGTTTTACTTTTCAAGCCGCTATTTTTACGAAACGTGTTGAAATAATAGTTATCGAATGAAGAAAGTATTTGTTGCCTCTACGAAAGTGCCGACACTTTGCTGTGCGAAGAAAATACCGCTTCTTTACAAGAATATAATGTTCATATTATTCAACATCGGGATTAAAAAATGTTATTCCTGAACAGATGGGCAAATAGCGTATGTTTAAAAATATGTCGTTTCTCTGAAAGGGTCACAAAATAGTCATAGCCCATGCGATCAGTCGGCAAAGAATGAAGGTAATTAATTTGCTATTTACAAAGCGGAACAATGAAATGGAATACAATTGCTTGAAAATTCGTAATCTTAACGAATGAACAACGTTAACTGAGAAAAAAAAAATGCTAAATTTCGAAAATATGTCATACGTAACTTTTAATAAACTGATTGTAGTAAATTTTTCCAATTTTTAATTACAGCAATTTTTGAGATTTTATATGCACTGAATTAAGAAAAAAAAAAAAACCCCGACGAATATTTGGTTTGAAAACAACAGAAATAGATGGGCTATCATTTTCAGATTCTTAAATACTACCCAGCTACCTTTCTTCTGCTCAGCATTATTGAAAGTTTTTTATTTCAATGATAGCTAACGTAGTTTTGAAATCAAATTTGTGGATAATTCAATTTCCCCCACCCCCTTTGGATCCATGAATTCCTTATTAAAGTAACTTAAGATTTTGTTTGTAATTCGAATATATATATTTTTAATTCAATATCGGAAGAAAACTGAAGCTTGCCGTTTCTGAATTGTGATTATTATTTCAAAATATCTGTGCATCGAGTTTCAATGAGCGTTATCAGTTTTAAAATCTTTAATTCATGCGAAAGATTGCAGGAAGTTTCACAAACGATTGAAGGGAACAAAATTTCAAAGATTAAAATTTTCTGTCAAATTTCAAAATCGTTGTCCTTTCAGCTTCAGTAAAGTTGATTGTATTCTTTCACTAGTGGGCAATTTTTTTTTTTTAATTCGGCTCAGTTGTTTAGGAGAAGATGTGAAAACATGCAAAGCCCGAATTGCCATTATTTATATTAAGATTAAAAATAATTACACATTTAAAAGCTAATCAAATTATGGTTGGTTGTTTGTTGTTTATTGGCGCAAGAGCCATATCTGGCCATGCTGCGCCAAGCAAATGGTAAAAAATGAAAATAGAAGTAAAACATTAAAATTTGGTTGTTATAATACATTAGTAAAAATATAAAAGCAGATAGAAATAAAAACATGTATAATATAATAATGCAATATTATAAGATAGACTTGTTTGAATGAATGATTTGAAACTAATGACCAAAATGATAAAATTATTGTTCACAATATTAAATGCAAATATAAAAATTAATAGATTTTAAAAACTTGAAAACGTTCGGGTGGTATCTCTCACCCACCAAGTCCTGCAAGGTTAATGACGATGTTTTAAAAAACTGAACACGATTTTGATTAAAAGCGGGGCATTCAATTAAAATATGATTTACAGTAAAATCCACATGACATGTTGGGCACTTTGGCACCGCCTCGCTAAAAATGAGATGGCGGTGTGTATAACGCGTATGACCTATGCGGAGACGAGTCAATTTCACATCAGTCTCGCGCATTGGGAGAACAGACCACAATCCAATTTTGATTGGCGCAGTTTAGCCAAACATGGCTCTTGCGCCATTAAATCTCAAACAAACAAACAAACAAACAAGACCACAATCCAATATTGGTTTGATGGAATGCAGTTTATTTTGTGTTCGCAGGTCCCACATTAATTGCCAATTAGAGAAAATGTGTTTCGCGAAGAAATTTTTGATATCAGAATAAGGAAGTCCCTGAGACAAAATATTCGTTGCTGATTTTGCTGCTGAATCTGCCATTTCGTTTCCAGAAATGCCAATGTGACTAGGGATCCAGCAAAAATTGACTTGAAATTCCTTCTTTTGCAAAAGATGCAAGGTGAATAAAATTTGTTTAGCTATCGGGTGCATCCGATTATGATAATGAGAAAGTGCTTCCAACGCACTCATGCTATCGGTATAAATAATGAATTTTCGATGAGGAGAAAGTGAAATTTTCTCTACAGCACAGAAAATACCCATCAACTCAGCTGTAAATACTGAGCAACAATTATGAAGACGGTAGCTCAGTGTATCATATGGAAATACGATTCCACAACCAACATGGTCATCTGATTTTGAGCCATCCGTGAAAATTGGTATAAATGAAGAGAACCGATTGCGATGGTAGAGATAAAGCTGTAGAAAAATAATCGGAGCTGTTGATAATTTATCAAATCCAAGAAAGGGATTTAAAAAGGAAAATTGTGGAGTGTCCCAGGGCGGAAAGCATAGCATATCAGCTGATTTAATAATGATATTATCAAGATTCGAGCCATGCACAAGAATTTTGGCTCGCTCACAGAACGGGGGAATATGAGATTGACGGGCATCGTACAATCTGCGGAGACCAACTGGAAGAGTAATTTCAGATACGGGATGTCCTGGTAGAGATATGGTTCGAAAATGATAAAAAGCAGACAATTTTTTTCGTCTTAAGTTAAGGGGTAATTGGTGACAAATAACGTGTAGGCTTTCAACTGGAGAAGTGCGAAATGCTCCCGAGCAGATTCGCAAAGCAGAGTGGTGCACAGTATCCAGTCGCCGCAAAACGGAATCTCGAGCAGAACCATATACCATACACCCATAATCTATTCGGGAAAGTATGATTGCTTCATATATACGGAGTAAGGAGGTTCGATCGGCTCCCCAAGATGTTCTGGAGAGTACCTTCAAAATATTCAAGGCCTTCTCGCACTTCTTTCGCAGTTGAAGAACATGCGGAAGGAAAGTGAGTCTACGATCGAAAATCACTCCCAAAAACCGTATTTCATCCACAACTGGAATAGGTATATTTTGTATGTGTATAACAGGATCTAAATGCATAATTCTCTTCCGGCAAAAGTGTACGCATCTACTCTTATCCGGAGAAATTGTGTGCCCGTTATTGTTGCACCAAATTACCAGTTTATTAACAGCATTTTGTAGCTGTCGCTCAATGAGACTCATATTGCTTCCTTGACATGATATCTGTAGGTCATCAACATACAGGCTTCCATGAACAGATTGTGGCAAATGATTCAAAATTTGGCTTATATGAACTATAAAAAGCGTGACACTAAGGACACTTCCCTGAGGAACACCCTCAGCTTGGATAAAAGCATCAGAATAGAAATTCGTGACACGAACTCTAAACGTACGATAGGATAAAAATTTAGATAAAAATATAGGCAAATGTCCTCTAAAACCATATTTATAAAGAGAAGAAAGTATGCCATAGCGCCATGCATGGTCGTATGCCTTTTCGATATCAAAGAAAATAGAGACTAGGTGATTTCTCCTTACAAATGCGTTGCGTATTTGGGTTTCCAAAAGAATGAGGTTATCAAAGGTAGAACGACCTCGACGGAAACCGCTTTGCAACGGGGAAAGGATTCTTTGTTTCTCTAATTCATAGATGAGGCGGGCATTCACCATGCGTTCTAGAGTTTTGCACACGCAACTGGTTAAAGCAATTGGCCTGTAGTGCAGAGGGTTTTCAGGAGTTTTGCCAGGTTTTAGGATTGGAATCACAATAGCTTCGTGCCATTGTGAAGGGTACTTCTGCTCAGTCCATATTCTGTTAAATAATATCAACAGATTGGAAAGGGAAATGGTATTCAAATAGCGAAGCATGTTATATGTGATTCCATCTGGCCCAGGACTGGTATCATGGGCTTGAGACAAGGCCGTTTCTAGCTCAAACATCTGAAATTCAGAGTTATATGGGAAAGTATTCCTGTCGTGGAACCGCAAGGGCAAACGTTCCGCACGTTTCTTAATTGCTTGAAAATCAGGGTTGTAAGATTCAATTGCGGAAACTTGTTCAAAAGCTTTGCCGAGAATATTAGCTATGTCTAATGGGTCAGAATACGTTACATTTCCAATTTTTAATACAGGAAAGTACGATTCCCGATAAATCCCATTTGCGGCATTGACTTTTTTCCACAAAATCTTACTGGAAATACAGGGTGTGATAGAGGAAACAAAGGACTTCCAAGATTCCCTCTGACTACGGCGACGAATGCGCCGAGCATAGGCTTTGGCACGTTTAAAAGCAAGAAGGTTTTCCGTCGTTGGGTACCTCCTGAGCATGTTCCAACACTTTTTCTGTTTTTTATAACTGTCGCGACATGCGTCATTCCACCACGGTTTACGAAATCGCCTTAGACGTGGTGAACTTTTTGGGATACTCTTATTAGCGGCGTTCATTATAACATCGGTGACATGTTGTAAAGCTTCGGAAACGTCTACACCACTAACCATGTCCTCAGTGATAACTGCCAATTGTGAGAATGCATCCCAATCTCCCCGATCGAATAGAAAATGTGGAGTGCGAAGAACAGAATTTTCTCTGTCAATATGGGAAACAATAATAGGGAAGTGGTCACTATTATATAATTCATCACAAACTTGAAAGTTTATCAAAGGCAGAAGTTCAGGAGAGCATATGGCTAGATCAAGACTATGAAAGCTACGTGTAGGCTCATGGAAATATGTTTTTTCCTCATTATTGAGCAGGCAGAGACAGTTATTGGAAATAAATTGTTCTATCTGCCGCCCACGAGAGTTTGTACAATCAGAACCCCACAACGTGCTATGTCCGTTGAAGTCACCAAATAAAATGAAAGGCGAAGGAAGCTGGTCCACTAGGTCGTCAAGATCATGTTGACGAATAACATCATGAGGCGGTAAGTAAATTGAGCAGACTGTGACCAAAGTTCGCACGTGAACTTGCACAGCCACAGCCTGCAGAGAAGTATCTAATTGAAGAGATGTGCTCGGATATAAATTTGAAGTAAAGATACAGGCACCAACAGAAGCTCGAGATCCTGTGTCTATATCTTTCCGAATACAGTTATAGCCTCGAATTTTGATAGGGATGTTAGGTGTCAAGAAAGTTTCTTGAACACCGAAGCAGATGGGATGAAAATTGTTTAAAATAGATTTGATGTCAGAAATTTTGGACCTAATGCCGCGACAATTCCAAGAGAGGAAAGTACCCATTAAGGAAGCCTTTTAACAAGAGAAGTTCTGGGAACAATGTTTGGAGGTTGCGTAGTATCGCAACTCATTTCAAATTCATCCTCCTCAGATGGGTGAAGTGAGATAATTTAAGAATTTTTCGGTGCGCCGCCAAAAATAGACGTTAAGTCTTTATGAGCAACACCTTTGTTCGCAAGTCCCAAAGCTACGGAACTTCGTAAAGTTGCTTTTTTTATTTTAGTAGAAAAATCCTTGGAGACCAGGCCACGTTTGGAGAGCCTTAGCTTCAGAGCTTTATTTGATTTTGGTTTTGGTTTATTAGCTACAGCTTTACTCTCGTCAGGAGTACTAGTCAAAGATACCTCAGTGTCAGAATCTGAAATCTTTTCCTGGGTTTTTGCTTTAATGACTGTTTTTGTGCAGTTTGAGCAACTACAGTTCTTACAAAAATTCTTTTGCACAACGGATGCATAGCTCACACCAGGTTTCGGTGTTGATGCCAAAATTTTCCGTCTGGCTTCAGGATAAGATATGGCCTCTTTAAATTTAAGACTTTTAATTTGCTTTTCTAGCTGCCAGCGTTCACATGATTTAGAATATGAGGCATGACAACCACTGCAATTTACGCACTTTTCTTGCGCCTTGCACTGCTGGCCGTCGTGTCCTTTCTCAGAACAGCGTGCGCAAGTGAGTGTTCCACGACAGTTAATTTTCTAATGTCCAAAACGCTGACACTGAAAGCATCTTAAAGGATTAGGTATGTATTGCCGAACTGGCAATCTTATATACCCCGCATATATGCATTCAGGTAATTTTGTAGCATGGAAAGTTAAAATAAAGTGTTTCGTTGGTATAATTTGCTCATCTCGCCGAATGGTAATTTGGCGCACGTGCGTTACACCTTGCGGTTTCAGTTCGTGGGTTATTTCCTCTATAGGAACATTGAAAAGTTCTCCGCATGTAATCACACCCTTACTATAATTCAATGAATTGTGAGGAGTGACTGTTACAGGGAACGTTGCCAAAGCTTTCATTTTAATGATTTGCTGGGCCTGCTTTTTCGTGCAAACTTCCACCAGCAAATCACCTGAACGCATCTTTCTGATAGAGGACACTTCGCCAACAGTTGCTGAGATAGCTTTCTGTACAAGAAATGGGGAGACAGAATTAAAAGTTTCATTTTTTTCAGATATACGTTTTATAATGAAAAATGAGTCAAATTGATGAACATTGGTAATGCATTTGTTGTTATTTTTATGCCCACTGAAGGGAGATTTTTTGGAGGAGCCCATACGATATTAAATAAAATTCAGGCCCGACGGCACCGCCCACCACGGAGCCCAACAAGGGAAGGCAATTACCGGCTCTGGTTGTTTCCAGCCTCGGCATACACCTTAGTGCTAGCCAGAACCTATACGCTCGGAGTTACCCCCGGGGACAGTGACCACCCTTAACGCCAAGCCCAAGGAGTAACCCCTTCGCTTGATCCCTAGCAGACTAGCCACTCAGGTGACAAGGTACCAGCCGATTGATACACCGGGGACCACAGTGCACCACCCGTCTAATGGGTCGCCACGCACGGCAAACACGTGGGGGTATTTGCTGTCCATGAGAAGCACGAAGCAAACAGAGCGGCGACAGCTTCTCATGGAGAGCTCCCTCGCTTACCCTCGAGGGAAAGAAAAAAAAGGAGACAGCAGAAGGTGTAGTGGAGAGTAAAACCTAAAGGGAGTAAAGATCCCTGGGCACCTCGGGATTGGGACACCCGTACTCACCTATAGTAGGTGAGCCCCTGAGGGGGCTAATCAAATTATGATAAAAATTGTTTGCGGTATTGAACTGTGTAATGTGTGGGGCGGAACCAAGAGCAATAACAGAAAATAGACTATTGAAAATATATTCTCACCCGAAATGTGGATCACTGTCACTGGAAACAAATTTTCTCATTGTTTAAATTTCATAACAAAATAAAAATAAGAGTCGAAACAATTAAAAACAGTTATTAATTTATTATTGACTACTTAATGAGTTTTATGTAAATTGAATGAGACGCTTGCAAATTAAATGGAAGCTGTATGAAATGAAATCAGATTTGAAAGAACTTTTTAAAATTTGGATTGCTTATCAAAGCATAGAAATTCAACTCTAGTAATGACCGTTACTTTTTATTAAAGTAAATGAGTATGTAAAATAGAGCAGCTATTTTTGAGAAAAAGCTAGATTATTAGTTAACAAATTTTTCTTAATAAAGAGTATTTTGGAGAAAATATTTATTGTGGTAAATCTCAATATGTAGATATTTTTTTTTGCAAATGATATTTGGTCTTTTTCAATTCTGCAACTCAAAACAATTATAAGCACTTTTAAAAGTAAGACATAATAATGAAAAAAATTCACATATTTCAAATTTATACGAATACTGGCAGCCTCCCGAATATTGATAAGATTTTTTCCATACATTTTCCGAGTGTTTGAAAGGTAACATTAAGAAATGATTAGTGTGAAAGTATAAATTAAAGTTCTAAAATTAAATAATAAAATATAAAAATAATTTCACTAAAATTTTTGCAACATGACACTTGAAAAAAGTATCCCCTTCGCATTATTCATTGATTCTACAAAATGCGGACGTGTGAATTCAGTTTTGAAGTATTTAATACCGTATAAATTGTTCTTTTAAGCATTTCCTACTTTATAGATTTCCGTATATACCGTATATATTTGAACGGGATCTTTCGAATTTAGATACGACAATAAATTAAATTCCATCGTTCTTGATAATAGAAGAAACATGCAATCTACATATAATTGACGAAAAAGTTTTTTTAAAAAATGTAACCAATTGATCATAAAACTTTTTAAAGTAATAAATAGTCTATTGAGGTGAAGTGTTTTGATTCGCTTTCACCAGTACTGCAGCTGTGTCGTGTAGAAATATCTGTTTTACTCATTATTTTCATGTTCCTTTAAAGTTTTAGTTAAATGCTAATAATTTAATTATTTCATATATATTTAATTTGTTAAAGAGTCGCTTGATATTTTATTATAAATAATATATCTGTTTAATTAATATTTTAAAAAGTGGTGGCAACATCAACTTTTGTTCAATTAATATTTTAAAAAGTGGTGGCAACATTAATTTATATATATATATATATTTCGAATTTCGTAAATTAAAGAGAAGTTACTTTTGGCTACGAAAGTCTATGCGTATTTCTTCCCCACCTTCTTCAAGTAATTCTCATATTTATTCTACCATCTTGTAACTGGCCAGTTCCCATGTGAGATGGAGCTGAAAGTAATTGTGGTAATGTCTAGGACAAATTAGCCCGGACGACAGCGGGACCGCCGCGCTGAAAACGCATCCTTTCTGCTAGGCCCTGCTTCCTCAGAAGTACCGCCGTCGGGGATCTCCCGCTGCTGTGAGGTGAGATGAAGAGAAAAGTGCAGATTCAAATGTCGTCTTACGAAATCACAAGGTTCGTCCTATTTCTTCGAAATTGGAGATAAATACTAAAATACGCTGATTATTGTTAGTACTGTTTTAGGAAATTTAGATTAAGTCAGTCTTCAAAATAATTCGTGTATATTTTGTAATTTATTCAAACAGTTTTAACATGTAGTCTCCAAAAAAATAACAAGAAGTTCCAAATGAATTATATTTTATAAGGAAAAGGCTTCATATTAAAAAATAAAAAACAAATGTAGCCTTTTTTTTAATATTTTATCTGAAGAATATTATATAATTTGTTTGGATTTGGATTTTCTGGATTTTATTGGCACAAGAGCCATGATGTTGGCCATGCTGGGCCAAACTGTATTTTTCATGATTAAAATATAAAATTTCAGCTATAAAAACAATGTTAAAACTTTTGAAAAAGACGAAGAAAACTTAAATATGTGGATAAAAACCTATTGATTTTAAAAATGCAAAAATTTGAACATGTGGTGTTTTACCAAGTAAGAAGGTAATGGAGTGTTCGTATTTTGGATTTGGTTGGTTGGTTGGTTGTTTAGGTTTTCTGGCGCAAAAGCCATATCTGGCCATGCTGCGCCAATAAAATGGTAAGAAGCATTTCAAAGATATTTAAAGAAGTTATTCCGATTAAAATCTAGGCAAGGTTAAAAATTCCAATCGTAAGCCGATGGATTAAAACAGTATTTAAAAAAACATCTATGAAAAAAGCAAAAGTTCATAAATTGCTGACACACGAAAAAAGATTCCAAATGGAACAAAAATTAAATAAAATGCAACAAACCAATGGTCTGTAGAAATTTAAAAATATTAGAGTGAGGTTTCTCACCCAGTAGTTCAAGCATATATAGACACTGCATAAAAAAATAGACACTGCATTAAAAAATATATAGACACTGCATTAAAAAAACGTAATCGTTGATTATCAAAGACAGGACACTCGATTAAAACATGACGTACACTTAAGACTGTCTGGCATGTCGTGCACTTTGGACATGGTTCACCAAATAAAAGGTGTTTATGGCTGAAGCGTTGTATGACCAATGCGGAGCCGAATTAATTTTACATCAAGCCCACGCACTGGGATGGAAGGCCATAAGCGAATCATTGGTTGCAGAGAATGTAGCTTATTGGAAATCTGCTGATCCCAAGATCGTTGCCACAACATGTGAACGTGCCGAGAAAAACATGTCTTTGCATCGCCATGCGGAAGCGCTGGCTCATTAAAAGTGCTTGAGGATTTTGCTGCAGCATCTGCCATTTCATTTCCAGGTGATGATGATGATGATTTGTGAGGTTTTTTGGCGCAAGAACCACATTTGGCTAAGCTGCGCCATGCAAATGGTAAAATATAAAATCAGAGGTAAAATAGAAGTTCAGATAATAAACATAATATAAACTCAGAACTTAAAATTTATGAAATGTGACAATGCATCAAAAAATTTCAGAGTTTTAAAAAACAAAACAAAAAACATCAATTAAAATCCGAAAGATATGGTATCAAATCATTGTTGATCACGGTGGGCACGATGATTGAGGTAAAATAGGTATTAATTACACTAAATATAAGTATAAAATTTAATAGCTTTTAAAAATTTAAAGATATTTGGGTGGTATTTTTCATCCACCAAGTCCTTAAGAGTCAATGAAGTTGAATGAAAAAAATGAATACGATGAGAGTTAAAATCAGGGCACTCAATTAAAAGATGTTTCACAGTAAAATCCACATGACATTTGGGGCACTTCGGTGCAGCTTCACCAAACAGAAGATGTCTGTGCGTGAAGCGAGTATGTCCTATACGGAGGCGAGTCATTTTGACGTCAGCCTCACGTATAGAAAGGGCAGACCACAATCCAATAATAGGCTTGATGGAATGCAATTTGTTTTCAGTAAGCTGATCCCACGCTGATTGCCAAGTAGAAAAAATGTATTTTGTTAAGGACTTCTTAACATCGCAATAAGGAAGCCTCAGAGACAAAAGGTCTGCTGCTGATTTTGCCGCTGAATCTGCCATTTCATTTCCAAAGAGACCAACATGACTCGGCACCCAACAAAAAATTATCTGAAATACATCATTTTGCAGGGCACGCAAAGTTAATAAAATTTTAATTGCTATAGGATGCATCCGATTGTGATAGTGTGAAAGTGTTTCCAAAGAACTCATGCTATCGGTATAAATGGCAAATTGCCGCTGAATGGATAGTGTAATTTTTTGGAGGGCAAACAGAATTGCCACCAATTCGGCAGTAAAAACTGAACAAAAATTGTGAAGGCGGTGGCTCACTGTATCAGACGGAAGTATAATTCCACAACCAACATGGTTGTCTGATTTCGAGCCATCCGTGAAAATTGGGGCAAAAGAAGAATACCGATAGCGATGGTGTAGAAACAGCTGTTGCAAGACAGTCGGTGAAGTTGAAGATTTATTAAATCCGGAAAAGGGATTCAAAAAGGAAAATTGCGGTTTATCCCAAGGTGGGAAGCAAAATAAATCGGGTGATTTAACAGCAATATTATCAAGGTTCGAGTCATGTAGAAGATTTTTGATCCTTTCATTAAAAGGAAGGATATGAAATGGACGAGCATCATACAACCGGCGAAAACCAACTGGCAATGTGATTTGACGCACAGGATGCTCTGGCACAGACAAAACTCGGAAGTAATACAAAGCGGACAATTTATTACGCCTTAAATTAAGGGGGAGTTGGTGGCAAATAACATACAAACTCTCAACTGGAGAAGTACGAAATGCACCTGAACAGATTCGTAAAGCAGAGTGGTGCACAGTATCTAGTCTTTGTAAAACGGAAGCGCGGGCAGACCCATACACCATACAACCATAATCCATGCGTGAAAGAATGGCCGCTTGATAAATACGGAGAAGGGAGGTTCTATCGGCGCCCCAATATGTTCTAGAAAGCACCTTCAAAATATTCAAGGCCCTCTCGCACTTCTTTCGCAGGTTAAGAACATGCGGAAGGAATGTTAGTTTGCGATCAAAGACCACACCCAAAAATCGTATTTCATCTACTACTGGAATAGGCGTATTGTGTATTTGGATATTAGGATCCAAATGCAAGTTTTTCTTCCGGCAAAAGTGCACGCATCTACTCTTCTCAGGAGAAATGTTATGCCCGTTATTATTGCACCAATCTACCACCTTATTTACAGCATTTTGCAACTGTTGCTCAATGACACTCATGCTGCTACCCTGGCAGGAGATCTGCAGGTCATCAACATAGAGGCTTCCATGAACTGATGATGGCAAATGATTCAAGATTTGGCTCAAATGAACGATAAAAAGGGTGACACTGAGGACACTTCCCTGAGGGACACCCTCAGCTTGTATAAAATATTTTGAGTAAAAATTCCCAACACGAACTCGAAATGTTCGATAAGATAAAAAGTTAGTTAAAAACATGGGTAGGTTTCCTCTAAAACCAAAGTTGAAAATTGTTGAAAGTATGCCATAGCGCCAGGAACGGTCATATGCTTTCTCAATATCTAAGAATATGGAGACAAGGTGATTTCTCCTCACAAATGTGTTGCGTATTTCAGTTTCAAGTAAAATAAGGTTATCTATAGTAGATCTACCTTTTCGGAAACCACTTTGCAACGTGGAGATGCATCCTTGTTTCTCCAATTCGTAGATCAGGCGAGCATTGACCATGCGCTCGAAGGTTTTACATAAACAATTTGTAAGAGCAATCGGTCTGTAGTTCAGAGGGTTGGATGAATTTTTACCAGGTTTCAAGATGGGAATCACAATAGCTTCGCGCCATTGTTTAGGATACTTCTGCTCAATCCAGATTCTGTTGAATAATATCAACAAATTAGTAAGGGAAGTTTTATTCAAATTACGAAGCATTCTATATGTAATTCCATCTGGCCCTGGACTAGTATCATTGGCTTGAGATAAGGCGGTTTCCAATTCAAACATCCAGAATTCACAATTATATTGGAAGGTATGTCAGTCATTAAAGCGCAGAGGCAACCGTTCCGCGCGATTCTTAATCGCAAGAAAATAAGAGCTATAAGAGTCAGTTGCGGAAACTTGTGCAAACGTCTGGCCTAGAGTGTTAGCAATGTCTAATTAGCTCGAAAACATCATATTCCCGGTTTTTAAGACAGGAATGGAAGATTCGTGATAAATCCCATTTGCCTCCTTTACTTTCTTCCATAAACTTTTACTTGAAGTAGAGGTTGTGATGGTAGAAACAAAATTAATCCACGACTCCCTCTGACTACAACGGCGAACGCGACGAGCAAGGGCTTTAGCTCGTTTGAATGCTACTAGGTTTTCCCTTGACGGATACCTTCTAAATATGTTCCAATGATTTTTTTGATTCTTGTAACTGTCGCGACATGCTTTATTCCACCACGGTCTACGAAATTTTCTTAGACGTGGAGAAGTTTTCGGGTTGGTTTGGTTTGGTTTGGTTTTGTTTAGTTTACTGGCGCAAGAGCCATATCTGGCTATACTGCGCCAATCGAATGGTAAAAATGTAGAACATTTAAAAAAAAAACTCATTTATCAAATTATAAACTTAGATTTGTAAAAATAATATTGCTTAGATATGAAGTTAAAAATGGTTTTAATAATTTAAAATTTAAAACAATGATACATGAAGATTTGATGCAATTATGTAATGTACATGAACTTAAATAATGCTTCTCATAAACAGAATAAAAAGCTGCTAAATGCTAGTGAAAAAGCCAATAGCTCTTAAGAATTTAAAAATGTTTGGGTGGTATTTTTCACCCACCAAGTCTTTCAATGTTGCAGAAGACGAATTAAAAAATTGAGCACGATAAAAATTATAAACAGGACATTCAATTAAAATATGACGAACAGTAAAATGTACTTGGCAGCTGCTGCACGTAGGTGCATTTTGGCCAAATATAAGATGCTTATGTGTAAAACGTGTATGCCCTATACGTAGGCGAGTCAACTTAACATCTATCTCACGTATAGGATGAACAGGCCAAGAAACAATGTTCGTTTCAACAGAATGTAATTTATTTCTGATCTGCATATCCCACGATTTTTGCCAAACAGAAAAAAAGTGATGATCAATAGACCTTTTGATGTCACAAAAGGGAAGTCCTATACTTAAAAAGGTCGTTGCAGATTTTGCTGTCAAATCCGCCTTCTCATTCCCGAAGATGCCAACATGACTCGGAACCCAACAGAAATTTATTTGGAAGCCATCATTTTTCAAAAGTCTCAAAAGGAATAAAATTTCAATCGCAACTGGATGCATCCGATTGTGATAGTGTGAAAGAGTCTCCAAAGCACTCATGCTATCGGTATAGATGAAAAAATGACGATGAGAGGATGACCCAATTTTCTGGAGGGCACAGAAAATTGCCACCAACTCAGCAGTAAAAACGGAGCAGCAATTATGAAGACGGTGGCTCAGTGTATCGGATGGAAGTATGATTCCACAACCGACATGATCATTTGATTTTGAGCCATCCGTGAAAATTGGGGAAAAAGTAGAATACTGACAGCGATGATATAAAAAGATCTGCTGGAGAACACCAGTAGCTGTTGAGTGTTTCTCGAATCCAAGAAAAGGATTCAAATAAGAAAATTGCGGGATATCCCAGGGTGGGAAACTAAGGAAATCCACAGCTCTAACACGAATATCGTTAAGGTCCGAATCATGAAGGAGTATTTTGGTTCTCTCAAAAAAGGGGAGCATGTTCGAAGGACGGGCATTATACAGTCGACGAAGACCAACTGGCAGTGACAATTGGCCTAACGGATGTTTGAGAACAGATTTTGTTCTAAAATAAAATATTGCAGACAATTTCTTACGCCTTAAACATAGAGGAAGCTGATGACATATATTGTATAGGCTTTCAACCGGAGAAGTACGGAATGCTCCTGAACAGATACGCAAAGCAGAATGGTGAATGGTATCCAGTCGCCTCAAAACGGATGGGCAAGCGGAACCATACACCATACACCCATAATCAATTCGGGAAAGAATTACCGCTTGATAAATACGGAGTAAGGAGGTTCGATCGGCACCCCAAGATGTTTTCGAGAGCACTTTTAAAATGTTCAATGACTTCTCACATTTCCTCCGCAAATATAAGACATGCGGAAGGAAGGTGAGCTTCCGATCGAGAATCACTCCTAAAAACCGAATTTCGTTCACCACAGGAATTGGAATATTCCGAATACGTATATTCGGATCGAGGTGAAGCTTTCTTTTCCGACAGAAATGGACACATCGGGTCTTCTCCGGAGAGATAGTGTGCCCATTGTTACCGCACCAAGCTACCAGGTTATTTACGGCGGTTTGCAACTGCTGTTCAATCATATTAATATCACTTCCTTGGCATGACATCTGCAGATCGTCAACGTAAAGGCTGGCATGTACAGATGAAGGTAAGCTTGTTAAAATTTGACTAAGATGAACAATAAAAAGCGTGACACTGAGGACACTTCCCTGCGGAACTCCCTCAGCTTGAATAAAAGAATCGGAATAAAAGTTGCCTACACGAACTCTAAAAGTCCGATGAGATAAAAAGTTCTCTAAAAATATAGGTAGGTTCCCCCTAAAACCAAAGTTAAAAAATGCTGAAAGTATTCCAAAGCGCCAAGCACGGTCATAGGCTTTTTCTATATCAAAGAATATGGAGACAAGGTGATCCCTCTTAACAAAAGCGTTGCGAATTTGGGTTTCCAGTAAAATGAGATTGTCAAAGGTGGAACGACCTCTCCGGAAACCACTCTGCAACGGGGAGATGCATCCTTGTTTCTCCAATTCAAAGATAAGACGAGCATTGATCATGCGCTCAAAGGTCTTACAAATGCAACTTGTTAGAGCAATTGGCCTGTAGCTCCGAGGATTTGAGGATTCCTTGCCAGGTTTTAGGATTGGAATCACAATAGCTTCACGCCATTGTGATGGGTACTTCTGCTCCATCCAGATTCTATTAAATAAAAATAGTAGGTTGGAAAGTGAATTTTCATTCAAATGGCGAAGCATACTATATGTGATTCCATCTGGCCCAGGACTTGTATCATGGGCTTGAGACAAGGCGGCTTTTAATTCAAACATCCTAAACTCACAGTTGTATGGATAGGAACTTCGGTCATTAAAATGCAATGATAATCGTTCCGCTGGATTCTTAATTGCCAGAAATTCAGGACTATAAGAATCCATTGCGGAAACCTGTGCGAATGCATGACCAAGAATATTGGCTATGTCTAATGGGAAGGAGTGCATCTCTGTTGAGAAGTTTTCGGGATGGATTCATTAGCGGCGCTCATTATGATATGGATTACATGTTGCACTGCTTCCGAAATGTCTGAAATTTTGACTACATTTTCTGTGATATTTGCTAGTTGCGAGAAAATGGCCCAGTCTGCCCTCTGGTATAGGAAGCGTGGAGGACATGGAGTCACACCACAGCTATCACCTTGGCTGATCATGATAGGATAGTGATCACTGTTGTAGAGATCTTCAACAACAGCGAAATCCAACAATGGTAGGAGTTCAGGTGAACACATAGCCAGATCGAGACAGTGGAAGCTCAGTGTAGGTTCATGGAAGTATGTCTTTTGATCGTTATTGAGTAGGCAGAGAGAGTTATTAGAAATAAACTGCTCGATCTGCCGCCCTCGAGAGTTTGTACTGTCGGAACCCCACATGATGCTATGTCCATTAAAATCGCCTAGTAACAGAAAAGGTGACGGAAGTTGGTCCACCAAGTTGTCAAGATCTTATGAGGGGGTAAGTAAATACAGCAGACTGTGATCAACATTCTAGTGTGAACTTGAACAGACACAGCCTGCAGAGAAGTATGTAAATTGAGTGGTGTGCTCGGATAAAGATTGGAAGTAATGATACAGACACCACCCGAACTATGGTGTCCAGTGTCTCCATCTTTCCGAACACAGTTGTAACCCCGTAATTTTAAAAAAGTGTTAGTTGTCAGGAAGGTTTCTTGGACGTAAAAACAAGTTGGATGAAATTTGTTGAAAATGGACTTAATGTCATGAAGTTTTGAACGAATGCCGCGACAATTCCACGAGAGAAAGGTACCCATTAAGAGAGTTTTTTAGTATGGGAATTATAAAGGGCGTTAGTTTGAGTTGGCGTTATTTCGCAACTCATTTCAAGGTCATCATCCTCTTCGTCGGATGGATGGAGAGCAATTGAATCAGAACTTTTGGATAATCCTCCAAAAATAGTAGGTAAATCCTTTTGGACTATCCCCGTAGTTGCTAGTCCCAGAGCAACGGAATTCCGAATATTTGATTTTTTCAATTTTGATTTTAATTTTTCCGAAATCATTTCTTGTGAAAGGCCGCGTTTCGAAAGCTTTAATTTAAAAGCACGTGGAGGCTTTGGTTTTGGTTTACGTTTCGGCGGATCGTGAGATTCAGGAGCACTGTTTGTGGAGGGTTCTGTATCAGATTCGGATGTTTTTGCGGGAGGAACTTTTTCAGCAACAATCTGCACACAATTTTTACATGAACAGTTTTTGCAATAGGATTTTTTAACAGCTGATGCATAGCTGACACCAGGGGAGGGTGTCTGTGCCTCGATCCTTCTTTTCGCTTCTGGATAAGAAATTTGTTCTTTTGTTTTCAAAGTTATAATTTCTTTTTCCAACCTCCAACGTGGACATGATCTGGAAAAGGAAGTATGTTCGCCATCGCAGTTGACGGACTTTTCAGGTGAGGTACACTGCTGGCTATCATGTCCTTTCTCTGCACAACGGGCGCAAGTAAGTGTCCCGCGGCAGGCGATCTTAGAGTGCCCAAAACGTTGGCATTGAAAGCATCTCAGAGGGTTAGGTATAAAAGGACGCACTTTCAGTCTCATATATCCTATTTTAACTACTTCTGGCAACGTAGGCATTTGGAAGGTAAGAACGAGGTGCTTTGTAGGGAGGAGTTCTCCATCCCGCCGAATTGAGATACGGCGTACATGTATCACTCCTTCAGGTTTTAGGTCCTTTGTAATTTCTTCAATTGATGTATGAAATAACTCCCCACATGTAATAACACCTTTAGAGGAATTAAGAGATGTATGCGCGCTTACAGAGATGGGAATTGTAGCCAATGCTTTCAGCTTGAGAATTTGATGAGATTGTTGTCGAGAATTAACTTCCACCAACAAATCTCCCGAACGAAGTTTGCAAATGGCAGAAACTTCTCCAAGTGTTCCAGAAACTGCTTTTTCTACCAGAAACGGAGAAACCGTGTGAAATGTCTCTTTATTTTCAGAAAGTCTTTTGATGACAAAAAAATGGTCGTAATATTTTTCAGTATTTTTCTTTATCTTGTGTTGCCCACTGAAGGGAGAATTGGTGCGAGGTCCCATATGACATTGAAGAAGATTCAGGTCCGACGGCACCGCCCACCACGGAGCCCAACAAGGGAAGGCAGCCACCGGCTCTGGCCATTCCCAGCCTCGGCACTTACCTCAGTGCTGGCCGGAACCTATACGCTCGGAGTCACCCCCGGGGACAGTGACCACCCTTAACGCCAAGCCCAAGGAGTGACCCCTTCGCTTGATCCCTAGCAGACTAACAACTTCAGTTGATAGCTACCGGCCGATTGATACACCGGGGACCACAGTGCACCACCCGTCTAATGGGTCGCCACCCACGGCAAACACGTGGGGGTATTTGCTGTCCATGAGAAGCAGGAAGCAAATAGAGCGAGGGAAAAAAAAAAGGTGACAGCAGAAGACGCAGAAGAGAGTAAACCTAAAGGGAGTAAAGATCCTTGGGTACCTCGGGATTGGGACACCCGTACTCACCTAAAGAAGGTGAGCCCCTGAGGGGTTTCATTTCCAGGTATTCCGACATGGCTCGGAACCCAGCAGAATAGAATTTCGAACCCTTTGTTTTCAAGGGATTGAAGAAAAATCAGGATTTCCAAAGCAACCGGATGCATTAGATTATTGAAGTTAGAAAGAGATTCCAAAGCACTCTTGCTGTCAGTATAGATACAAAAGGTGCTTGTACAAGAAGTTGAAATCACTTGAAGGGCATATGTTACTGCAACCAATTCGGCAGTCAAAACAGAGAATGATGTGGGCAAACTGTAGTTATATGTCTGAGTAGGTAAAACAACACCAATACCGACATGACTATTAGATTTTGACCCATCGGTGAATACTTCTGTGTGCGAATAATACTGGCTGCGATGATCTTGAAAGAGCTTCTGAAATATAATAGGTGCTGTTCTGGATTTGTCAAATCCCGTAAACGGGTTCAAGAATGAGAAATTTGGAGTATCCCAAGGTGGGTTGGTTGGTTGGTTGGTTAGTTTGGGTTTTTTGGCACAAGGGCCATTCCTGGCCATACTGCGCCATCCTTATGGTAAAAAGTAGAGCTTTGTTGATGATTGGAACTTTGTATAAAATTAAATATGCTTATGTGTAAACTAATATAAAATAGCTAAAACAGATTAAGACGAAAAATGACATCTTTGTTTTAAAATAATAATAAAAGGAAAATGGAAATTGTTGAAGTTAAATATATGGTAAAAGGTGTATAGCAATTAAAAATTTAAAAATATTTGGATGATGATTCTCTCCCAGTAATTCTGGGAGGGTAACATTTGATGGATGAAAAAAATGGCGACGATGAGATTCAAAAGCTGGGCATTCAATCAAAATATGACCAACTGTCAATTCGGTGTGACATGAGGAGCACACAGGTGCCCTTTCTCCAAAAAGCAGGTGTTTGTGGGTAATCCGAGTATGTCCAATACGTAGGCGAGATAATTTTACATCAGCTCTACGCATCGGTAAGACTGGCCATGTGTCAATAAAAGGTTTAACAGAATGCAATTTATTCTGCGTCTGCATATTCCATGTCTCCTGCCACAGAGTAAAAATCCTATTGGTAATAGATTTCTTTACATCACTGTATGGTATTCTGTGATGTAATAGAGAAGACGCAGTTTTTGCAGCATGATCCGCTTGTTCATTGCCAGCAATTCCCATATTACTGGGAATCCAGAAAAATAAAATATTAAAACCTCTATTTTGAAGAGTTTTCAAAAGTCCCAAGATTTCTATTACAACTGGATGTATATGAGGGTTCAATTGGGAGAGGATTACCAAAGAACTCATGCTATCTGTATATATACAAAACTGTCTCTCGGGTGAGGATGATATATTCATCAGAGCATGAGAAAGTGCCACTAATTCGGCTGACAAAACTGAAAAGGATGTATTGAGACAGAAACTGTTTATGTCGGAATCAAAGACAATTCCGCAACCAACATGCTCGGTTGCCTTTGAACCGTCAGTGAAGACAGGCACAAAAGAAGAATACTGACTGCGATGAGCACAAAAAATTTGTTGAAAAATCACTGGAGCAGTTGTATCTTTTATGAAACCGCTAAAAGGATTTAAGAAAGAAAAATTGGGAAAATCCCAAGGTGGAAAAGTTTGGAAATCAACGGTCTGGATTTCAGGAAACTGCAAATCCAAATTTTGAAGCGTACTTTTCACTCTCTCAGAAAAGGGAAGAATGTAGGAAGGACGAGCATCATAAATTCTGCAAAGAGTAGCATTAAGAGTCGTATTTGCCACAGGATGTTGTGGAAGAGACAGCGTTCGAAAATGATATTGCATGGAGAGTTTTTTCCTTCGCAGCTCCAAAGGCAACTGATGACAAATGACATAAAGACTCTCCACTGGCGATGTCCGAAAAGCCCCTGAACAAATCCGCAGAGCAGAGTGATGCACGGTATCTAGTCGACGCAGAACAGTAGATCTGGCTGAGCCATATACGAAACACCCGTAGTCGATCCGAGATAAAATGACAGCCTGGTATATACGAAGTAAAGAGGTACGATCGGCACCCCAGGAAGTGCGAGAAAGTACCTTGAGGATATTGAGTGATCTCTCACACTTCTTCCGAAGGTATAAAATATGCGGAAGGAAAGTGAGCTTCTTATCAAAATATACACCCAAAAACCGCACTTCATCAACAACTGGAATTAGGTCATTGCGTATACAGATTGACGGATCAGGGTGAAGGTTTCGTTTCCTGCAAAAATGCACACATTTACTCTTTTCGGCAGAAAGAGTGTGTCCATTTTTCTCGCACCACTTGTTTAATTTGTTAACTGCATTTTGCAGTTGAAGTTCAATTAAACGCATATCACTACCTTCACAAGAGATATGTAGATCGTCAACGTATAAATTTCCCTGCACAGATGGTGGTAAATGAATAAGTATGTCACTAAAATGGATGATAAAAAGCGTAACACTGAGGACGCTCCCTTGTGGAACACCCTCCTCTTGAATAAAATAATTGGAGTAAAAATTGCCGACACGAACTCGGAAAGTTCGAGAAGTTAAAAAATTTCGAATAAAAATTGGAAGATTTCCCCTAAAACCCAAGTTAAAAAGTTTCTGAAGAATTCCGTATCGCCATGTACGGTCATACGCCTTCTCTATGTCAAAGAAAATGGAGACGAGATGGTTTCTACGTACAAAAGCATTGCGGATGTATGTTTCCAGTTGGACGATATTATCAATTGGGGTGCGCCCCTTACGGAAACCACTCTGCAAGAGCGGAATACATGTCATTTTCTCCAATTCAAAGATTAAACGGGCGTTGACCATACGTTCAAGTGTCTTACAAAGAACACTCGTTAGAGCGATAGGCCTGTAGTGCAGAGGATTTTCTGGATCCTTTCCCGGTTTCAGAACGGGAATCACAAAAGCCTCTTGCCACTGATATGGGTAAGTCTGCTCTTTCCAGATTCTATTAAACAGATACAGGAGACTGGAGAGCGATGATACACTCAAGTGGCGAAGCATACTATAGGATATTCCATCTGGACCAGGACTAGTATCATGAGCTTGAGACAATGCCCTTCTTAATTCGGTCATCTGCAGATCGCAATTGTACGGACAAAGTTTCCGAGTTTGGAAATCCAAAGTCATCTGTTCAGCGCGATTCTTAATTGCCACGAAATCAGGGCAATATGATTTGGCAGCGGAAACTTGTGCGAAAGTCTGTCCGAGAATATCAGCGACATCTAATGGAGAAGAATATGTTGTACTACCGGATTTTAGGATAGGAAATGAAAACTCCCGATAAACTCCATTTGCAGCTTTTACCTTACTCCATAGTTGTTTGCTTGGAGTGCGATATGTAATTGAGGAAATATATCTTATCCAGCACTCCCTCTGGCTACGTCGCCGAATACGACGAGCAACAGCTCTGGCTCGTTTAAATGCGACGAGGTTTTCCGTCGTTGGGTACCTTCTGAAGACGTTCCATAATTTCTTCTGCTGTTTGTGACTGTCGTGACATGCTTTATTCCACCAAGGTCTTCGAAATTTTCGTGAACCTGGTGAATTTTTAGGAATGGATTTATTAGCGGCGTTAATCAAGACATCAATGATATTTTGCACGGTTTCCGAAATGTCTGTAGTGCTGACCATTTCCTGAGTAATATCTGCCAATTTTGTATATACGGACCAGTATGCTTGCTCGAAAAGGAAATGTTGTGGAGGACGAGTTCCACTATTTCTATCGACTTGAGAAACAATTAAAGGGAAATGATCACTACCATAAAGATCATCTCCGACTTTAAATTTCAGCAATGGCAATAACTCAGGAGAGCAAATGGCAAGATCGATGCTATGGAATGTACGTGTTGGCTCGTGGAAGTATGTTTTTTCTCCGTTATTCAGTAGGCAGAGACAGTTATTGGCAATAAATTGCTCAATCTGTCTCCCTCGAGAGTTCGTATTTTCTGAGCCCCAGAAGGTGCTATGAGCATTGAAATCGCCTATTAATAAATACGGTTTGGGAAGCTGGTCTACTATTTTGTTAAGTTCTTGCTGACTTATGACATCATGTGGTGGCAAGTAGATGCAGCAGACTGTAACCAGTGTTCGAGTATGAATTTGCACAGCCACAGCCTGCAGGGAAGTGTGTATTAAGAGAGGTGTGCTCGGATACAGATTTGATGTTAGAATACAGACTCCTCCCGAACTACGAGATCCAGAGACTGCATCTTTCCGCACACAATTAAAGCCACGCAGTTTTAACGGTATATTTGGCTTCAAGAAAGTTTCTTGGAAGCCAAAGCAAAAGGGATGAAATGTGTTGATAATTGATTTGATGTCTTGTAGTTTTGTTCTAAGACCACGACAATTCCATGAAAGAAAGGTACCCATTAAGAGGTTCTTTTTGTTTTAAAGGTATTGGTGACGGTGTTTGAGTGTTGAGAGACATCGCAACTCATTTCTTCATCCTCTTCTTCAGACGGATGAAGCGCGATGAATTCAGGACTTTTGGGTGCTTCACCAAAAATAGATGTCAAGTCCTTATGGACTATGCCCTGCGTCGCAAGTCCCAAAGCGACGGATTTCTGACCTTTAGACAATTTCAACTTCGAAGGCAAACTTGTTTTTGAGAGGCCACGTTTAGAAAGCTTCAACTTCAGGGAATTTTGAGATTTTGATTTTGTTACGACCTTTTCAGGTCTACGAATTTCTAAAGTGGGGTTGGTGTTTGATTCAGAATCGGAATCCGATGTTTTTGTACTTGTTTTAGAATGGCTAGGATTTTTGAGACAATTCTGGCACGTACAGTTTACACAAAACGATTTCTGTACGGCGGAGGCATAACTCAGACCGGGAGTCGGTGTTTGAGATAAAATTTTCTTTCTGGCTTCAGGGTAAGATAATGCTTCTTTTATTTTCACTGTAATGATTTTTTTCTCAAGTGTCCAGCGTTCGCACGATCTAGAAAAGGAAGTGTGATTGCCACCACAGTTCACACACTTTTCAGGTGCGGAACACTGCTGACTATCGTGCCCTTTCTCAGCACAACGGGCGCAAGTGAGAGTCCCGCGGCAGTTGGCTTTAGAGTGGCCGAAACGCTGACACTGAAAACATCTCAACGGGTTAGGAATATAATGTCTTACTGGTAATTTTATATAGCCTGCATAGATAAATTCTGGTAAACTTGGACTATGGAAGGTGAGTATATAATGTTTAGTGGGAAGGATTTGTCCATCCCGCCGTATAGAAATCTGTTGTACATTGGTGACACCTTGATGTTTTAGTTCTGCAGATATTTCTTCAAGGGGAACATTATACAATTCCCCGCAGGTTATAACGCCTTTAGAATAATTTAATGATGTGTGTGAACTGACTGTAACGGGAATGGTAGCCAAAGCTTTCAATTTTAATATTTGCTGGGCTTGCTTTTTTGAATTCACTTCAACCAGCAAGTCACCAGAACGCATTTTTCGGATTGAAGAAACCTCGCCTACGGTTGCTGTGAATGCCCTCTGTACAAGAAAAGGTGATACAGAATTAAAATTTTCATTCTTTTCGGAAACACGTTTGATAACAAAAAAGGAATCGTGATTTGGAATAGTTAAGGTATTTGGAATAATACGACGCCCACCGAAGGGACCACGTTTGGAAGAGCCCAAACGACATTGAAAGAGATTCGGGCCCGACGGCACCGCCCACCACGGAGCCCAACAAGGGAAGGCAATTACCGGCTCTGGTCATTCCCAGCCTCGGCATCCACCCTAGTGCTAATCGGTACCTATACGCTGGGAGCTACCCCCGGGGACAGTGACCACCCTTAACGCCAAGCCCAAGGGGTAGCCCCTTCGCTTGATCCCTAGCAAACTAACCACTCAGGTGGCTAGCGACCAGCCGATTGATACACCGGGGACCACAGTGCACCACCCGTCCAATGGGTCGCCACGCACGGCAAACACGTGGGGGTATTTGCTGTCCATGAGAAGCAGGAAGCAAACAGAGCGGCGACAGCTTCTCATGGAGAGCTCCCTCGCCTACCCTCGAGGGAAAGAAAAAAAAAGGAGACAGAAGAAGGCACAGAAGAGAGTAAACCTAAAGGGAGTAAAGATCCCTGGGTACCTCGGGATTGGGACACCCGTACTCACCTATAGTAGGTGAGCCCCTGAGGGGCCCCAAGGTGGGAAAGAAAAGTAATTAATAGGTTGAATTGTAGCCTCATGGAGTCCCGAATCATTCAGCAGAATTTTTACTCTCTCACAATAGGGAAGAATGTGAGAGGGGCGTGCATCATATAGTCTCCGAAGACCAACTGGTAGAGACAACTGCCTAACAGGGTGTTTCGGAATCGACTGCACTCGGAAATAATATTGCACATTTAATTTCCGACGTCGTAGATCTAGAGGCATTTGATTGCAGATGACATACAAGCTTTCTACAGGTGATGTGCGGAAAGCACCAGAGCAAATTCTCAGGGCAGAATGATGCACTGTATCAAGCCTGCGCAAAACAGAAGGGCGTGCAGAACCATATACCATGCAACCGTAATCTATACGGGATAAAATAACGTCTTGGTATATTCGGAGAAGGGATGGCCGATCTGCACCCCAAGAAGTATTTGACAGCACTTTTAAGATGTTAAGAGATTTCTCACACTTCTTTCGCAGATATAGAATATGTGGAAGGAAAGTGAGTCTTTTGTCAAAAATCACTCCCAAGAATCGCACTTCATCATCAACAGGAATGGCGTTTCCTTGAATGTTAATTATAGGATATGGGTGCATGTTTCGCTTCCGGCAGAAATGTACGCAACGACTCTTTTCTGGAGAAAGAGTGCGCCCATTTCTTTCACACAAGGAAACTAGTTTGTTCACTGCATTCTGTAGTTGCCTTTCAATCAAGTGCATATTACAGCCTTGAGCAGAAATCTGCAAATCGTCAACATATAGTGTCCCTTGAACAGATGGTGGAAGATGCTGTAGAATTCCGCTAAAGTGAGTTATAAAAAGCGTGACACTGAGGACACTTCCTTTTGGAACACCCTCAGCTTGGATAAAAGGATCGGAATAAAAATTACCGACACGTACACGAAATATCCGAGTAGTTAAAAAGTTTTGAATATAAACAGGGAGGTTTCCTCTAAGATCCAAATTTGTTCCTGCGAACAAAGGCATTACGAATTTATGTCTCCAGAAGAACTATGTTATCAAATGTTGGTCTTCCTCGTCGGAAGCCGCTCTGCAACGGTGAGATGCATCCATGTTTTTCTAACTCAAACACTAGGCGGGCATTTACCATACGCTCGAGAGTTTTGCACATACAACTCGTTAGAGCGATTGGCCTGTAGTTCAAAGGGCTGGCAGGATCCTTTCCTGGCTTAAGGATTGGAATCACTATTGCCTCTTGCCATTGTGTAGGGAATTTATGCTCAGACCAGATTCGATTAAAAAGTTTTAACAAATTGGACAGTGACACCTCATCTAAATGGCGAAGCATACTGTAAGTGATTCCATCAGGACCAGAGCTAGTTTCATGTGCTTGTTGCAAGGCTTTCTTCAGCTCGAACAGCTTAAAAGCGCTATTGTACGCAAGATATCTACGTGTAGTAAAATTTAAATTAATTCCTTCCACTCGCTTTTTGTTCTCTTGAAATTTAGAACTGTACGAATTAATTGCTGAAACTTTTTCAAATACTCGCCCGAGAACATTGGCAACTTCTATAGATGAGGAATAAATCACATTTCCCGCTTTCAACACAGGAAATGAAAATTCTGGATAGATTCCATTAGCTGCCTTTACTTTCCTCCATAGTTGTTTGCTAGAGGTAAAATAAGTGATGGATGAGACGTATTTAAGCCAGGATTCCCTCTGGCTACGCCGGCGAATGCAGCGAGCATAAGCTTTGGCTCGCTTAAATGCAACAAGGTTTTCCGTTGTTGGGTATCTTCGAAATTTGTTCCAAAGCTGTTTTT
>JAPMOR010057355.1:6365-17004 GCA_026543865.1 Argiope aurantia
TAACAAAAAAGACTTTTAGTTTCTACATCTATAGTTAAGATTCTGCATTGCAGGTTTTTCTCTCATCGACAATTTCTATAAACTTTCACAATCATATCAAAAAAAGATTTTTAGTTTGTACCTCTATAGTTAAGATTCTGCAAAGAAATTTTTTACTCATCAATAATTTCTATTAATTTGCATAATCATAATAAAAAGACTTTAAGATCTACTTACATCTTCGTCATCAAATTGGATATCTTTGGAAATTTCATCAGCATTCGCCAAGAAGGGAAGAAGAGCCACCTGTAATATGCAGAACGTTACTAAGGAAATGAAATCAGTTTAATTATATTCGGGTTCTACATTTTTGTTAAATTGCAACAGATAGACAATTAATTAGAACATTTTATTCGAATAATGCAATTAATCGCTCCCGATCTGTTGAGTCCCTCGAATATTTAGAGTGAAATAATTCATATTCTTTAAAAAGCAATGCGTAAACAAATATAATTGGTTAAAAATGCCATCACAAATCTCCTCACTCATTTCCAAAATAATACAGACCGACAAAATTTAACTTTTAGTTTAAAGTTTACATAAATTTATATATATTATACTGTACTTGTTAAGTCTATTTCAAAAATAAAATCTATTTTTCTGCATCATATAAAAATTTTTTACAATTATAAAATTAAAAATATCAAATCTGAGACATTTTAAAAACGGGCATTACACAAATCGTTCACAATTTTGACAAAATTCAAAGAAATAATAATAATGTTCAGGTACAAGTCAAAAAATAAATTAGATCACAAAAATTAGACAAATTTATTTCCGTTTCCTTTCAAAGAAATGCGTGCGTTTTCTTAATTTCGAAACTAGTACGATACCTCCTTTTAACTCCAGCAGTATTGGGCCTTCTTATAAATATTCTGGTATACCTATTCCATAAGCGTTTTATATCCTGTTGAAATTTATAACCTATTCTTCATTCAATATGCCAAGAGTTTCGGAAAATGTTCAATATGCGCAAGCAAAAAAAGTTGCTCATGCTCATGCTACAGACAAATTGTTTGAAGTTTCGAAACAATTTTTTCTCAATATCATTTTTTTTAAATCCTTATAATTTCTTATAGAATTGAGAGTAGTTTCTTATAAACCGCGCCAAGCTCGACAGATTTAATTTTTTTTTCTCCTTATTTTGTTATCATCGTTCTTATATTTGAGTCAACAAACACCTTTTTTTATTTTATCTGTCGATTAAAAGATAAAAGCAACAATTAAATAAATATCGTACACCATGGCCATTTTTATCGTAATTTTTATCAAATTCTGTCATTAACCCAAATGTTATGAACAAAAGAGGGTTTTGGATCGAAACACAATATTTGACCTTGAACTGAAAACTTTCCTTAAAAGCCCTTCTTCGATTTTCCAGAGTTGGTTCCTAGATCTACTGTCTCACTCGCATAGGAAATTGTGAACTTTATACAGCTCGTTTGTAAAACTCATAGCGAGATAAAATGCTAGTATCTTCTCCAATTTACCTTTTAAATCTTTCATATTATATTTTAAGGAGGAAATTAAGGGTTTAGTGTGATTCCTATAAAACCACTGAATGAGATACAGGAATTGAAGTAAGAAAGCTAACACTATGTATTGAGACACTTTTCAATGTCTTACTAGAATCAATTCTTTAAGAAGGATCATGATCATTGGTGGAAAATAAATGAACTATAAGTCTAGAAATATATAATTATACAGTATATAAGTGATTCTTGATTTTTAAAAAAATGCCAATCATTTGTATTGGGTTGTTCGGAAAGTAATTTCGTTTTTTTTTTTTTTTTTTTTTTTTTTTTTTTTTGTGGAAATGAAAGACAGTTTTCGTATAATAAACAAATACTTTATTAAATTATATATTGGCCGTTCTGGTCCAACACCTTTTGCCATTTTTCTGGTAGTAGCATCATTCCAGGCTCATAAAATTGTTGGTCTTTGCTGCCAAAAAAATGATCGAGGTGGTTTTTGACCTCCTCATTTGAGGTGAAGGTTTTACCGTCTAAACAATTTAGCGAACCAGTTCTGGCACTGGCGTACTGTCAACACACCTTCTCCATACACATCGGTCCATTTCTTTCTGGCTTGAACAACATTTTTACCCTTTCTGTAGTAAGACAGTAAGAAATGTCGAAAATGCTGCTTATCGCTCTCCATATTTAAAAGGACACCAACCAAAAACTACTGCGTAGAATGAATTGGAATTTTTCACACACAAGCCTTGCTATATGAACTCCCAAAGCATATAAAAATTATACGGCTTAAATGTGAAGTTGGGTGCAAAAAAATACAATTAAATCCTCTGTCGGGAAAAAACGAAATTACTTTCCGAACAAACCAATATTTTAAATTCTTCATATTATATTTTAATGAGGAGGAAATCAAATGTTCTGAATAATTCCTTTAAAATTACTGAAAGAGTTACAGGAATTGAAGCAAGAATGAGCAAGAAGCATTATGTAGCGAGACCCTTTCACACATGTCTTACTGGGATCAATCCCTCTAGAAGAATCACGATAAATGGTGTAAAATAAATGATCTATAAGTCTAGCAATGTCATTATATAGGTAATACTTAAGAAAAATATCTGATAATTTGCCATGGGAAATTCCAAAGAGCGCGTGTTACAGTTAATAAAATTTTAAAAAATGAGATTTGGATTAGGAAGTAAGAAAATGTTTTTTAGAATGGACTAATTTAAGATAACAATTTGGAAATTAATGAGGATTTAAATTAAATCAAACGATATCATTACACACACGCATATATATCAGAACAATTTTTTAATGCTTTCAAATTTGATCGTGAAATATGCTGTATTTTATATGAATGAAGACTTTTTACGACGCATCGTATTTATAAGGTTTGTATGGTAATTTTTTTAAATATCACAGCGGCAATGTTAAGAAAAAGAAGTGGCTGTAAATCACCACTTTCATGTAAATAGCACATTTGCATCATTAGATTAATATTTTTAACAACATAATCTATAACGATAGTTATAGATTATGTTATGTTGCAGTAGTTGAACGTAACAAATAAGTGGTAACAAATAATTCGATCGCAAATTCTCTGATACTGGAATATTCTTGAAGCTATTGTATGTAAGTAAAACCCAGTGGATATAATGTTGTTTGTTTTTAAAATGATATTCTAATATTCACAACATATTTACAGATTCTTTGAGAAACATTTACAATTCGCAACAATATGGCTATGGAATATGGAATTCGCAAAAACGAGGCTATGAAATACAGTACATTCCCGAGTATCCGGTCTAATGCGGTGGAAGGGCAGGCCGGATAGCAAAAAAGCCGGATAGGCTAGAGTTTTATGAATTCATTTCTTCGCCCACCAATACCAGAAGACAAAGTTTTAAAACTCACTGTCGTAATACGTATTTTTTCACTTCTTATCGAGTACTAAGCCCTCCCATTTTTCTTAAGCTACGCAGAATGTGAAAGCGGCCGCACCCAGTGAATCATAGAAGCAGATTATGATAACGTGTCGAGTTAAAATAGAAGGTTCCGTACAAGTAGTTTATGTACTGCGCTGCACATCTCAAGAATTTATTTGAGGGAAAGTGAATTAAAGGATATAAACCATTCACATTTTAACATAAATTCTGTAATTCCCAACTTAAATACAGGAAACATAAACAAAACATTAAAGTAAATCGAGTTTAGTCGCCATATAGCAAGTAATTTCTCCACCATAGCCACTAGAATTTTTTTTTTCGTGTATCACCCATTTTGAAATCTTAACTGTGGTACACTTAAAACAAACATTAGAGACATCCTAAGAACATTTTACGAATAATGTGCAGTTATAATTAGGAACAGCGGCAACAGTTGAAGTCCGTTACACATTGACGAAACAAAGAACAATGTGCTTTTCCCGGTCACATCACGCATTTTGCATTCGGCACATAGGAAGATCGTAAATTGCCAACTCAACGCCTTGCCTTCCTCGTTTAATTACGTTAAATGAAAATTAGGTCGGATAGTGCGTAAGCCGGATTATCGCGAACCGGATAGTGTACTGTATACCCAAATTTGTTAAAGGATAAACATAAGTTGCTTATTACAAAAGCACGATAATTAAAACAAAAAAATGTTCGGGGAAAAAATATTCTCGCCTTTCTGAATATTATAGCGCCATCTGAAAGTAATGTCACTTCATAGAAACGGCAAGCAGTAAGGCGTTTCTTTTTTTATAATTGCCAAACGCATTTATTTTAAGGATACAGTGAAGTAACAAAGTTATCCTTAAAAAAAGCAAATAATTTGGATCAGAAAGAAAAACTTCCGACGTGTTATGCCAAAAAGTTGAAAAGGGTAACAAGTGTTAGTTGAATACGATAGACAACCGAAATGTTCTCTTCTAGAATTTCTCTAATACGTAGGTACATAATATTTTTGCTTAGAAAATGGAAGGGGGAGGTGAGAGAGAACGGATTTTGACAATTTTCTTTCTTCCGAATGAAATAAAAATGTCATACTCATTTTCGATTTTCGGTGAGGAAGCCATATCTCACGAAAAAAATATTTTTGTCACTGCATTTTATGAGTTGTCACTTCTACATACACAGCTAACATAAACAATCAACCTCTCAATGGATTTCGCTAGATTCGATGCACCTCTTTATTTCTGGTGATAAAATCAAATCCAAACTATTTCATCATTCCCTTTTTCTATGTTTCTGAATCATCAAATAATGTGCATCTGGATGGACATATAGACAGAACGTAAACCCAAAATATATCAGACATTAACAATTTCTGTGTTAAATAGGCATACGAAATTCCATCCGCCTAGAAAGTAGTGATTTTGAATTATTGTGTTATCAAAATACGCACATACAATTTCAAACCAACGAGAATGGTTTCCTCGAAACTTTCTCGCATACTCTTCAATAAAGGTCTTATCCCCCCCTTCCAATTCAAAAAAAGGGGGGGAGGGATTTTGAATAAGGTAGGAAATACCTTCTAAAGTATTGGTGAGCTATAATCACAAAATATATATCTTTAGCTTCTGCATTTTTTTTTTTGGACAGCATAGCAATTTTTGAATGCAGGCGAAAATATGTATTTTGAAAGCATTTTTCATCCGGCCGATTGACTCTAAAATCCGATATATAACATACATCAGAACATAACATACTGAATTTCATTGATTTTAATTCACTGAGTTTATGGGTTATTTGTTTTTACATCCATGCGAAAGTACAAAACAAAGGTTAGTCAACCGTTTGATGGACTTGGTTTAAAATTTGATACCTCCATTTTACATGCGAAACTAGTGTATAAAATCGCATCCGCCTAACTCTTTGCAGTTTGCAGTTACCGAATTCACTTGTACTCAAGCAGACAAACAGACGTTTCTGTGAATGGATTTCATTCAAATTGGATAAAAATGTATCAATTTGGTTGAGATTTTACATGCCAAATTTCAGTTGACTAGCTGAGTGTTTTTTAGTTTGGTTTACAGACAGAGATGCATGCAGCCAAAATGTTGTGTGTGTTTTTTCAGAGTCAGAGAGGTGTAATGTTTGGATTCAAATTAAAATTTGGAGATCCGTCAAGTCTCGAGTTCGAATTTCTTATTACAATTTTGAATTACAATATTTCCTCTTTAATTCGTGTACGAGAAAGTTAAAAAAAAAAATTCGGATTCTCAAAGATTCATCCAAACTTTCAAGTCGATTTTTTTTTTCTGTTTAGAGTACTGTCTCTGAGTTTAACTATTTTCTGAAAGACAAATATTTTACACGAAGCGCAATATTTTCCATCAGCCTCTAAAATGCCGCTACGGACTTGCAGAGATCGGGGGGTGGGAACGGTTTAGATTAAAGCAAAGATTCAAATTTTATTATTTACAAAGTAACATAAACATATATGAAAATTAGATTACTTTTTTGCGTTTATTTAATGATTTCTACAAAAGTCATTTCACATTCAGACCGACAGTCATTCCTTGACCATCACGAAAAGTTCGTTCATGTTGACATGCCCATCGATCAATCAAATTGTGTGTGTATTCTTCCCAGTCTCACTCCGGGTGACACGCAAACAACAGGTTCAAGTCCCAAAACCAATTTCGCGCACGCTGCCGTCTGCCAACAAACTTCTACTCGAGGAATGCCAAAGAGCGACGTGAATTCGAGCCCTATAATAAGATACCGGGGCGCTCGCTACTTTGAGCGATGATGGTGTGCTGATAGTTAATTGCGACCGCTCTGAAGGGTTCCATTAATTAATTTAAAGGTAAAGGTTCTTCGCGGAGTCTATGGCCACATGCGACGACGCTGCCCGGCCATCTGGAAGGGCCTAATGGTTTTAAGTGGGCTAGGCAATTGAAGGAGCTCGTCGGCTCCGACGAGAATTAGAAATTCACTGTTATGAATGAAGCTTGAAGAAATGCTGGCGTAAACTTCGCGAAGAAAGTTACCAACTTTGGATGATGATAGTTCATGAATTTCAGTCGGGCATTAAATAAGGAGAGCATCATTCTGCAGTCTGCGGGCCTCTAACGGATGGTCCTCGAAAGGGCTCCAACTCATTATCATTTTTGTGATATTGTGGTGCAAGTGTTGGCCGAGTATAAACGAGAAACTCCATTCGCTGTGATGACTTTCGAGGTCTACAGTGCGTCTTTAGGGAACAGTGGTTTACAAGGGTTCTCCGTGTTTATACAAAGGCTCCAAGAAATATAGAGTATAAATTTCATAATCTTTTTTACTTAATTTTCAGAATAATTTTTTAAGAATTTCAACTTAATAATAAACATTAAAACCCAGTTTCTTATTTTAAAATATATTAATGATCTTAATATTCTTCGGTGAACTTTTCTCGTGCTCTCTTTATGGGATTTCATAATAGATGAATAAAATATTATTAAAATATAGCATGGAAGGGAAAGATTGAATGTTTTCTGAATATATGTTTGTACAGCGTTTCATGTCAATTAAAAATAATACATTCTATTAATTTTCGGGAAATTTCAAATATTTGATAAATTTATAATTTTGTATTTTTAACAGCTTTTACATGTTTATTTAAGGGGTCAGTGGACTTTAAAATAGGCAAAAATGGACGAAAATATAAAATTTTCTTTTTATTGTTTCCTAACCCAAACATATGTTAATATCCAATTCAAACAGCTTTATAAAATGTATTTTTCAATAAAATAAATATCTGAAAAGCCTAGAGAAAAAAAAATTACACTTTAACGTTTTTTCTCAAAATTATATTCGAATTAGATTTAAATGTGTGTGAAAAAATGTAAAATGTGTTTAAAAAATGTGAAAAACTGCTATAACTTTTTTTAAAAAATCACAAAATTCTCTTTCGAATTATTTAAAATTTTGAATCCCTTTGTATTTATTTTACTGTTACGGGAACACACTGATATCCTTAAACGACAAAACCATTATCAAAATATATATGTCCGATGAGTTCGACTCTTTTAATGATACAACAGTTTTTTTCAAAGAAAAGGATATGCCAATTGCAATTGTTTTAATTATTTTACTAGAGGCTAAGCCAACAATACGAAGCTGAAAACACTATTTCGGGCCATAATTGAGCCAGACTTTGAAAGTGATTTATGAATATTCAAGATAATAATATTGAGTCATATTCTGTTAAACACAATGCATTACATCTAAATCAATGCAGCATGATTCGAAAGTTCTATATATTAGCAATATATAGATATAATATATAGCATATATTATATAACACATATAACATAAAGCATATATAAAATATAGCATATTCTATATATTAGCAAGTTCTGATATTTAGGAAGGTTATACACATTTTTATGAATTCGTATACAAAATAATAATTTAAAAATGAAAAGTGCACTTCGAATTTATAATCGAATACGTTCAAATACTCTTAAACATTGGATATAGAATAGCTGCTACAACATTTCTTTTAATTTCTTCAGATTTTATAAGATATTTAAAAATAAACAAACGATGAATACCCATAAATGTTTATTCCCAACATTACTATCAAAACTCACCATAAAAGGCCCGGTCATAATCGCATAATTGCCTAACGTTTTTCTGAAACAACGAAAATAAAGTTAAATGTTTAGCTAAAAATCAGTTCTTTATCCTAAATTTTTACGACGTTTATGATAAATATACAAATAATGCGAGACCACTTTCTGCCCCTTCTCTACGATAACACCTCCCAGGGGTCTAGTATTCAAGAAAATGGAACCTCAGCTTTTCTAAAAAAGAAACAGTGATTCTCCTATAAAAAGGAGGCACTCGAATGCAGAAAAAAAAAACTCATAAATTCTGTGCCACAAAAATCCAATACTGACGGAACCGCTAAAACTCTATCTTTATCCGCTTTGAAAAGAAACTCCATGTTATTACCTATAACCGTGTATTACCCACAAAGATATGTTTGGCCAAAGAAAATCGCCCAAATCACTGTTTGTTTGTTTCTTCTTTCCTAAAGACGACGTATCTTACTCGGATTGTCAGCGCCCTCTATTGGTGACTTCGCGGGATTCAATATCCGAAATCGCTGTGGTTAATTGTTATTGTTCTTGGAAAAGGCGGTTTTCTATCAGGAATGATTTTTATGCATTGAATAAATAGATAAGAATATTTCTTGCTCTTTCTGTTGATGAAAGAGAGGCACAAATTATTGCTTAGTTTCGCCGTCTATATTTATTGAAAATAAAAATGGAGGTAACTGATAATTTTTTCCCCTTCATTTATAGAATAACGATATTCAAAGAAAATAATTTTCAATGGGAAATAATCTATAATTTATTAAAAATGAAATTTTTAAAAAAATTGACATTGTTTCAAATAACTCACTATTTATAACAGATTCTTCAAATCACAATAACAATATTATTTATGATAATTTAATGCCAGTTAATTATTTTATACTGATAAAACGCAGTTGGAAAGCTACACCACTATATACCAAACTTTTATGCGAAGACTGTTACCAAATGTTGTTCTTCAATTATTGTTATTCACCAGACTTTTATGTAAGGATTGTTACAAAATAAAATCTGCATTCCATGGGTGAAGTGCAAGTACTTTAAATATTTTTATTGTTTTTATTATGTTTCTTATTAAAAGAGTCAATACGTAAAAGGGTTCCTCATTGACTGAAGTATTTTTTTCATGAAAATCATGAATTCATATACTAAATTTAACATGCTTACTACCGTATTAAAATTTATAGTTCAATTTAGTTACTGAATTTAAGCTAAATAAAAATTCATGGCATTACAGGAATACTCAAGAAGGAAAAATGTGGAAATAGAAAACCTTCAGCTTCATCTTTGTGATAATAAGAAAAATCAAGCAGTTATGAGGGATCTATAAAAATTCTCATAGGGCATAATTCATGCAATTCATTACGTCCGGTCCCTAAAAACAGAATGTACCAGTCAGATAAAAAAGACCCAATCTTTCTGTACTTTCAAGCGCAGCTATCTATCGTCTGCAAAGTAGTGCACACATGAAATATTAACCTGTCGCTAGGAGCGATCACTACTAATAGACATATCACTCTAATGATAACTATTTAACCAGAAAAATGGCATCAATAGTTAATGAAGTCCCAAGAGGCAGGTAATCTTTTTTTCCTCTTCCACCCTAACAAGGACCAATAAAAAAGAGCTCTCACAAAATGTCGCTTAGATTAATTGACCTAACTAGAATAAGGTTAATGTCGAGCTGGGCTCTCTGATTGATTGTAAGGATTCTTGTCCCTGTGAGGAGTTTGTGTCAATAGGTTAGTGGGCAAATCGTTCTCACTTTTTCTTGCACCAGAAGGCCATACTAATTCTTTTCGATAAATCTTAATCTGGAAATTGCTCCGAAGGGATGTTGTAGAGACGTTAAAGAGCGAAGAGATTTCGCGAAATGTGCCTAGTGATAATATGAGCCGTAATCTGAATGAGTGAAGACAAAGCTTTGGCTCACTTCATAACCTAAGATTATATTTAACCTCTTAATAAGATGACACATCTTATTTAGCAGATTTATCTCTAGAAAAAGGCAGATGATACCGAATATATTTGAAAATGACTCATTTTGGCTTTTAAACTCGACTTTGACTATATATTTTCTATTAAGTTCTTTTCAATATCAGCAATGTTGGAATATTACATGCTTAGCATATATGTTATAGAAATTTAAGAAATTCAATAAGTAAAAATATATATTATCATTAAAATTCAAAGCATGAAATGCTCATAATTTTTAATCTTGGAATCATTGAACAATATATCTTCATGCATCTCTTCAAAATACAAATAATTAAGGATCAAACTGAGTATTTTTTAAAAACTTTTATTTAACTAAACATGTGCCATTCTTAGAAAGATGGAATATTGTAATCGATTTTTCATTTCTTCCTCATGTACAAGAGTTCCAAAATTTTGAACAATTATTTCTTCCCGTCGATAATAAGAAAGTGATAATTATTCAAAATATATCATGTTAATTAATTATCATTAAATATATGAAATATATATAATAATTTAGATAAGATTTATATTACGGATCTTTCATCACTTGTAAATTAATTTAAGATTAATTTTT
>JAPMOR010057361.1:3929-21638 GCA_026543865.1 Argiope aurantia
GGTTTATTCAGAATATTAGCTCGAAAAACAGTTCTGCTTGTTTGGGAGATATAAAAAAACAATCGTTTAATAACCTTAAAATTTTTTACCAAACTATAGAAATAACAAATAATATTTAAAAGTCTGTCTACTTATTTATGTACTAAACATATTTGAAATAATTTTTGAAATTTCTTGAATTTAAAATAAGATATTAAAATAAATATGTTTGTGTAATTTTATTAATGTTGATTACTAAACATGAATTTTATTAAATTTATTTCATCAATATAAATATGTTAATATAGATTTTCACTTTCTCCTATGCGTAACATTGAGAAAGTTTAATATTCAAATAAAGTAATCGTCAAAAACTTCTAACTCGAGATTTTGACAATTCTCCATGTTTTAATATGGTTTCGGAAGACACATTTTGGAAATGTTCATCCGTCTGTCTATGACAAATATAATTCGAAAACGCTTTGAGCTAGAAGGATGAAATTTGGTATATGATTTTTATACCAAATTTGTAGATTTATATCATTTTTTATCAGATTGCATTCAGAGGAAAATTATACAATGTAAGTTAACTACAAAACGAATTGATCTACATTTTTTTTCACACACCTTATACCTATCAAATTTTGAGCCAAATCCAAGAAGTGGTTGATTGTCTATCGAGCTATACTTCAAAAAACATATAAACACGATACCTCAAAATTGCATTCAGTTTAATACATTAAATTTGGTGTGGGAATTTGTGATTACAAAAGTAGCTTTGTTAAGTTAGATGACAAAAAAACTCAGCTAAAATATAAATTCGACTTTTGGATATTATTATCCGCATACTAGGGAATAATCTCCAAATAATTCGCCAATGATCACTCGATAGATTCAGTAAAAATGCTAAATTCACGCCAAAGGTTAATATTCTGTAACTATTGTATGCCAATGCTATGCAAGGTTTCGTTCTAAAATCTTTATTGCAAGAAAATTTTAGAGGAGCCACTTCCGTTGATTTATTTTTATTTATTTTTTCTACTTTTTGCTCTTTAATTTATAATTTATTATTGCAAATATTATTGATACTTGAAATCATTTTTTTTCGCATTCATACCCAAGTGATGCCTTTAATAAAGAGTAATACTTTAATTAGATTAACTGAATTGTAATCAAGTACCAAAAGTATTAAAATAGTATATTGGTTGAAAAATACAGTATTAGAAAGTGCACTAAAATAGTGTAATAGTCGAAAAATACATAGACTTGTAAAGCATCAAAATTCTAGTCCTTCAAAAAACAAATGACATTTTAAGAAATTTGTATTATAAATTTCAGAATAATTTTGATTTGAGAAAAATAATTGGTAAATATTTTAAATAATAATATATCCTTCTTCACTATATGCATTTAATACTTTCTCTTTTTTCCGTTATGTGTTGCATTATATGCTGTTGCTGTATTTAATACAATGGTATTGTTTCGAATTAGACATATATCCTGTGAGAGTCAAGAAAAACATTTTGTTTCTTGTTCATCTACATTTGTCGTTTGTGATGCATAGTGGTAGTTGGAAATAATAAGTAAATAGTACCAAGTAATTTTATCACAAGTTCACTGTTACTGTAATATTCTAGATGTGATGAAATCCAATAAATATAAAGCAGCTTGATTTTACAATTATATTTAAATATTCATAACATATTTACATATTCTTTGAGAAACACTTATAATTCGTCAGAGTGCAGTTATTCAGCAATAGAAAGAATAAACATAAGTAGCGTGTTACGTAAGTGAAATAATTAAAACTTAAAAAGGAATTGACAAAAATAAGTAATTAAAACTCAAAATGAAAAAACACGATTCTTGCGGTTCTTTATGATATGAGATTAATTAATTAAAAGTTAGAACCAAACTGTAAATTGATATCGCCATCTGAAGATGACGTCATTTCATTTAAACGCCGAACAGTATTTTTAACTGGATAAAAGGTATTTCTCCTTATGCCATTTCCTTATTCAATTTTATTAATTTTATGCAATTTAAATTTCTATATTTTAAACACAAATTTTGAGCTTTGATCCATGATTTTTAAGTACTGACGATAATGAAACGGTAATTAATTCGAGAGAATGAATATGTGATATTCATATTTTAAAATCAAAAGCAATATTAAGATATTTTTTTTTTCCAAAAAATGGTTATTAAGACATTTTCTCGTTGTATTGTTTTTGGTACAGAAATAAAATAAGCACCAAAATTATTCCAAACCAAACTTTTTGAATTATAAATAAATAAATAAATATTGGGATTGAATAAATGAAAAATAAAAGCATGAAATCAGGCTTCCAATCGACAAACTGAATTTGAAGATTATCTACCCTTCAAAACTTCTTCCAGATATATATAGCAGCAGCCCTCAACAATCTCTACTCACCAGCTTATTGCTTTCTCTTTCCAAGAACCATTCACACTCGGGTCACTCGCTTCTGAGAGTCCGGAGCACTTTCTTTTGTCAACATCGTTGATGAATTGTAGGTCAGCAATAAACACAGAAGAAGACGACGTTCCCTTGTTCACTCCCTCAATTGCTCTTGATAGCCCCATTGTCTTAAATGTCGCTTCTGCGCCATTGAGTTGTTCGTTCTCCTGTAAGTCCTGTGTATTATAAACTTTCTGGCAGAATGGTTTTCGTGGGGAAGCTTTTAAAAAATATAATTTGTATTTTAGGAAATGTCTTGGCCAAATTTTTATGAATTTTTTTATTTCAATATATACTCAACATTATTCAGGGATTATAATTTCTCCATAAATCGATCTCAAGTTCTGTTTCAAAAAACTTTAATTCAATCTTTTAAATCTTTTAATTTTCTTTCTACACTCACACAAATGTTTAGGTCTGCTGACCCATCTGAAATCATTTATTCATTATAAATGGAAAATCATAAAAATATCGACAAACCTATTATTGGCAATTTTTGTTATTGGCAAAGTATAGAGAAAGTATAGTAATCGTCAAAAATGTCCAACATGAGATTTTAACCGAATCTCTACGCTTCAGATCTCTCTAAACGTGGAAAACCCATTTTTGGAAAATATCTGTCTGTCTGTGACGAAGATAATTCAAAACCCCTTTGAGTTAGACGAATGTAATTTGATATATAATCTTAAAACCAAACTGTAAGATTTCTATAAAATTTGAACAAAATCCGTTAAGAGGAAGTCTGTCTATCCGGCTGTACCGTTCAAAGGAAGCCAATCGAATAAAAGTTAGCACGATAATTACAAAACGAAAAAAAATAGATAGATAAAATTCCATACACTTATTAAAAATCTATAGTGTAGAAACCCCACAAAGTTTGAGCGAAATCCAATAAGGGATTGAGCGTCTTTCGCTGTATACTTTCAGAAACATGTAAACACGAAAATTCAAATTTGGTATGGGTTTTTCTGACTACAAGTGCAGTTTTGTGTAAAATCTTTGTTCCAATCGGTAGGTAAAAATGCGTTTAAAACAAATATACGATTTTCTGTTACTATTAACTGCATGCAAGGGATTCATCTCCAAATAACTCGCCAAAAATCACATACCAGATTCAGGGAAAATACTAAATTCCCTCCAAAGGTTAATCTTTTGTAACTATTGTACTCCAATGCCATGCAAAGCGTTTATTGGGATAACATCTTTATTAGAGTACGCACGAGAAATTTTTGACACCATGCTGTTTCAATTTGTATACATTTATATGGGTAATATGAAAAATTGGATTAAAAAAATATAAAAATTCCACGTATTTGTGATTTATACTACTTAAACGAATACATTACAATGAGACACACTTTCTTCACGTAATTATTTATAAATTAAACTTTGAAACAATATAAATTTATTAGTCCTTTTATACAAATTTCTACGAAATTAAAATGTACAATACCAGCTTTTCGGCATTGTGCCAAACTTTGAAAAATCTTCAAATATTTAAGTATTGCAACAAAAATCATATTCACTTCATTAGTGGATGGTTGCCACATTTGGCGATTTATCATCATGGTATAATCCTAGTTTGGTGTCAGTGCCATAAGACCATCACAAATCGTTGCAATAGGCATTTAAACAAATAGTTTTACAGCTACAGAAAATAAGGCTACAAGGATGCATGCCTGTAAAAGCATTTTTATATTTCTTTAAGATTGGATGGAATTGTATTTAAAGTGATTCCACAGAATTTTGGGTGATAAAAATACTTTCTCTCTATATATTTTATATAAGAAAATATATAGAGATGAAAAATTGAAATGAGATAGAAAGCGGGAAAATAAAAAGTAACACTGAACAGCACTATAAAGTCATAAGCATATAAAAACTATTACATTATAAAAAAATGTGTGTACTCCCATGATTTAAATATAGAATACTTAAAACTTTAATGAACCAGAAAAAACTGTACAAAGACAGCACAAGTATCAAGGAAAAAATTAGTAATTCACAGAAAAATCTAGATTGAGAGAAGTATATTAAAATCCATTTGTCCTTGAAATCACGGAATGTACTGAAAATAGACGAAATTCCACCCACATAAATCGAAATCACGGCAGTGAAAAAAATTAATTGAAGCGAAGGTCAACTTTGATATGAAAATGTACCTTTTTTCTGTGTATATTTATCTAAATAATAGAACGTAACAAATTAATATTATAATCATTTGAAAAAGATATTATATGTCTTTAAATGAAAGCAACGCAGATTTTAAAAAATATTAAAATATCGTACTCAAGTAAAATAATTTTACAGCAGACCTATACTATCTTGTAATTTGTAAAAATATAGATTTAACGAACTAATTTTAACACAAAAACAAATATCGTTGAACTCAGTTTATTTTACTGGAAGAAAATAAAAAATAATAGACTCCTTTAAATAATAAAATTTAATATAATTACTTAACTAATAAAATTTATTTTTACTTCACAATTATGAAAACTAAAAATTCTAAATATAGTTTTAAAACTGAATACATTTGACTGAATAGTTAAATAGCTAAAATTATATATCTGATTAAATCCTACTGACTCATGCATGAAATGTTATTTCGTCCATTAATGCTCATTAAATGTTTTGAATGAATATTTTTCATTTTATATTAATGAAAGGAAAGAGACCGAAAAAGAATCCACATTTTTAAGACATTAAAATAATCTTGAAGCATTTATATATAAATTATTGTATTATAAATTAGTACGTAAAAACTAGATTTTTTTTTTACATAAATAACCCTAGGCATTTCCTTGTATGAAAACGATAGATGTCTATTCATAAAAACCGTGCGTTTATAGATTGCATTTATAAAGACTTCTATTTCTCCATAAATGAAACTCAAACAGCTTTTTGTTAAAAAAGGAAGACATTTCTTTTTCACAAAATTATGAGTTTCAAAAATCAGACTAGGGAACTCTTTTTCATCAGAAATAATCATATTATTTCTTCCCATAAGAAAATTATTGATATTTCTTTTTAAAAATAATGATTTTGTAAATAATAATTCTAATTTCTTATTAATTATTATTATTAATAATAATTAATAAGAAAGAATTCCAACATTTTGGCTAAAGGAAAACGATGTTTTATCCCTTATGCTCAAAAATAGAGTAAAACGAAAACACAAAACAAAATTAGTGAAAACTCAAAACACAAGTAGAAAATCAGTAATTCAAAAACAGAAATAATACTCAGAGTGCACAGTCAGCCTCTACAATAAATATTCTTAAAAGATAATTCTCTCGTGTGAAGCTTTTATTTTTGTAAACTCCCAATAATATATGGAATTTTCTCGAATGAGCTTCGGATCTCGGCTCTTAGAAGTGATATCGCCATAAATGTTTTCACCAGAGGCTTCAGCTTTGTCGTCAAATTCATCACTAAATCTCCAACTGGCCATCAGGTTTGTCTCCAAAATCATTGATCTAGTATGCATAAAGTATCCATTGTGAATATCTGAAAATTTTTCTTCTTTACAATAAATACAAACAAATACAAAATAAATACAAATATTACAGATTTGTAACAGTGCCAACATTCTTTTTTAACATTCTTCTCCACAAAAATAAAGAACAATTTGGATTATTTCTTGCATAATAATGCAATAATATAAAAGTGTTTTCGAAATTAAATAATTTTCTCATTACAAATAATAAAAAACAACATTTGAATAAAATTTCTTGCAATTTGAAGAACGACTTCTTTAACAAAAAACAACAAGCTGATATTTTAAATAATATTCGTCTCATTCTATAATAAATCATGCTATATTTCGCTTGTTTTCCAAGAAAACAATTCACTTTCTAAACAAAACCAAGTAGATGAATAACGTCACACGTATCTTTGCGCTAAATCTTAAGGGATTAGTCCTCGGAAAACAGTAAAACTGAAAGCCGGATAAAATATTACTGGGACTAAAGAAGCACACAGAATCGAATCACTCTCTTCAGATGCATCATTTAAACATCGCATGATTAATAGACCGGCTTACACTATTAATTTAACTGGAATAAAGAAAGAGTCTTCCCGCTTTAAGGAGATTAAAATCTTTGTTGATGTCAAAAGACGAGCTAAAAGCCGCTTTATTTTGTTACGTCTATTTTAATATATCGTCTGTCTCTTTCTCTCTGATTTTGTTTAATGGCGGCGCGAGTTTCACTTGTAGCGGTTGTGTAATTCTATGAGGAAACAAATCGTTTGGGATAAATTAACCTTTTGTACCCTGCAATTAACTATTAGGTATAGTTTTATTTCTTATTTAACTATTGTGTGTAATTAAATAGTTAATGCTGTTGGCTTGTTAACTTGTAGTGATGACGAAATTGCGATCTAAAAACCATCTCAGACATTTCATCTGTAAACAGTTTAATGAGATGATATTTAGATAAATGCGTAGTTAAAATAGAAAAAAAATTACTTTTGTTTATTTCAAATAGTAATTATTTTAAATTAGATCTCTCAAAATTGTGGGTTTTCATTTTCATTAAGAATCCAAAGTACGTTTAAAACACATTTGGATATCTGAACATTTGTTCAGTAGTTTTATTATATTGTTTCCTTGCTTCAAAAAGAATTTTTACTCATATTATTGGTAACATATTGATTTTTCTTTTTTCAGAAATGAATAAAAATTATGGAAATAGTTAAAAATTTCAAAATTTTTATGCGCATTAGTGTATAACATGAAACTATTAAAGCGTAATAGTTTTCTTATTTAACTATTATGCACAATTAAATAGTTAATAACTTTATTAATTTTGTAGTAATGACTAAATTCCTGTAAGAAACTGTCAAAAAAGTTTAAGTATACTAAAAAATCTCAGAATATCTCAATTTTAAATAATTAAGAAAGTTGGCAATTAAGGAAACTGTATCGTTGAATTACTTTTCGTTATTTAAATAATAATAATTTTAAATGAAACTCAAAACTTGGTGTTTCCATTTCCATTAAAAGCACAAAGCACAAAATTTTTAAATACCTGAGCTATTCCTTTTAAATTCTTATTTTATCATTTTTATGATAGTTAAAATTTCAAGAATATTATTGGTAATATTTTGATTTTTTCGTTTAAAATTAATAAAGAGTATTAAAGTATTTTAAAATTTAAAATTGTTCAATTTTCAATTAAAGTATATAAATAGATCCATTAAAATACGACATAAAAATTTTTTCCCAAATATTTTGAAAATATGTATTTTAAGATACACATTATTGTACATACTTAACATCGTTAAAACTGACATTTTTATTTTGTATTAAAATTATTTGATTTTTATTGAAAAATCGAGGAAACCATTACAGTCAATATGCATAATGCATTTAATGCAAAATAATTATAACAGTGTAATAAATAATATGCTTATACATAATTTTCTTCAAACATGCTTATATAGGATAGAAGAAAGATTTCATAGTTGTAGTTAAAAAATGAATCTTCTAAAATTTATTTGATGTTATAAAATTTCTATTTGAAATATTCTAAAAATATAATTGTTATACAGATTGCAATTTCACAATATTTTTACGAAATTTGCTTGTATTGAATAAATTTCCGAAGGCATCTGAAATTTCTTTTTCTCCAGCTTTTGCTGGTAATCTGTTAGTTAATAATTGATTTAAATTTGTTTTTTTTAATCTGAATTTATATGATTTTTTTTTATTTTCAACGTCTATGATATCCTTAACTAAAAATCGATTTTCATATGTTTAAAAAGAAAGCAACTTTTTTAATAAAAATGAAGTATTACTCAATTTATTGAAACAAATTTTATTCAGTCTAGCAAAAAGATTGAATAAGGTATTCATAATGATGTCATACTATGAATTTCGCAAAATATTTTCCATGATCATGCGCAGAACATTTACAAGGAAGTGTTTCTTGTTATTGGCGATGACACTGTTAATCAATCAAACATTTACTAGAATTGAGATCAACATAAAGGTCTAACCGCAAAATGGTTCCAATAATTTTCTCCTACAACCCAGAGCTAAATTTTATCTATTAAATTATATAACATAAAATCGCATCTTGGAATATTTTATCAAAGCCTAAGATTTCGTAAATTACAAAGAATAATAAATATATAACTGAAAAAATTTTTTATACAAAGCAGAACAACTTTGACTATTAAATCTCATATTATTTCTTAGATTAAACAGCTCTGGAAATTTTCCATTTTCATTGCAGAAATATCATTCTTATTGATTTCTAAAGAAAAAGCGTTCTGTCTTTGAAATGAGAAACATATAAAAAAAATTCAAGGAAAATTATTCAAAAATCAAGGTTTGTTGTATGGTTGTACGGTGAAATAGTCTAAGAAGCTCAATAATATATAACGCTGCTTTATTCTACAAGAAAACACAACCGTACATAAAACCAAAAAGATACCGGTAATAAACAAACCGTAACAGCCCAAAACGCTCAAACAGCACTCACAGGAGTTAGACTTCACTCAAGTATTCACGCCTCTCAACCATCTGCTATTATCGACTGACTCAGTGCTGAATGACTTCATCTCCATCAACCGGCTTTCTATAGTTTCCGAGACAGGACACAGAAGTTTATAGAACAAAAATCCTAATGATCCTATTGGACTGTAGCCAAGTTTCTTTAATCTTCGATTTTGGTGTTAAAATAATCTACAAATGGTCGTCATAGTCAGAGTTCATTGGCTTAGTATCCATTAGAGCTCACTATAAACCTATTTTCCTTTATAAGAAATTTATTGAGTTAGAGAACATTATTACAATACAAAAAATTACAAACTATTAATATTTCAAAAAGGAAAAAATAGGCTTGGATCACACTGAATATGATCTTAGAATAACTATCTTCATTTTTGATGGAAATTTATAGGAAGACAATTTTAAGAAGAGACTGTACTTAAACATTGTTGTGTGAAAGTAAGAAATATCTTTTACTTCGAAATGAAGATTTTATACATGTTTGTTATGCATATGTTTCATTTTAATAAAATTTCATATTCACTTCGAAATTTCTATTTAAAATTTATTTATTATTTATTTTTATAGCTTTTTATAATAAAATTTCCTTCACTTTAAAAGTTTTTCTTTAACTATGTCTTTTTATAACTTTTTTAAAACTCTAAAAAAATTTTTATAAATGCACTTACATATTTTTAGCTTTAAAAAAAAGGAAAAAAATTTCAAGTCTAAAACTAAAAAAACTGCTTTGTATCTATTTTATCAGTGCATTGATTCTAATTAACTTGAATGTATTAATAAATATTTAAATAATTAAGTGATTAAATATTTATTCCTTCTGAAAATAAAATAAAAGATATTAAAGTATGTACTTAATCTTCTATTGAAAATTATGAACAAAAACTTATATAAGTAACAAATAACAATTACTTGAACATTTTCAAGCAAACTATTTTTATGGATTGGTACAGTGGTGGAAAATACTTTGAAACCACCACTGAACATTTTTTTTTTTTTTTTGCATTCAAAAATGCAAATCTTTTTTGTAATTTACATTTACACTTATATATAAAATGTAATAAATAAAAAAATGAATTTAGAATTTAAAATACGTTTATTGTAGTTATAAAGGAAAAATGTATAATGTAATGAAATGGAAAAAACTTTGAAACCAGTTTTAAAGAGTGATTGTTTGCATAATGAGATGACGTAACTTTTGCACGATTTTGTGCGGGAACGTTATGAGACTGAAAAGAAACACTTTCTAATCATTTCTTTGAGTGTTGAAGCAACTGAGACTATGGGTAGCGGAAATGAAAAAGGGAAAATCTTAGCATTTTGCGGAAGCGGATTGAGTGAAAGGCAAATTGCTAGCAAAATCAAAAGGTCTAAAACTATGGTTCATCATTTTCTCTCAGATCCATGTAGATATGGTACAAAAAATAGAGGAGGAAGGCCCTCAAAACTGTCAACAAGAATGAAAAGAAGTGTTATAAGGATGGCTGTTAAAGACAATGCACATTCTGCAGCAATAAAATCGACACTTAAGCTTCCAGTTACGGCTAGAACAGTTAGAAATATTCTGAGTAATACGGAAAACATCAAATATGCAAAATTCAAACGTAAACCCAGACTTGAGAAACGTCATATTGCAGCAAGATTGAACTTTGCAACATCTAATGTTTTAAAACCCAACTTGTGGCGAAAAATAGTGTTCCCGGATGAAAAGAAATTTAACCTAGATGGACCTGATGGTTTAAGAAAGTATTGGCATGATTTGAGACAGGATGCTACGCGTTTTTCAAAGCGAGTTCAAGGGGGTATATCCGTCATGGTTTGGGCAGGTTTCAGTGCTAGAGGTAAGACTGATATTGTGTTCACTAAAGGTAATATGAACTCTTTTGACTATCAAGATATACTGTCGAACAATTTTGTTCCATTAAGAGATGAACTTATGGATTAAAATTTGATTTTTCTACAAGATAATGCATCAGTGCACAAGTCTGCTTCAATTATTGCTTGGCTAACTGAAAATAATATAAGTTTTATGGATTTTCCGGCCAAAAGTCCAGACCTCAATCTCTTAGAGAACATGTGGGGTATCCTTGCACGCATGGTGTATGAAAATGGTAAACAATATTATTCTGTGTCTGGACTCAGAGCTGCTATTTTAAAAGCATGGGATAAAATACCGATTCTAACATGCAAAAACCTAGCAAAATCTTTCCAGAATCGTCTTTTAGAAGTAATTTGCGTGAAAGGAAAACACACGAAGTACTAAAAATTGTAATGCTATACATTTAATTAATATTTAACTTTGTGGTCTCAAAGTTTCTTCCACCCTTTTATGTTATCAAAAAAAATTATTTGAGTATAATGTACAATTACATTAATTTCTTTATAAAATAATATGAAGAAATTTTTATGTTTTTGTATTGTATATACTATTTAATCTATCCTTTTTTAGTAAAGTTAAAAGTTTTCAATTTCACATGTGGTCTCAAAGTTTTTTCCACCACTGTATATATATATATATATATATTCTGTAGCTGAAGAATTATATATATATATATATATATATATATATATATATATATATATATATAATTGGCGAAGAGAGTGATACATGTGATATAATTCTTCAGCTACAGAATAATATGCGATATGATACGACGATACATACGATGTGATGCAGTACATACGATGTGATGCAGAATGCAGTATATTGTTATTTTTGTGAGCCTAGATATTTCTCATTTTTGAGAGCATGTCTTAGAATAAAATTTTAATGTGTGATTTTTATATTACTTTATATATTTAAATAACTATGAAAACTTAATATTTTAATACCTTTTATTTATTTATTGTTTTGTTATTTTTATTTGACTTTTGAAACTAGTGGTTTAATGTTTGCTTTTTTTTACAGTTGCCACAACTGGCCAGGAGATGGTTGAAAAGTAAGAATAGTATTTACATATTTTTGTCTGTTTTTATTCTTTGTTAAAAACGTTTCAATGCTATTAAAATTTTTATGAAATGTCTTATATGCGAATAATTGTTTAAATAATGCTTCACATTAGATCGAAAATCCTTAAATCTCATAAGAATGAAGTTAACTCATGTTTTATGAAATAAATTCACCACGTAATTTTTCTTAATTATTTGGCCTGGCGAAATTGCATGCCGTTTAGTGTTTCCTGTACTATTTCTGTTGTATTTTATTGTACTACAGTCAGCTTCAAAATTTTATAATGTATAGAAAATTCTATAATGATATTGTTACGAATCCATATTGCTGCTTCCCAGCATAGTTGGTTCCATCATTGGAAAGAATGTTTTACAGTCATCTGTATGGGACACAGTCTGGGCGTCGCGTCGGGGGTACCAGAGCTTGGCGACAAACTTAGCGACCATTTGGCGGCTTTGGCGCCAAAAAAGATTTTACCCGAAACTTTGAGAATTTTCCCGATCCGTCCTGTAGGAACCGAGTACGCCTCGAACGTTCCTGATTGGTTGAGAGGCTTCTAGCCCCGCCTCCTGAGACCTATAAAAGGGGCTGCCACTGCCAGTTGGACGAAGTCAGTCAGAGTGGACAGAGCGGAGTAGTCGGAAGCGACAGTGAGTAGTAGTCGAAATCGACGGTGAAGAACTGGTCTTCCAGGGATTAGCGGAGCAGCGACGGAGTCGAGCTAGCGCTGAACTAAGCTGTGCGCTACTGCCTGCAGTAGATTCTTGTTGTATGCTGTACGTCTCGGCTGAAGATAATCGTCTTCTGTGCTGTACATAGTTGTCGTTTTTGTGCTGTCCTGTGTGTCTTCGTGTAAATAAACGTCGTTGTTTTTATTCTACTTCCGCCTGCTGATTGAGTGTTCTCCACACCATATAACTTCCACTATCCAAACGAACCCCGGTAGAAATTCGTAACAATATCTATAAATTTTCCTGCCTGTATTAAAAATAATATGATCAAAGATAGTGAATGATTTAAAAGTTATTGCTTCCTATAAACAATATTAGAAATTTTTAACACTATTAAAGGAATATTTTCGATTTGTTGTATTAAAACAATTTATAACATAACTTATAATGATTTTAATTCACATTCCTTAAAAGGGTTCATTGAATGAACAGAAATGTGAAACTTTTATAATAGCTGGTCGAAAATTTAAAAAAAAATATTTTGATAGGTTTAGTATAATTTACTTTAAAATTCAAAAAGTAAAATGTTATTTTAAAAATTCCTAATGCAATGAATGAACTGCATGATTGTAACTGCATTTCTTTAAGCTCTTATAACTCTGACTATACTGGTTATAAATCAGGTTATACTGGTTATCTTAATATTATTTTTTATATAGGAAGTATACAAAAACTGTCTGTCTGTCTGTCTGTAAATTTGAATACGATAATTTAAAACCATAAGCAGCTAAATGGATGAAACTTTGTAGATAATTTTATCATCAGAAGCATAGTTACCTATTAAATGTTACACCATATATGTCAAAGTGATGATTATCTATCTTTCTAAATTTTCTCAAGGATACGAATACTATAACACTATGACTTAAATAAATGAAATTTGGTATGTCATTTTGTGAACAAAATAGCAGTTATTTATTAAAAATTTGGATTGTAGATCAAAAGGAATGCGTTCAAAACGCAAATTCAGTTTTCTACTTTTTCTACGAAACAGCAATATTACTGTAGTGAGTTACAGAAAGCTTCTGGAAGGAGGTGTACTAGATTCATTATTGCGTACTTGCTATGATCTTGTAACATTTGCTTCTACTCTCCACATATTTATTCCTATAATACGTTCAAGGGATGAGGATGATGAAAAAGAAGATGCGGTGAGGAAGAAGAAGACCAAAAAGAAGATAGAAAAGTTAAAAGGAGCATAATCTCGATGGCTTTTAATTATTATACCTGGGATTCATAGATTATTGGTCCTACTTAATGGTATATCCGGCACCAAACAAAGCATAGTTACAAATATCTTTTCAATAGCTCGTGCAAGGTTTTGTATATGTATCGTTCTATAGTTTGGACAGTACAAATATATAACGCAATACGCCAGCAAGCGACTCGTGTTGAATGAAAAGAAATTAAAACAAAACTGTCTTCTCAAACGTCCGGATTACACATATGAAAAACATTTTTCATATCATGCATCGGCCGTGAAGCCTGTTGCTTGAGTCCACATCTCATGATGAATTATCCATCTAATCATAAACTCCTTTTTGTTATGAGTGTTCACTTGAGTTGGCGTAGACATGCATTCAAAGTAATCCATTATCATTTGTGCAAATTTTTATTTTCTTTTATTCTAAAGTTTTCTTCTAACTTTCTTTTCGGTCCATAACACTTCTTTCGGAAATAAGTGTATTTTCCGTTGAGTATGAAATGAAAAAAAAGTCAATCAAAACTATATTCCTTGCTCCAGAAAAATCCAAACAAATCCAAATCCAACAAAATGAAATGAAAGAAGTGTATTCGTACTTTTGAGAATGAATTGGATCACCATATATTTGTTTCTGTAACATGGTTCGCAATATTTAAAAGTTTGGAAATCTCTGTATTATGATATTACTTCAAAATCTATGGCAAGCAGTAACTGAACCTTATAGATTGATTATTATTGGTTTAGAATATTCATTCAATCATTACAGAAGCTATAAAAGATTGGAAACTGTCTACAATAGTTGATTAAAGTTAGTTTTTGTTTAAATCGCTATTTCACCATTAGTTCAAATATAGGACAAAGGTCATAACCTTTCCAAAAACCACGAAACATAATAACAACTGTTGTTATATGATCCGAAGATAAATTCACCTTACCCTCCATTACGGAGAAATAATGAAACAATTAATTTATTCGGAACCAACAAAACTTTTCCATCCATCCACTCAGAAAACTTCCGATTAACTTCAAACCACCCCAATGGTTCTTAATTTATGCGATTCGTTGTTCTAAGATTCTTGCAATGGCTTTTTGAGTAAAAGGATAGAACCCAAAAAAATAACAGAATGAGAGAAGTGATCGTTAAAAATTACGTGGGTCATTTCTTTAAACTATAAAGCAACGAATCTTTAAGATTTAAAAGAAAGCCCAAGGAAAAAAAACTTTATTCGCTGCAGTAATCGCTTTCTTTGTATTAATCAACCTCTTGCAGCAGAGCTTTTTCAAGGCAATTACACTTTTTCATGTTGCTCCGGAAACTTCCAATAAATCACTCCTGTTTGGCATGGAATTAATCAAACAAAACTCACTGCTAATCTTTTTCCAAGGATGGAAGTAAGTAAGTTTAACCCTTCGAAGGATTATAAATTATTTTAAATACTGTAATGAGATACAGCGGTAGCAGGAATTGTATTTCTATCTCTAATGAATGTAGGTTGTAACGGAGCACACGACGAAATTTATTAATTCTTCGTGAACTTTTTGAAGTTAATCTCTTAAAGAAGATTATAAATTTCTAATTTATTATGAGGAAAAAAAAAGTTAAGCATTTTTGATACAATATGTTAGAAAATGGCGATTTAATTTAATTGAGTATATCCTAGGCAAAACAAAACATGATTACATTTCAGTTTCAAATTATTTTTATTACCTAATATATATCCTAATTTATACAAAGAAAAAGTATTATAATCAGCTAAAACTTCAACCTCGATATTTTGGTGAAACTCTTCTTACAGTCCTCCCTGAATTCTCAAAATACAATTTTGGAATTGTGTCTGTCTGTTTTTGAACATGATAACTCAAAACCGTATGGAGCTAGATATATGAAATTTAGTAGGCAATGTTTACATCACATTTATATATTTCTATCGAATATTGAGCAAAAATCCATTTGCAAATGAATTTATACAAATTGAAAGTATTATAACCGACTAAAAATTAAAATTCGAGATTTTGGCGAAGATTTTCTTTCATAGCTCCCTGAGTTCGAAAAACACAATTTTGGAATTATGATTGCCTGTCTTCGAACATGATAATTCAAAATCGCTTGGAGCTAGATATATGAAATTTAGTATTTGATGTTCGTATCAAATTTATAAATTTCTTACAAATATTGAGCAAAATCCATTCTCAAGAAGTCTGTCTGCCTGTTTGTCCAAGTACAAATGAACATGATTGTTATAAAATGAAAAAAGTTTTAAAATCAAAACTGTAAATTTGGATCAAAATTGGAATCAATCCGATTAAATCCTTGACAGTCTATTAACCTTGACCTTGACCTTAATAAATGAAATTAGTTATGTGGAATCGCATTATTAAAATTGTAATTAAGTGCTAAATTTTTATTTTAATCAGGGGACAAATATGTATATAACTGTTCTTAAATTTGTGAGAGTCATCTTTTCAGACCGTGCCCCCACCCCCTCACCATAAGGCATACCATGAGTCGAGTGAGTCTTACGCTTTTCCCACTCAACATGTCAACAAACTTATCTTCATTCATTTTATAATCAAGAAAGATTATCAACAATAGAAATGAATCCGGGGATGAGATATTAGTAGTAACAATAAAAACGATTTGAATATTATTCAAACAATAAAATGAATTGTTAAAAATTGCATTTAATTTTTTTAATTAAAAATATATACAGCAAAAAATTAGTATCATTAAAAATATAATATTTTTAATTATAATGTGTTATAAAAATCGTTTTTAAGCAATAATATTTCCTGAAATTATTACTCTAATACTCCAAATGTCGCTTAAATTAATTTAATAAAGTTTTTTAAACATCGCTCCGAATTTTATATTTCAGTCTTTCATTGTATATATGCGCCAAGTTTGGTGTCTTTCATTGTATATATGCGCCAAGTTTGGCGTCTCTAGGTCAAACGATATGGCCTGTAGAGATAAAAAGGCATAAGAGATTTATTTAAAATTAAGCATAACCAACATTCTCAGAGGACAATGCTGTTTCCAAAATCAACTATTAAAACAACATTAAAGCGTTGAGAATTCTAAGTAGAATTTATTTAATTTTATAAAAAGTATTTTATGACTCTTAATTGCATATTTGAGCCTTTCATTATATATATGCGTCAAGTTAGGCACTTCCAAATCAAACGATCTGGCCTATAGAGCGCCAACACACATAATCAAAATAAAGAAACATTAGAAATGTAATTAAAATCCAGCAAAACCAATATTGACGACGGATAATCTTGTTGTCAAATTCAGCCATTAAAATAATATTAAAATATTGAGAATTCGAAATAGCATTTAATAAATTTTAGAAAAATATTTGATCTCTCTTTGAATGCTTTAGTAACTCCAAGAAGAAGAAAAATTTAAGTACTTCAACTTCACTACCGTTTCCTAGCGAAACTAACTTGAATAGAAGTGAATAGTTATTTTTCTTAGGCGAAACTGAAAAGCCAGACTTCTTCTTTTTTGTGAGTGATCAGGTCTCCACGTCCAGTTCTGAAGCGATCTCTGGAGACAGCCCGGCCTTTCTTTCCTGTGGACCCTATCGTGTTGGGAAATCACTGCGAATTGAAACGAATTTAACCGGAAAATTGGCTCAAATATTTTCAAAGATTCTTTTGAGGAGAAGAGTTCCAGGGGTAAATTCCAAAGAATAGCAGCGCAAAAAAGTTTAGAGAGAGCATGAAGAAATCGAGCAATAATTCTGGCGAATGGGAAGTACACATGTTGAGCTGGCTACTCAAAAAGATTGGGGGTTTTAGAAATAGGTTAACTATGAAAAGTTTTCCAGAGAACCAGAT
>JAPMOR010057398.1:3166-17677 GCA_026543865.1 Argiope aurantia
TCTGTGAGTATATTTACGTGTGATGACTGTTAGGGAGGAATTCTAAAATCTTGACTTTTAACTGTCATTACCTGGATTTAGATGGTTATTTTTAAAATTAGCCGACATCTCAAAACGGCAGGCCGCGCTGTTTTGAAATAAAAATGATCAAATTTTTGAAATTCTTGAAATAGTATTTCTTGTAGGATTAAGAATTGGATAATAGCATGTTGTTCGCTTTCTGAATTAGGAAATGAAACAGATTTTAAGGATGCGTAACAATGCCACGTAATGGAGAATTCCGAATTCTATCTTGATAAGCTGAAAAATTTTGTCCTGTTGAGTATCGTTATAAAAGCAGAAAAGTATTGTACTTTGAAGAATTCAATTTTTTCTTCATAAATAACTGTGCGAAGTTCTTTGGGAAACTTCTTTTAATTAAAAAAAAAAAAAAAAAAACCCTGCATAACTAAGATTTTCAGTTAAATAATGATTGCATGACATATTACATCCTTCATGATAACATCATTTATTAATGGTATTATATTTCCTTTTTATTTTATAAAGGTATTTATAAAAAAAAGGCAGTATATTTCATTTTCATTTGGTGTCAGAAATCTTAACGAAATTTTTCTGAGTTTTATTTGAAAGATTTAGAAAACTGTATTACTGAATAGATTTCTTTTTAAATTTTAATGTACTGTGATTAAAATGCTAACATTTTAATTTTATCATTTTTAAAGTAGAAAATTTTAGATTTCGGTCAAAAACAAAATTGTCATTTTTTAGAAGATATGCCTCCATGTTTCTGGATCTTGAAGCTCATTAAAATAGCTTTCTCTAAATTCAATGCTATAGATATTTCGTTACATGTTTACTACATAAACACATTGAAAAGAATTGACCTAGATCTGATGAGACAGAATTTAAAGAGTAATTGTCCAAAAAAAAAATATATTATTATTATTTTGCTTTGAATTTGAAATTAGCTGAAGTGATATTCTTAAAACTTTCTCGCGTACTCTCTAATAATGTTTTTTTATGTTTCGTGAAATAAAATTGTCAACAAATGCTCAGAGTTTTATTTTCTCGTATACATAGTTTAGAAATAGTATAGCGATAATATAATCTTCAAAAAATTTGAACTCGAGATTATGACGAATCTCCATGTTTAGGATCTCCATTAGTTCAAAAAACACAAATATGAAGAAAATGTCCGTATCTGTATCTGCCTGTAACAAAGATAGCACAAAAATGCTTTGAGCTAGACGGTTAAAACTTGGTATACGGTCTTAACACCAAATTATGGTCTTGGTATAAACAAATTTTCAGATCTCTGTCAAATTTTGTGTAAATCTGTTCGGAGTAAATCCGGCTGTTCGAACTTAAATTAACACGATAATTACACAGTGAAAGGAGCTAGATAGATGGAATTCTGCTCTCAGATCTAACATCTATATTGTAGACACCTGTCAAAGTTTGAACCAAATCCAATTACGAATTGGCTCTCTGTCTGTCTGTACTTTCAGAAGCATATAAATGCGATAGTTAAAAAATACACCCAGGCTTAATTATATGAAATTTGGTATGGGATTTTGTGAGTACAAGTGCTGTTTTGTATCAAATTTCTGTTTCAATCTGTTGAGAAAAATGTGTTTAAAACAAAAATTCGTTTTTTGGATAATATTAATGCATATTAGGGATTAATCACCGCATAATTCGCCAGGAATGACACGATAGATGCAGTAAAAATAGAAAAACTAAATTCGCGTGAAAAGTGATTATTTCTTAAATATTGTACACCAATACCATGTAAGGTGTTCTCTGGTATGTCTAGTTTATTAGAGAGTATGCGAGAAAGTATTTTGGAGACCATTCCCTCTGATTATTTTCTGAGTCCCGCTCTTTTTTTTCACTTCGGAGTATAATGAAGATAACCGTTAGACGACATCTTTTCCAAAACGTTAGACGACATCTTTTTTTGACCAATTGAGAAATAAAATTTGGCACAGAACTAAAATTTTAATAATAATATCGCATACCAAATTCCAATTATCTTACTTTCTGCGTTTTAAAATTAGTACATTTACATGCCTGAGAATTTACAGACAGACGAATCCTAACTTCTTGGCAGATTTCGTTCAAAACTTGATATGGATTTAAACTTTAGATGGTAAACCCATATAGCTAAATTTTATTGATCAATTGTTATAATTTCAAATTATTTTTATTCAAATTTTATATTATTATGTTCATCTGCATAGACAGACAGACAATCTTCCTGCGAATGGATTCCGTTTATAATTTGAATGGAATCTATAAATAGGGTTAAGGACAATGTAACAAATTTCATCCATTTAGCTCAAAGAGTTTTTCTTTTTAATTATATTATTCTCAGATTGAACTACAAATAAATATATTTTCGAAAGTCCAGAAAGGTCTGAAACTTAAAAAAATTTGTGAAAATCTCTAATTCGAATTTTTCGACAGATACAATACTTATTTTATGTTTACGTTAAGAATCAAAATAAGCATAAAAGATTTAATTAAAATTTTTCTCAACGAATAATCTCGGTGAACTAACTTATAGTCTAAGACAGTTAGTGTTAAATAATTTTGGATATGATTCTTAAACATATCTTAATCGTTTATCAATTATCTCTTATCTTAATCGTTTAAATAATAACTACTCTTATAATCCCTCATTTCTTATAATTATTTTTTAGCTATTTTCATCCTGTTATTGAAACAGATAAAAAAAAAGTAAACGTTTCATATCTAAGAGCGTTTATTATTCTAAAAATCTCGAGTAAGTAAATATCCCAAGAAGTTTACTTTTCTTACTTCCATAGGAGATTAGCCTGACTCTCTTATTTTGGCGAGACGGAGTAAATTGCATTTTTCGGGAGCTAGCATATTGATTAGTTTTTGGCTATTAAGTCCTTTTTTGCGTCGCTGAAACGGCGGCCGAGCGGCGGTTGCGTCGGCGTTGCCAAGGTGACTGGGCGTCCAACAAGTTGGCGCTATAAAAAGACCCTTATTTTAGACTATTGTTAGCAGAAATTGCCTATACAGCTTGGAGTTATATAGTTTTTTCCCCTTATTCGATTATATAAGAACGGTTTATTGTGTGTGAGACAGCCACACTATGGTAACAGGAAAAGAACTGTCATTTATTTAAGAATAATTTTATCATTTTTGTCATGCATTAAGACAATCTAGTCACTGGATATTGTGTTTAAGGAAGTAATCAAGTCCAGAACAAAGATCGATACCTTATTTTAATAGTTATATTGCTTTGAAATCTATAGCTACAGCTTTACTTTGCAATTCGTTCAGAATTCAGATTTTCTACCATCTATGAATTTTTGAGAAATCGAGCTCATCATAATATTTAGTGATTGAATAAATGTGCCATTATGCATTAACTTTAAGTTATTTCTGTTTGAAATAAAATATTTTTTATCTATAGTTCAGGAAATACTATTTTTTTTTATTAAAAGAAGCGCCGATTCACACTTGAAAGTATGTGTATTATAATTTCAGTTTATCCGTATTTAAAAAATATATATTGTTTTCTAATCACTCGAATCTAGGCTTTCATTTAACTTGAACTCCTAAGTTGTCTGGACTCCCTGACTCTCCAGTTGCTAAATCCAAAAATACCATATCGGCAAATTCCCTTCTAAAATTATGTAAGTTCAAAATATCTTCTCACGGTCTCTTTTTCCTGCTTTTTCTCTTCTTTTCATGCTACGCAGGTACGGAGGCATGCTTTTCACAAGGAAATTGTCAAGCTTTCATGGTTTTATTAAAGATCTTTTAAAAATTGAAACTTTTCTTTATCACGAACAAAAATGTAATTTTCTATTCACTCTCCTGTCCCAAGAAAACCATTTCATGTATTATTAATCATACAAGTATTTTATATAAATTGACCCATTAAAGAGGAGAAACATTCTTTTTAGACATCACTTTGGATACTAAAATATTTTTAAAGTTCTGCTCTACTAATTACAGAAATTGATTACATTTTTCCTAAAAGAAATTGACAATTTCCTGTCACTCCAACTATTATAAAATTTCAAAAAAAAAAAAAAATTACTTTTTTTTTAAATTTTATTTAGTAACAGATTCTTCATTCCTTTTTCAAAACGGGAGTGTAAAGTTTCCATTTTAAAATTAAATTAATAACTAAAGAAACTGCATTCAGCTTGAAAGACAATATTAGTTAATTTTTACAGTGTCAGTAATATTCATTTTTACTATCTCAGTCGCCTAAAGATATAAAGAGTCTTCAACTATCTTGGGATACTTATATAAACTTTTAATATTAACTTTTAATTTATTAATTATTTAATATAATTTTTAATATTAACTTTTATATAAACTTTTAATTTATATTTTTATTATAGTAATAGTTTTATAATGATTTTCTAGATTTTAAATTCTTTGCGACTTTTATATTATAATGAATCATTCGAAATCAAAAAGTAGTAAAATATCGATATCAGCCTAGTATGTTTTCTAGATTTAAAAAAGTTATCTGCTGGTAAATAGTATGTTTTAATTTTTAAATTAATTTTAAAATAGCCTGTAGATAAATTACGGCATTTAAAATACATTATTTGTTATGATGGAATACAATATTATTAAAACCCCTTGTATGAAGCTATTGAACTTTATATTTGTTATTAAAATATATTAAACAAAATATTTTATCTGTTTGCAACCGAAATAAGTATTTAGGAAATATTTGCACAGCCATAGTATCAATTAAGTTGATGATAAATGAAGCTGAAAAAGTATCGTTCAAGCTAACAAGAGCGTCCCTTGGCGCCAACCATTTTACAAACACGCAACTACATTCATTTTTCATTAATATGAAAAAATCATTATGAAAAACAGGAGAATGCGCATCTGTGTGAAGTTCATTGTCCTAACTGGCACTCTGCCTGCTCCATTAAATCGCCACCTTTTACCTCTTTTGGACGTTTTAATGAATGTTGAAATATTTTCGAAAGGTATTTGTCATTTGTTTGGATCTCCTGCAGTATTATTTAGGTTCCACCCTGTTAACGAATTCTTTGAAAAATAAATGCACTTTAAAGATGGAAATTTCGGGCTAACTGTGGTCCATGAATCTCAATGATATATGATTCACTCCTTTTGAAATCCTCACCATTTTTAAATGAAGTTAATCTAACATAGATTGCACAAGATGAAACTGCAATAAGACGATGCTAAGTATTTCGGTACTGAAAAATAATTATCATAAATTAATTACATTTTTCTTTCTTCTAAAGAAGGATTTCATTAAAGGATGCTGTTTGTGTTTTTATTTTGTATAACCAGTGGGACTGGTCTCTCTGAAACTTTCTCGCATGCGCTATAATAAATGTCGTTGTTCTTGTTTCTGATGGTACTTACCTTGGACAAGCCCTCCGACTTCTAATTTAGCGATTTCATTACGCTAATTCATTTACGAATTCATTATATTAATATTAATATAATTCCTAATAACTATTTCTGAAATTTCAAAAAGAGCGGAGAAAAAAATTCTCGAAAGAAAAGCTAATAGATAATAATTATGTAGTAAAATATTTGTTGTTAAACATTTTGAACTTTTTAGATAAAAATTAAACAATGCTATATATTGAATTTGACGATTTCTTATAATTTTATGGAATCGCAGACAAAATTTTTATACTTAAGTATTAATATTTTTTTTTTATTTTCTTAAATTGTTTGTTGTTTTTTAATTCAAATTTATTTTCAGTGTCAAATCGTTCCCTTTTTAAGTAGATTACTAAAAGTAAGTCTGTAAATTCATTGACTAAATCTACTGATTCATGTTTTTACGATATTTTGCGTTGTTCGGAAAATATCAATCAGTTTTTCAATAACGTACACTAATAGCAATAAGTGTGTTAGAATGCTATTATTAAATTCTATATTTTCTGAAAGGGGATGTTTACGATAATATCTGTTTCTATTCACTATCAGCATTAGCTCAGTGTCAGTATAAACATGGAGTTCGAATCAATTTTCTCCATTTGATGCTTGTTTACTTCTTCGACGATTCCTTGCAATTGAAATAGTAAAAAGGCTTTTAATAAAGGTATACGCTGTTTACAAAGACAATGAAACTGAGGAGAAAATGCACAAATAGTTTTATACATTTCTAACGGGACTCATTTTCTCGTTCGTATTGCACGAAATATCCTATCTTAACTGAATGTTTTCCCGTTTAAGATCAGCAACGATCCGGTAGGCCATCTATGCCGATGATAATGAAATTTAGACTCTGATCCTAAGTAATCAACATATTACCGCTTGTGAAATAGTAGGAAGACTCGAAGGGTCAAATGCGTCCACATGTGAAAATTTGATGCTAGATGGTTTTGATAATTGCCTTGATGTTTCAGTACTTCATGAATTAAAAAAAAAAAAAATATTTACTTTTGAAGCATATGAGCAATAGATAGGAAATAGGTCATCTTTAATAATTTTAAGTTAAAACGGTAACACATTTATTCGACTGGATTATTGACTAGAGTCTCTGTTGGTCTTTGGAGTGGCTATCAATCGCACCAAAGACCAATATCCATGACCAGAAAATTATGTGCTGTTTTTATTGGGATTGGAAGGACAGTATAAATTAAGAGTTGCTGACGCCTGCCAAATACTTAACCCAGTTTAAATAATAGCCAACTGAACAATTTGAGGCATGTCATTGACCAGAAGAGCCCAGAACTGGCCAGTCGAAAAGGGGTGGCCTTCCGCCAGAATAATTTGCATGAAGCTGTACAGCAATGTTAATAAGTTTTTGAAATTAATCGTTTCGTGATTCGAGGTGATTGAAAAGCAATGTAGCTCATTGCAAACTGCGTCACGAGCCCCTTACACTGCCCCGGAAGTGAAAAGGGGTCTTGTTTTCGTAAACAAAGCGCGGTTCCAGTGAAGGAAGCACAGTCGCAGGTGTCCGCCGCGATCGATTCCCAACACCTCTGACGTCACGGGCTCTTCGGGGGGAGTGTCGGCGGTCAAGCTGCATCACGGGAAAGATTCTGATTTTCCATCTTGCGTGTTGCCCAGCGACCAGAAGTGGGATTCTCCCGGAATTTGGATAGGACACCCCGATGCGATGGTGACTCCTAAAAAAGGGATATGGCGATCCAGGAAGTTTCCCTTCACACGGAAATCGGCAGGTAAGGAAGAATTTCACTGTTTCCTTTTCTGGCTTCCGTTCGGAATGGCGTGCCCGAAAAACCGATCTGGAGCGCTCCGTAAATCAGCACGCTCCGACGAAAAGTGGTTTGGGGGAAAAAAAAAAAAAAAAAAAAGGAAAGAGATTGAAAGCGATTGGTAGCTGATTCTGGTGGAGTGATAGTGCTCTGGGAAAGTTTACGTTGTCATTTGTAACTTTATGTTGGCAATTCCGCGTAAATAAGAAAGTGCTTGTAAAATTGCTGCCAGCATTAAATTAAGTAAAGAATTTTGGTTCATCCTTGGGAAATGACCATTAGATGTTGCTGTTACTGTGCATTCCCGATGTTTTGGTGTGTGAATTTGTTGATTCTTCTCTTTATGTAAATAAATTTCTGCCACTTTGATTTTTCATAAATATATCTAGTGAATATGAAAATAGTGATTTATAGAAATATCCCGAATGACCTCTATATACACTTCCTCTCTAGAGTTTTGCACTTCCTAATGTAAATGAACATCATTATTAACACGAATGAACGTCATAATGATGCTGGACTTTTTTCTGTATTATATGAAGAAATATTTTTTTTATTTTTTTTATTGATAGATGAAAGTATGAATTTTATTTTTATATTAAAATTGCACGTAATTTGAAAAAGTCAGCTCCTAGTTTGAATATGCTTTGCTAAAATTGTATTTTGTGATATCATTTTCACGTGCTATAGGTGTTTTAGAAGTTCAACTCCGAATACTATTTTCAGTGCTTTTTTAATAATAATAATGTGATTAGACATGCGCTGAAGCATGTATTGATGCCCATTCGATGACATGTCATACTTTTTTAAAAATTTAAAATTCAAGTAAATTCAAGGCCTCTGGCAAAACACCCTTGTCAGTATATATTGTTGCAGAAAAATTGATATTTATGTGTATTTATATTTTAAGTAACATTCTGAGAATGAAAGGAAACGCCCTTTTTGTATTTTGTTGATGCTTCAATTCTTTCGAATAACTGTTCGAAAATTTACTCAGAAAGCATCATCTTCCTCATTTTATAACCGTTGTTCAGTAGTATAATGCATGATTCTCTCAACAGTGGTTGAACATCTAAATAAAAATTTGGTCAAAATTATAGGCGTAAGTAAGTGTTATTATCTTCCAAGTTGTGATTTTCTGTATAGGTTATATTTACATATTTCTACAATGTACGAGAATCTTATTTCTCAAAATTAAGTTAGAAAATATTTTCAAAGTTCGCATTTATTGATCAGTGTTCTTATTCTTTTGTTATCATTTTCAGTTCTTTGCTGATGCATAAAATTTCTTAGTTTCCATAATTTAAAAAAATAAAATAAACATTTAGAATGGTTACGGATTTATAATTTGTCCCTTTTAGGACCTTTGTGCCCATCTTAAATAATTTTGTGCATGCATATTATTTTATAGTGAACATCCTTTATTTTATAAAGGATGAAATTAGTTAAAATTTCTTTTAATTTTTTAAATAATTTTAGAATTAAAAATAAAATAATGTAAATAATGAATAATGTTTAAATATAATATAAAAATTAGTTATCTATTTGGCATTAATAGGTCGAATACTAATAATAACAACCAGTGATAATTTTGAAATGCAACTTAAAATATTAAGCATCTTTTCCTTGGAATTAGTTCTGTTTTAGATTCAGTATCAACGGAATCGAATTAATTTTACACAATACTTAGTTAAGTCTTCATACTTTAAACCTTGCGTAAAATTAATATCTGATTTATTTCATCTAGTAAATAAAGTGAACAACTAAACATAAGTTTTTAAAAATTGTAATTAAACTAATGTAGAGTAAAAAAAATAGAAGTGATGATTATAAAACAATTACCTAATTTTTACCACAGCCTTATCTTTTAATCTTTTGATTTATTATTAGCTCTCGTTATCTGTAAATTCCTTCTGCAAGAGTTCTGTTGTTGTTGTTTCCAATGGCACTTGCCATAGGCAAGCCCGCTGATTTGTAAATCAACGATTTTAAGCCGAAAGGGAACGTCTCTTATTTTAGTAGCGCCAACTAGGGCCAAGAATACGACTTTGCTACTCACGCATCACATTCGCTTGCACAGCCCCTTTTTAAAGGGGGGCACATTCACACATCTCACAGGTAGAACAAATGAAGGACAACCATGCCCGAACCGGGACTCGAACCCGGGAAAGACGCGCTACCCCTATGCCAGGACGCCGGCACAAGAGTTCTATTTCATATATATGATTAAGAGGTGCCGTTTAATTTGACAAGCCTTGATTACAGTAGAATATTTTAGAACTTTTCATTCGGTGCTATGTAATTTAAAAAAACTTACATTACAGAATTTATTATGTTTTCTTTAATTTTGACCTTATGCTTCGGTCGCTATGTCTGGAAAAATACCAGCAAAAATGTTTTCGCGGAATTTTCTTCCATTTTCCGAATGTTAATTTCTTCTTCCCTCATAAAAGGTGCCAACTTTAAGAAAAGCCGTCAGTGCTGCAGATCGTCAGATTTGTATTTTTATATTCATGAACGTTTCGTGCTTCATTGTATAGTGAGTTGCAATTTGTCGCTCGATTAAAACCACAATTTGACACAGAAATACAGTTTTAATAACAAGTTGACATATCAAATTTTATCTATCGAAGTCGCTGTGCTTTTGAATTATCGCGTTTACGTGCATGAAAGTTAGTAGACCAGCAGACAATCAATTACCGCATTATCGGATTGGAATCAAAATTTGATATGGATCTTTCTTTCAATCGTGTACCAAATTTTATTCATTTAGATCTTTTAAGTTTTTTTTAAGTTATCGGGTTCTCTTGAATCAGAACACACATGCAAATTTACTGAAATGGATTTCATTCAAAATTTGATCGAATCTACAAATTTGGCTTCAAAACACTTACCGAATTTCATCCATTTAGCTCAAAGTGCTTATTGAGTCATCTAATGTTCAACGACAATCAAAAATATTTTTCAGACTCAAGGAAGTCAAAATTTCAAGTTTGAATTTTTGGATGATTACAATACTTTCCTCTGTATTCTTACTTTGTATGTGTGAAAATAAAAAGGTATAATTGATTCACTCTATGAGGGTAATGGCATCTGGATGCGGACTGATTCTTTGTTAAATAATTGAGTAATCAGTAGCATTAACGGACTATTTATTTGAATTGTATTTTATTATGTAATTAATATATTCTATCTGACCTTTCTTTTTGTGTGTGTGTATATAAATATATGTAATGATATTTTAAAATCTAATTTAAACTTAATTAATTTCCAAAGTTTTGTTCTTAAATTATCTCATATTAACTTCATTCTAAAATATTCTCTTTTTCCTGATCCCATTCCACTTTTTCTATTTAATTAATGCAACGAAAGCTATGTGAAAATTCTTTAGTCAGCGGTTCCCACACACCGAGTAAAGGAATAAAATACTGTCCAGCTAAGCACATTCTTTAAAAAGATCCCTATGATTCCTTTACTTGTGATTGACACGTGTTAGAAACCCCTATTAAAATCTCACAGTATATATTCACAAGGATAAAATGTTCATCAGCTTTTAATCATTTCGTTTTGTGTCGTATTTGTGCTCGTCGCTTCTGCTTGTGCAAAAAATCGTGTCTTCCGGGACGGAAATAAGACGAAGTTTAAAAATCTTAAGTCTCTTCACTGTCTTCGAAACTGCCTTCTGCTTCAAAAATTATGCTTCTATATATATACAGAGTGTTTCTGTGAACCGTTTCAGAACTTCTAAGAAGGGTAGGGTACATCCTGACGAACCAAAATCATATACCCATGGGCAGTCAGAAATGCTTTCCTGACGCGGTAGATGGCGTTGTGCGAAAAGTCCGAGCTTTCGTGCAGGGAATCTTCATTTCGCACAAGAACACCAATTTAGTAAGATGGATGATTACACGATTGCAGAGTTAGCCGATATGCATTTGGCGTACGGGGCTGCAAATTGTAGTGGGCCAGCCGCACAGCGTTTGTACGAGGAACGATATCCTACGAGGCGTATTCCCAGTCATAATTTCTTTGCAAGACTGCACCAGAGGTTAGCTGAGACAGGTTCATTAGAAAGAGCTCACAGGGACAGGGTAAGAGCAACACAGACTGCAGACGCCGAACAGAATGTGCTGCAGCATGTACAGGGGAATCCAAGAACGAGTACACGAAGTGTAACAAACGCAGTCGGGGTTTCCCATTGCAGTGTTTGGAGGATTCTCCGAGCAGAAGACATGCATCCGTTTCATGTGCAGCGTGTCCAGACACAGAAACCGGAGGATTATGTACCTCGTATTGCTTTCGCACAGTGGTACCTGGGAAAATGTGCTACAAATCCCCTTTTTCCTGCTGAAGTGTTGTTTTCCGATGAGGCATCCTTCACAAGGGAAGGAATTTTCAACACGCATTACGACCATATCTGGGAGGTCGAGAACCCGCCTCTGGTTTTATAATATATATATTATAAAAAAAAGGGAGGGCTTTAAAAATATTTTTCAAACTATACATGTCCGCTGTAATCCTCATTCTTCTATCAACTCTGCGTTTAATTATTTAATGACATCTGTGCTTTCTTTCCACTCTTAAAATTATTGTTGTAAAGAAATTTATGAAGCATTTTTTTTTTTTTTTTTTTGCTATCAGAAACAAATTGTTTCAGCTTCCCAACATACTTAAGAGCTATGAAAAGATACAATATTTTGAGGGGAAAGATTCTGGGGTACTTTATTTACATGTACGCTGTAAATTCACACTCTTCTGTCGACTATGTGCTTCAATTATTTTATGTCATGTGTGCTTTCTTTCACTCTAAAAATGATCGCGATTAATAACATTTTATAAACCATTTTTTTTATGAGAAAAAATATATTTCGGCTTTAAAATGCACTTAATAAGGAAAACAATTTTTTGAGGGGAAAGATTCCTTTGAATGTTGTTTACAGATGTCATTGAAATCCAATAGAAGATGAAGTCACCTGGTCTCGAGTTTCTGCTGACACCAGGCTCTTGAATTTCTTGAAACGGGCCCAAAAGATTTTGAGTTCAATTTATCAAGCTCGTTTGGCAATGAGCCATGGAAAACCTGTTGGCGGAGCTATTATGTTTTCCCTTTCGGACCAAAATCACTTTTAGCTTGGAAAATTGGATTACTTTTTATAATTCTCCACAAATCATATTAAACCATTCTGCGCCGAGTGTTTACTGTCTATGTTGGACGACATAAAAATGGAGATGTAACTTTGAAAGGCTTGTATTCTGTAGCTTGTAGGAGCTTTTATGAATGCTTGTTAGTTGGATTATTGAATTATGTTTTTACCATCTGCCGGTCTATTGCTGTTAGGCTTTGTCGTAATAGAGCAGAGCATGCATTTTTGATGAAAAATAAAATACTTATTTGAAATCGTTTACTAATGCTATATCAAGCGTACCTTTAAGAAAATGTGTGTGTGTGTTTGTGTGTGTGTGTTTAATTTTTATAACTCTCACCAGTTGTATGATGCTTCTTGAGTTGCACTCACATTATCAAGTAAATATCACTCAGTATAGGGGTTGGGTGGTAACACTGTGTATTACTGAAGATTTAACTGAACCGTCCACTCTGTCAATCTTATTCATGTTCTATTTTGTATAAAAATGTGGTTTATTAATTTATTGGTTGAATGTTATCTGTAAACGTGACATGCTTAATGTCAGAATCATACAAAACACTCCACAGAGCAGAGCTACCAAATTTGTCCAGAGTTTACTCCTCATATAGCAGCTGCTCACTAAGATAGTATTTTTCAAAATTTTAATTAAAAAAATTAACCGAAATATTAATACGATTTCTTAAAAAACTTCGTAGAATACTATCGTATCTATTTTTACACCACTTTAAATGTTAAAAGATTAGTTTTTCAATAAAATTGCTCAACAGCTTTTAAACATCGAACATTATTTTATGGACGCTTTTTTATTTTACTTTTACGTGATAAATAAAACGATTGGGACACTTAATTTTTGATCATTAAATGTCACTTTTAGTTGAAAAGCTTGTTTGTAATAATTTTTAATTACATATTATTTAAAATTCATAAATGGATTTTCAAGAAGACCATGTTTAATCAATATTATTTAACTGACTTGTCTCATATTTCTAAGGATGAAATTCTGTTACTTCCTAAAGCTGAAGTTTTGAAATAATGTGCACTGTATATTTTCTATTTTCCCGTTTTATAATTTTCAGAACTTACTTATCGGTTAAAGGAAAAATGTAATTAAATTTTAGTTCCATAAAGGTAATAAAATTGATAAGAAAATTGATTAGAAAATTCCTTAATATTTATGAAAAAGAATTATAAATTAAAGATTATAAAAAGTGTAAATAGTGAATATAAAATTCAACTGTCTTATCTAATGAATATTAAATAGTGGATCAAAATTCTTTTTTTTTAAATAGTATAAGAGTGTGAATTGATATTCTGAAAATTATTCTCCCTGTTTTATTTTAGAACAATTTAATGCAATTTGAATCAAAATTCGTGTTTTTAATAATTGTTTTTATTAAATTTATTCTTGTATGATTGTAAACTGATATTCTGAAAATTATTCTTCGATGTTTATTATAGAGCCATTGAATATAATTTGAATAAAAATTCGTTTTTTAAAAAACTGTTTTTATTAAATTTATTCTTGTATGAGTATTAACAGATATTCTGAAAATTATTCTCCGACGTTTATTACAGAATAATTGAATGGAATTAGAATCAAAATTTGCTTTTTTAAAGTGCTTTTAGTACATTTATTCTTGTATTAGTGTGAATTGATATTCTGAATCTTATTCCTTTACATTTGTTATGGAACAGTTAAATGCAATTTGAATTAAAATTCGTTTGAAAAAATTGTTTTTATGAAATTTATTCTTGTATGAGTGAGAATTGATATTCTGAAAATTATTCTCTAACGTTTATTATAGAAAAATCAAATGCGATTTGAATCACAAAATTGTTTTTATTGCATTTATTCTTGTTTGAGTGGGAATTGATATTTTGGAAATTATTCTCCGACGTTTATTATAGAACAATTGAATGCAATTTGAATCAAAATTCATTTAAAAAAATTGTTTTTATTAAATTTATTCTTGTATGAGCGTGAATTGATATACTAAAAATTAAATCCCCGACGTTTATTATAAAGCAATTGAATGCAATTTAGATAAAATTTCGTTTTAAAAAATTGTTTTTTTTTTATTAAAGTTATTGTTGCATGATTGTGAACTGATATTCTGAAAATTATTCTCTGACCTTTA
>JAPMOR010057398.1:17687-32156 GCA_026543865.1 Argiope aurantia
ATTTTGGAAGAAAATCAGCTGCAATGGTCTCCCCAAAGCTTTTTCGCATACTTTCTGATAAACGTGTTATCTCAGAGAAAATGCCTTGATCGGCATTGGCGTATAATAGTTACGAAATATTAACATTTGGGGGAATTCAGTATTTTTATTGAATCTGTCGTGTCATCCTTGCCGAGTTTTTTGACGAGTAATCCCGGGCATACAGTTAATAATATCCAAAAATGGAATTTGTATTTCAGATGCATTTTTTCCAACAGATTGAAACAAAAATTTGGCACATAACTACTTATGTAGTTACAAAATCCCATATTAAATTTGATATATTTAAGCATTAGAAATGCTTAAAAATACCTTTAGTGAAATCAATATATTACATTCCTAAAATTGAAGATATCATTTGATTAGTCATTACTATTTATTTTAGCTTTTTATTTTTGTATCTTTATTTTTTCTCTCCTATAAATTTTTTCCTACTAATGCCTTAAATGGTAATTATGCACAGATGATGATGTCTCCGCCCTTTTTTTCACAAGCATTTCTCTCCTAGCAGACGATCTGACGTCACCACTGAGATGACTGATACGTAGTTCAGCTTTGGGATATAAAATTTCATACAGATACTTCAAAATATTGATTATTGTATCACCTTTTGTGACTTAGAAATAAGTATCACCAGCAATAAAGTAGAATATAGCTTAGTAGAAACATTTCATATTAATGAAATAATTATTTATGGCCTTACGCTTTGTAATAGCATTGTGTTTCTACTGAACCGCTTCAGTTAAGTCTCGATTATTGGAATCATGTTTGTGTTGACATATTTTGTTGGATTTGAATGAATTATTTTATTGAATTCCGTTTTTGAACCTCTGTTGGACTCAGATTTCCAGGTTAGATGACAAAAACAACCAATGAAATGACACTTCTTGATAGAAGCTTCCCTAACAGTTAGATTGATTAGATCAGGAAATTAAATGTGCGCAGGTACCTTAAATACACTATGGATCTTTAGGAATGTCCGATGTGTACTGAAATGGTTGTTTATTAAATTTAAAATTTAAAATTTTCATTTATATTAAAATTTTTTGAATCGGTTATACATAGGTAACCTAATTAATTAACATATATGCATATATTTTTTTGTCCTTTGTCATGTATTATGGTCTTAATATTTCGAAACTAAGAACAATTTTGAACCCAATTTCAATGTCTCCTACCCTTCTATCTTTTTCGAACAAATGATTTCGAAACATCGCTTGTTGTAAGAATTGCTGAATTTAAGAAAGTAATTTATGCAAGCGATTTGATAATTGTGCATTAAAGTTCTGACTGTTTAATGACACAGGATTAATTTTATCAGAAAAAAGTTAGAAATATAAAAAGATGCATGTGTATTATTTATAGTTTAGAGTGACATTAGTTTGAAAAATATATCTTTGTCTGTAGAATTAACTGTAACCATCTCGAGATTATTTCGATTCGTAAAGTATGAGGAGCGAGCTTTCTTTTCTTCTTTCTTTTGATCAAATTCTTTTTGTCGTGTTCGTGTATAAATTCGATTTCAAATTCGTCTCATTTTGACCATGGCTGACATTCCTTGTGATGAAATTAAATCGAGTCTTTCGCTTTCCTCTCACGATGGAGAAGGTCATAATGTTAAATCTGGACCAAGCAATGAGATTGGACCTTCCGAGCAACTAAAACGTGAGAAGAAAAAAATAGAAATAGAGCCTGCCAGTATCGGAAAACTTGAAAGTGATATATCGGAATTTAAACTCTCTGAGAAGCCTGGGGCTCTTTCTCATCTAAGGGAGGTAGGAATCGATAATTATAGTTTTGAAAAACCAGAGGACACTAACGACGAAAAGGAAACAAAAACTGCTGCTGAAAGGTCCGCTGATGTTGCTTCTAAGCGTGATTTAGTAGCTGGTACATGTGCATGTACTCTACCGAAAAGAGATCCAATGAATCCTGATACTAAAAGCCAATGTGTGGACACTGCAACTGCTCATGAAAAGGAAGGCATACCGTATCCTAAAACTAAAGGTAGCAAAACCAAAGAATCTCCGAAATGTGTTTCTGCCCTTTCTGCTGAATGTTCGGGAGATGGAAAAGACACTGGCTGCTTCTGTAGGATTTCTCCCAAAAGGATATATCACCTCTTCAAGACTAGAAGTCCGAAGTATAAAGCATCTCCCAATCGCAGTGCTGCATTTTCTCCTATCGGGGATGGAAAGCATTTTGAAGTAGTTTATCTTGGACAGTATTTCCCTTGTGAACATGAGAGGGTATATTTGGTGACATATGTTCATCTCTGTTTTAAAAATGTGATTTTAGTCTTCAAACACAGTTCATGTTTGCTTATGTCGAGTAACATTGTCATATTTAGCTAAGTTAATATCAATAACGACGTTTTATGCTTTGTTCTCTTAAAATTCATTTTTCTGATGTAATTTGAAAATGGGCTGCTTGCTTTCGTACCTTTTAATAAGGTAAACAGAAAAAAAGACCGTATCCTTTCCCCATTTCAACTGGCTATCAAAGAAACACTATTTACATATAATCTTGAGAACTATAAGATAATTAATACCAGACAAACTGCTTTAGGAAATAAAAAATTTATTCTGAAATGTTGATTTCATTTTAAATAGTTCTGGTTTAAATGAAAAGTATTGTCCTGAATAATAAATCCATATTTATTTAATCACTTTTTTTTGAAGATAAGAGAGAATTATATTCATTTTGCTCTTGAAAAAAAAATAGTGCGTTTTACTGATGAAACCTCACTAATGTACATAATTTGTTTAATTCTTTGAGCACATAAATGTTTATATTAGAAACTTTTCGCTTTATTACATTTTTAAGATGCATTTTTATTTCAACTTGCAGAACTGTGGATTAGAACATATAATAAATTACTAGTGTGAAATAAAATTTGGATAGTCACAATGGAATTGTAAAAGTAATTATAGCATGTCCTGCTATAACTAGAAAAGTTACATTTTCATTTAAAAATAAAGTTCTATTTTTTTTTTTTTTCTTTTTAGTTATTTTTTGTTTTCATGTCGCGAATTTCAAGAAATTTTTTAACAATATCCATTATCTTTATTGTATATTTATTTTGGGTAGATTTCGTAAATTGAAACATGTTTATGGAAATTCATGTGTTTATTTTTTTTAAATTTATACTTATTTATGATCTTATGATTTTTTAATTAGCGAAATATCATTAGTACATCAGGTTGTGTCGAATCTCAGCATGAGTTCATTCTTTCATTAGAAAACTGAAAATAGATGGTTAAAAAAATGTTCGAAAAAGGGAAAACGTATTTTCTAGTTGGAGCTAATAAATTTAGCTTTCAATATGGGGTATTATCGAATTTTGGAAGTTATCTCCAAGAAAAAGTGTTTTGCTGTTAAAAAATAAGGGGGTTATATCATTAAACTAACGGATAATGTACTGTTTTTAATAAGTTTTGCAATAAATAACAGCATGTTGAGTTTCTTCATGGATTTAATTTTCAAATCGGGTTCAACCATGGGCGTGTTACTGTTTATCACTCATTTCGATAACATGGGGGTTTTCCTGCAAATCGGATGATATTGAACCACTTTTATGACTATTTTAATTATAAAACATTTCGTAAGCATTTTATTGCGATCTGGTAAATCTTATATTCTTATGAAGTTGTGAAATGATAAAAAGAATCCATATTATGAATTAAAATTGCAACAAATGGTTTCTATAGCAGCGTCATATCACAATGTAATTAGACTAATTACATTGTGATGTTGCAATAGCATTAATAGTGCTCTTGCAACATTTAAGTAAAAATGTTTAACTATGCAGCTTTCTCTTATTATCAACATTTAAAAAAAAGTGTTAATACTGAAATTTTTCTATTTTTAGGTGGAACGCATTGATTACACCAATATGGGTAAGTGTTTTTATTTGTCCAACAATCCGTTTATCTTGTTTAATTTTTGATTATTGCATTGATGTTGATGACTTTGTAGGCCATAGAGCTGAAGTAGTCCATTCAGTCTTCAAAATCTAATAACTATGTATGCTACTTAATAATTGTTTATGACCGATTAGATCTTTAAATCTCAGAAATTAAGGAGTAAAGATCATTCTTTATCCTCATCATCAAAATTAATCTTTATCATTTAATTAAAAAATTTTGAAATCAAGAAGAAGAAATAAAAATCTATATAAAATAAAAACAAGCATCTGGAATTGAAAAACGGAATAATATGCATACATGGTTGTATTTAATTTTACCTGATTGGATTGTCATTGGTTACATACTAATTATATCGATATTTGATATTGTTGAATATGCGAGGAATTATATTAACGATATGTAATATTCGTATTCAACCAAGTTGAATATATGATACAATCTTTATAAGCAAATATCTGCTGCCTGCCTTATCAAAATGGAATCGTATACCATAATATTCCACATTTGCTAATCTACTTATCTATTTGTAAAATCTAGCTTATGCTCTTTTCTCGAATTATAATTGAAAAGCAGAATTGTTTAATATCGGCATCGAACATTCAAATTTATACGATTTTATGCTAAGAAGTTAAAAATCAGCTTTGTAAAGCGCCTTATTTAAAGTCTGCAAAATTCCACTTTTTTCTATCTTGTGCATTTTTTTCCTTGTAGTTGCTATTTTATTAGGGGTTTTATTAATTTATTATAAATGGTTGACTAAGTGCGCTTAAAATTAAAATAATGTTTCCGTTTTTTTTTTTTTTTTTTTCTGTTTAATCTTAGTTATTGCAAACATTTCGTTTATTTTTTGGAATACTAAGGATCTTGAGACTTTTGAAATGTTAAGTTGTCGACTACTTACAATTAGAGTGCATGAAGCAGTTAAAATTTAACTAATTGGTTTTAATTTAAGCAACCAAGTAATTTACACATAAATTTCTTTTCTGTGTAGAAAAGTCAGTACACTTTTTTTTTTTTTTTTTTTCAGCGGAAGAAAAACTTATTCCCACATTCTTGGGTTCACATCCTTGCTATGACGTCATGCCAACAAGTGGGAAGGTCGTAGTCTTCTCCGTGGAACTACTGGTAAGAAATGCATATTAAAATAGTGAGCGCGATTCCGATCGTTATTTATTCTATTTAAAAGAAAAACTCTTTTTGATGAATTAAGTAGTGAAATCGGAATAGAATTTCTTGTTAAAAATTGAGAAATTTTTTTCCATTTAAAATGAAAATTTTTGCATTCATTTTTATTACTGTAATAAATTCTTTTTTTTTTTTTCCCTACTAAGCAAAATTTTAATTTAAATTTCTTCAAAAAATTTAACGAATGAACATTCATTTTAGGTGGATTTATCGTTTCATAACTTTCAGTGCATTAAAAATTCTATACGTATTAGTTATATCTTCTACCCTACTATTATTGTTTTTGTAAATTTATTAGTATTCTGTCAATCTCTTACTTGTTTTCTTTTCAGGTAAAAAATGCCTTCAGTGCCCTTTTGTCAAATGGTACGTACGATTTCATATCCTATCAATCCGTAAATCTTTGTTTTAGTATTTGCATTTTCTCAGATTTCAGGTCATTTTATTTAAATGGAAGAATCTTAAATATTTAGTAAAGATTCTTAAATTCGAAAAAGGATAAGAAATAAATCATTGGGATTCCTGTTTTTTTGTATTCTAATTGATGCAATTATTCAATTTTAGTAAATAAGTTGGGTCTTAAATTTTGAAGACCGTCCATTAATTCGAACATTTAAATGGTATTTAATTAACTATGTGTGTTAATTTTTTTGGAATAAATTTAATAAACATCATAAATGAAAGCAAGCAACTTAAGGTTTGGCTGATATCATTCATGTGCGTTGTAAATGCTTTATAAACACTTTCTTATAACTTATCCGTTTAAATAAAGGTATCTATATATTTTTAGACGCGAATTCCTAAACTAAATTTATTCATTAGAATAGGATCAAGATAACCCTTTGCATTCGGAAAAGTAATTCGATGCACAATTATTCGCCTAATACTTACTTATTTCTTCGAAAAATAAATATATATAATTTTTTAAGTTGAATTCTCCCGTTTAATTAATTTATATCCTCTTGCTACTCTGTAGGCAATTTTAACAATCACAATTAAATAATGTCAAAATCAGGCACAGTCTTGAATGACGAATGAGAGTCACCGAGAAGGCCGCGGTGACCTGGTGGTAAGGTCACGGCTTCGGAACCGGAGGGTTTCAGGTTCGAGACACGATTCCACCGAAGAACCGTCCTGTAAGGGGGGTCTGTTGCACGTTAAATCCGTCCTGAACAAGCGTCTTCCTGCTGGTGTGGAGAGGGGGGTGCCAGCTCAGGTGTCGTCCTCGTCATCTGACCGTGGTTCAAAATGACGAGGTCCGTCCCAAAATAGCCCAAGTGTTGCTTCAAACGGGACGTTAATATAACTAAACCAAACCAAACCAACCAGAGAATCACCGAGTGCAAAGGGTTCATGTATATCAATAGAATTTTAGATGTATAGCAGTGGTGAATTTAAGCTTTTTTTTGGGGGGGGGGCTTTAGACAATAGATATCATGGGCTCCTCGAATAATATTTTACTAATTAAGTTTGAATTTTCAAAACATTTTTAATTTAATCAACCTATTGTTGATTTATTTTAATTAATACTTTTTATCTTAGTAACTTTGTGAAATTGTGTTTCTATCTAAAAATTAACTAAAAACAATCATCAAATTTTATCCATAATCATCGATTTCCTTACTTACAAACACAAGCATCTAATTAATGTGAAAGATTATTAAGAAATAATTTTTAAATACATTAAAAATTATTTTGTATTGCTGATTAATAAAATTTCTACATGCGTTTTAAATAATATACTTTAATGTAATTAATAGTCATAATAATTCATTGTAAACATATATTGTAGTCCTAATTTTTTTTATAATTCATAAAATGTATGGGTTTTGCAAATTTGTGGCTGTCTAGAAACATATTTTTAACTAACTTGTATTCGGACGCCCATTCAATCCAGCAATCTTAGATAGTTGCCTCCTCTCTCTAGTAGGTAATCCGCCACTCCTGTGCTGCTTAGAAAAGAGTGTATTTAATGATTACAGAATTGGATAGTAATGTTAAATATTTCAAAGTTATTTTAAATAAAATGCGTTTCTAGCGCCACTTACGATTAATTTTTGCTTTTCTAGAAATCAAAGCTGCGCCTTTATGGGATGCAGGAATAATGGATTTCATAGGTAAGTGCTCAATTTTAGAAAGTTTAACTTTTTAAATGTCAAAATTAATGCCACCTGTACCGTTTATAAGCGAAAAAGGCTTAAATGTTATAACTTTTAATAATAATAATAATACATGAAACGTAAGTGTTTCAAATACTAAAAGTAAAAAGAAATTTAATATTTAAGTGTAAATCATTCATTAATGAATTTATATTTAAATCTGTGACCGTGAAAGCCAAAGACGTCGAATGAGGAAAATTTCTGTCCAATACAAATGTCGTAATTAGGGTTGCGTGTATTTGTTGCGACTCCAATTATTAGGACATTTTAGAAAAAAATATTTTATTTACAATTTAATTAAAGAAATTAAACATTTGATTTTTACTACGCGCTTCACCGAGGCAGTGCGCGAGAAGGAAGAGAGAACTTTTTTAGAAGCATACCCGGATGATGAGCGGCGGAGCGATTGCGCCACACACAGCCTCGACGGAGCCTGTAGTTCAGATATATGATTTATGATTGATATATATGATTTATAATAGGTATATATGATTTATGATAGGCATTCACTACATAAATATAGATTATTAGCGGCGTAGCGAATGGCAAATTGCACTCGCGTCATAATAGATTTTCACCTCCTGCCATCACCAGAGATTGAGTTAGGGTAAATTATGCCCTTAAGGTGGTGGTATTTTTTTTCACCTCTTCATCATATTTTCAAAAAATGGCATATTGATGCTGAATTTCGTATCTATTTGGAAATTCCAAAGATGGGCGTTTGAGACATGTATCCTTCCCTCTTGCCATCATTCATTACACCATTTCGAATTTTCAAATGATGCTTGCAAATTCCATTAAGATTATTTGTGAAAATGTCTGCACACTTTTGTTTCAAGTATTTTCAATATTTTATTTTTCTGGACATGAATTTTATTGATATGAATAGTTAATCAAAATTTTCAGAAAGCATTTGTATTTTAAGGCACTTTCAGGGTGAGTTTCTTTGAAAAATTATATAAAACTCGTTTAGTTTTTGTTAGTTGAAACTCGTTAGTTGAAAAAACAAACTTTCTAGTTTAGAAGTTTATCAAAGGACTTGCTTTTAATTTTACTGGTAGTTTAAGAAATATTACCTAATCTTTGAACAAAGAAATAAGCAGCATTTCTATTGAGTCTTTAAATACTGAGACCGACTGATAAATAGATTGTAATTTTCATTTTTTTTTAACATCGTGATTTTTTTTTTTTTTTTTTTTTTAATATTGTGTGAAGAACAAGCTGAGAATCTTTCAAAATGAACAGATTATTTATTTTATAATTCAAGAGCCGAAGAACATGTAGAGAAATTATACCAAATTTGCACTAAAAATCACTAATTTTATGCAGTTTTTCTTAAGAAAATTTTATCCAAATTTAGAATCTGAGAAAATGGCATTTAAAAATGCAAAATAGCATCAAATATGAAAGTTATGTAATGATCTGCTTTGCTGGTTATGTTAAATGCTTTTTGAAAAAGGTTAAGGCATTAATAGCATTATAAATAAAACATGTAATAAATATAACCATTCAATATATGGATAGTATTCAGCCTGTAAATACCAATTTTTAAAAACCGACAGTGGCGAACGATTCCTTATGTAAAAATTTTAGGCAGAATTTAATGAAGCCTCCAAATAAAGAGAAGAGACTTAAATCGATTATCTGTACAAATAAAGAATTTGACTAAGAGAATATAATAAAAATGTTTAGAATGCAACAAAAAGAAACATTCATATATTCGATTTATGCCATGCCAGTTTATAAATGTAGTGTTAAGATATCTTAAGTCAATATTCGCGGATGAAGGGACGATTTATTGAATTGGAGCAACTATATTACTGGAATTTTGTAATTAAAAAAAATATTTTTTCTCTTTAGGACTTAAATTTATGTAAAGGTACAATTTAGCATGAAATATAATAGTACAATTTAGTATGATTTTTTAGGAGGCTATAATGCTTCCAGTTAGTTTAGATCAAGAATTGACATGTAAAGGAATGCTATGATTTTTTTATTTGTTTCACTTGACTGACTCTGTTGGCATCTTAAATAGAGCTAATTGGCGGTATTTATTTCAGGAATGCTTACAATATCGGATTTTATAAATGTACTAAAGTATTACTACATCACCAAGCCAGTAAGTACCCTTTTTATAGATTCTTTTGCATGAAATTTCAAGAAACGGTAAATCAAATTTCAGAAATCTCGTATATTATATGTTTATTTTCCAATTAATTTAACGAATTTTTATTATGAAGTGGATAGTATAAACATAAAATGTAATATTTTGATCAAAAGAGAACTGCAGTTTAACTTTTTTTTTCTCGCCCATTCGATTGTAAAGCGAATGCTTTCACCACAAACATAGTCTGAATGATGGGGGCCGCGGTGGCCTGGTGGTAAGGTCTCGGTTTCGTAACCGGAGAGTTTCAGGTTCGAGACCCGATTCCACCGAAGAACCGTCGTGTAAGGGGGTCTGTTGCACGTTAAATCCGTCCTGACCAAACGTCCTCCTGCTGGTGTCGTGTGGAGAAGGTGGTGCCAGCTCAGGTGTCGTCCTCGTCATCTGACCGCAGTTCAAAACTACGAGGTCCGACCCAAAATAGCCCTAGTGTTGCTTCAAACGGGACGTTAATATAACTAAACCAAACCAAACCATAGTCTGAACGATCTTTAGTGTCTATGCGACAATTCTACGGATCTTAGATTATCGTGACTTCAGAAATGTTATTTTCTGGTAATTGAATGGTTTTTTTTTTCTTTTACATTAAATAATGTGTATATTTATTATGAATACTATTTGTATTTTACGTAATTACAAGTTAGTTGGAAAAAAGTATGCAGAAACATTTTAGAAGTAGAGTCATTATCAATCTTCAAGAAAGAAACGTGAATCGACTTGGGGGACTGTCCCTAGATTTTGAATTCAGAAATAATATTCGCAATCGTTTTATTTCTTCATTGACTGCAAGCGTGTTTTAAATCTACTTTATAGCATCCCTTGATTTTTCCCGCCTATATGGTAACCCAAATAACCAAGTAGGATAGTATTTAAAGGAACCCTATTTCTGATCTGTCTACTAAATTTTGCCATGTTGAGTTATTTAACTGTTACTTTGATAATTTGGCATTGTTGGCATCTTTGACGATGTGAAGGGACACGTTAAAATAGCCAACAATCATAAGCGCCTTTTCATTAAAAGTAAGCTTTCAAAATACACTGCCTTAAAATAACGTTTGTCTGGTCATTGTCATATTTTTCATCGAAATCTATAGAGCTTCTAGACTAAAAATGTTACTCCGTGAAATTCAATTGTATTCTCTAATTTTGGACAAAATATCGATAGATTTTTTTTTCTTATGTCGAACAAATATATTATCACTTTTCTGCAGGAAGCTATATAAAACTACTCGAGTCCTTACATCTCCTTTCTTCAGCGCTAGAAACATCATTTGCGTATTAATTGTCAATCCATAAAGACAATGAAGAGTTCAGAGAATTCAGGCAATTTTGTGGATGAAATTAGGCTAAAACATTCTCCCAAAATATTAAAAATATGAATCTTTATAAAAAAAATATTTTTATGTATATGATTATATCTTTGCTAAATCATCTAAGATTTTAATGGTTGCGCGATTTTAAAAAATCGCGAAGAAAATTTTAAATAAATTCGTTTGTTTATCTACTTACCAGTGGATAGATATTCTAGTGGTATTTAGTATATTGCATAGTTAAAACTTACTTTAATCATGTTTTTTTAAAACAATAACATTAAGTAATGGTGCAGTTGACTCATAACTATATCATTTTTTCCCCCAGGAGGACATGAAAGACATAGAAAACCAGAGTATAGCAACTTGGAGACGTAAGTATGAATTTTTATTTATTACTGTACATAATTTTGTTTTATGATACATGCTAAAAATAAACCGGATGTTCCAGGGATGACGGGAGTACCGAAGAAATTCGTTAAGATCAATGGACAAGATAGGTATGTGTCTATCCTTACCTTCTAACTAGCTATTATAATCAATGGTGGATTTCCGACTTGTCAGGCTAGGCAGCTGCATAGGATGCGTAGACTAAGAGGGACCACAAGCAAATAATTTTCCTAGTGACTAATTAAATTTATACAAAATACAACTCTAGTAGAGATAAAATATTAATATAATATTAACCTTTTTTTAGTATAATGATATATTTTTATATATTTCATAATGTATATTTAATTATTATAATATTTATAAAACCGAATATCGGTATTAATATGTTTGCAAGTGTGAATTCCGGACAGTCTAGAATCGTATCTATAAAAAAAAATCTATATTTACAAAGTTAATAAAATGAAAAATGCAAAATAAATCGCTAAAAAGTTAACTCTAATTAATTAAATTAGCAATTAAACTATCTAAATAAACAATTTTAGTTAAAAATTGGGGATCTCATAATGTTACTGCCTAGGGCTGCAAAATATCTAAATCCGCCAGTGATTGTTGTTGAATTAAAATTCAGTTTCTATCAATCTAAATAGAATGATTTAATCCATGATGGAATATACTCTTTTGTTGTACTTTGCGTTTTTCCGTTTCTTTGTTAAGGATATTTTTGCTGTGCGAAAAAGGATATTTTTTGTTGTTTGAACAGTTTGTTGTCCTTAATACATTACTCTTTTTCTTAAATACTCTGGTTCTTGACTTAATATTCTTTAAATTTTAGAATATCTAAATTTATTGAATGCATCATACGAGTTTTGATACAAATAAAATTAAACGTGTGGTGGTATGTGGATTATTATGATCTGTGCAGGAAGCAACAGGACGAATGTTGTAGGAAACATTTCTTTAATAATCACATTCACACACTAAACAATTACAAACACAAAGACAAGACATTTACGCTCGCGCTTCACAGTTCAGCATCCCATCTTCTCATTACAATCGCAATGCATTAGGGGATTACATATGGGATGGCTTAATCAGGTATCGCCATCTAGTATCCAAAAGAGAAGATAAGTGTATGCAACTGCTACAAACGTGTTTTATTAGTCAGAATTTTGAATATTTAATATTTAAATCTCATTCCTATTCAGATGCTGATACAAACTGGTGCATATTTGCTTAGTAAACGATATCCCGCTTCTATAATATACGCATCTAGATCTGCTTTATCTTGATATATAACCAACGACTTACTAATCTGTTTATTTTCTTCAGTCTTGCCCAGGCTGCTAAATTTCTAATTCAAGAAAGGATTCATAGAATACCTGTATTTGACGAGAAGAGGCAGTGCGTGCTTTTTGTGCTAACCAAGAAAAGACTACTCCAGTTTCTTAGTCAAGGTGTAAGTGCTTATTTACATAAATATACCTTTTTAGAAGCATTTCAACATGTTTAATACTTGTGTTATTGAATGTCAAAAGAATAACTGGCGTTGCGGATATTTACTTTCATTTCTATATATTCCATTCTCTTTCTTTTACGTGGTTCACTTCTCTAAATACCTCGTAACGTGTGTGTGAGAGCTCCGAGTTTTTTCTTAGTCATGAGTAACATGCTGGCCAACTACAGGGATTGAATCACAACTTGAATTATTACATAATAGGCTTATTGGCACTATACTTGTGATTAAATGCGCCAGGCGTTTTATGATGTATTTAATCTCATGGTGTATAATTAGAATTTTAAAAAAATCTGTAAGGTTTTTCTTTACTCTCGTTTATTCTTTTGAACTAGAATTGTTCCCACATACAGGGTGGCTAAAAGTTATCGTGAGGTGTTTAAATTCGATTGAAAAAAAAAACGGTTTATTCAAAATTAGTCTACATCCTAGACCAATCAATTCCAGTGAATTATACATTTAAATTATTTTTGAAGTCAAAATTAAAATTACAAATTCATGACGAAATAAATGACGTAAATTCCCCCAAAACAAATGAAATTTTTTTTTTTTTTTTTTTTTGAGAATGTTAGCATTAAAAGGATTCATGTAATACTTTAATGAAATTCTCATTGGCCATGTTGGTTTTTAGTCACTACGCCAAATTTTTATATCAACCGAAGGCTAAATTTAAGACGTTATTTTTCTCGATATCGATTGTATGGTTGATTCATGAATAACAAACGAAGAAAAAGTGTAAAAGTTGTCGATAGAAGGGTTACAAGCACATGCACTTATCGTAAGGTTGGATTGAGGTTTTCCACGCCATTTTTCTATGAAGAAAAAGGTGCGAATAGATGCCTTTTTTTCTTTCTTTTTTACTTACACGAATGAAACGACTTTAGACAGAATTAAAAATAAGAAATGATGTACTGTTGAAATACTGTTCAAAGTTGTAAATCTTGCACCAGTGAAGATTGATTTCCTAGAAACTTTCAGATTTATGGAAGTATTTTTAAATATTGAAATTTAATGTACAATAAATATAGTCTTTTTTTCTGAACAGTTAAGATCTTATATTGTAAATAAAATATCTAAGTTTCAGTTTATTTCTTGCTTGAAGTATGTAACATTTATTTTGAGACGGAATGACGGAAAATATGGCAGTATTAATGACTTTCTTGTATTGTTTTTGTATCTTTTTACTTGTGTAGTACTTGTAACAAAGATGGCTACGGCCAATCACAAAGCCTACTGTGGTTTACGATTTTCAAATATGTGGATCTATTGTAATTGTTCACCTTACTTGCATGAGAAAATTTGCTTCTTCTTCTCCAATTCATAGTAACATTTGCCTTTGGTGTAATAAATGAAGGACCACCAGATGACTTTGTGTTGGAAAGAGCAAAGATTGATAATGCACAATGCATTGAGAAATGGTTACTGCTTAGTCATAATATAAAATAAAAGTGGGCTAGCGACTATAATTTCAATGAGTTGTTGAATGATGTTAAATAAATTCTTGTATGCACTTTTACACTCTTAATGTGTATACTTCAGATATTCTAATAAAAGTATCATTATTTCGTGTATCGATTGAATGTACACTAACTACCTTGGGAAACTAGTTTAAGATACTTGTTAATTTATATTTGATATGTTTTATTTCTGTTTCAACTTTTATATATAATAGTCATGATTCAGTCAAAAAAAAAAAAAAAAAAAATCTAAATCGAGATATAAACATTCATTGTATATGTCAATTTACAAGGTTCATTGTATATGTCAATTTACAAGG
>JAPMOR010057398.1:32688-50415 GCA_026543865.1 Argiope aurantia
TATGTGTAATATTTTCTAACTGAATATATGTGTAATATTTTCTAACTAAAGATTTTTTTCACATCTAGTAATTGGGTTGATAGTTTTCATATAGAAATGCTAACTACATTTGTATGATCTACTTTAGTTTTCTCCCTCGGTGTGCAAATTGTGGATGTTTGTCATCTGTTTAATGTTTTAGTGCTATCCTTTGTTTTATGTATATTAATGGAATTTTTTTTTTTCTCCAGCTATTGGAGAAATTCGATAAAACGAATGTAAGGACTCCAAGTTTCTTTAAAAAGACCATACGAGAACTAAAAATCGGAACTTTTGAAGACATCGCTGTGGTAAGAAATTTTAAATTATTTCAATATTTTTTCATAGTCCACTGTGAATTGGAAAAATATATTTTTCAGCAAATTATTATTATGCAGATATTTACTTCATTTCGCTTACCATAATATTTACATTTTGCTGTAATATTCACTGTTCAAATATCCAGGTGCATGCTATATTTTTTATTTAAACTAAATCGGAAATTCTAATAGCTGGAAATATCAAAATAGAGAATCGTTTTATAGTCCAGTCGAAAAGTGGCAAAAAATACATAACAGTAATTATATTGCTTTAACCCTTTGAATGCATAATTTTTAAAAATCACTATTTAGATGCGATATTTGCAAATAAGTTCGAGTATTTTTTTAAAAAGTGAACTGTTACTATATGTTACACAATAATACTATATAATAATCTGCAATCGTAAAATTAAACACTCTAAATTGCAAAGAAGGGATGCAATAGAAAATGGAATGGTTGCCAAATCACGGCATAAGCAACTAGAGGGTTAAATTGTTGGGTTGACTATCCAAAATGAACATCTACGTTTTCACCCGGATATTGGATCAAATAAGAAAAAGAAGGGAAAGTTGAAACATCGGTTTTTCATGTTTACAGAAAAAGAATTTAATTTCATTGGAAAAGTTTAAATTATTGTTATAGTTAATTAAAAAGGCATATGATATGCCGTCAATGTTAAGTACAGTTTAATTAGGTCGGGAGTAATTTTTTTAAAAAAGCGAAGCGCCAGGGTAAAAAATATTTAAATATTTTCATAAAGAAAGCTTTTCTGTGTTTAAGAATATTGAATAAAAATTATATTCGATATGTTCACCAAAAATCGAGTTTATATTGTACTTATATTTAAGCAAAGATTTGCAGGAAGCATTAGAAACACTGTGAAAACAAATTATGCTTATCATTATAGTTTTGCTAAGAATAGGCTTTAAGTCGTGCTTTTTTTCCCTCTCAAATATCCAAAGATTCTTTCTGAGTATAATTTGTGGAATCCATTGATGTGAGAATGTAAAGCAAAATAACATTTTTTAAGAAATTAAATTTGTTCATAGTTTTGTTTGCTGTAGTTATTAAAATACAAATGATCATCTGTTTTTGTTTCAGGTTTACAAAGAAACGAAGGTAATCGATGCTCTGAGCATCTTTGTAACGAGAAACGTTTCTGCTCTCCCTGTACTTAATAAAGATAACATTCTGATCGATCTTTTTGAGAAGTTTGATGTTTTTGTAAGTATTCAATTTTTTTTTTTTTTATTGCGTGACATTCATTTTCTAAGGCAGTAAATCTCTAGAAATTTAGTGAAACTTCATGCATTTCTCTATAATTGATTCGTTTTACAAGCTAGCTTTTACAGCTTGGAGGGAATTATTTATAACTAATAGTGCCATTTTTAAGATAAGGAGTTATTACCAATTCAAAGAATGAGACCGTGGCAGATCGATTTTAAAAAATGTGGCTAGACTAGTTACCAAATAATTTGAAAAATTACAAATTCTGTGAATTATAAAATCGTAAGATAATGTTTACAGTTTGTTATAACTGCGCAAATTCTTATCTGTTTCACCACGCTCACTTTTTATTACTTTGTTTATAAGCTCCGTTAATAATAATAATAAAAAAAAGCATTGTATACAAACATGAATTCTCTGCTATCATGGGTCATAATAAATAACAAAGTTTTACAAGGTTGCTTAATTTAAAGATTAAAATGCATAAATGAGTAACATGTTAATTAGGTTAAAATATAAAATAAATTTTAAATAAAAAGTTGATCAGTTAATTAAAAAAAAGATTTTATAATTCGTCTTGTTTAGGATCACAAAATGCCTAGATCCGCCACTATAACTCAGCATTCAGACAAATTATTGGATTAATCATTACTTCGATGAATATCAAATTTTGCTACGATATGATATAATTACTATTTCTACTGGCAAGTACTTTCACAATAAATAAATCAAGAGTCATAATTTTAATTTAAAAGAAATTAGAAGCTGATATTTGCTGTGAAATAATCCTTCTGATGATTTTAACTGTCTTGTTCTGTCTTCTTAGTGCAACGCATTACCCCATTGCTGTAACTCCATTACCGGACTTATTAATTTATCTTGAATGAATGTGAATGATTTAATTCATAAAAGAATTTAAATCAAAATAAATCTATTAAATTTGTCTTCAAAAGCCATGTAGAACAACAGTCCGATTATTATCATCGGGGCATTATACAGTGATTTTATTTGGGAAAGATTTTTTCTCAATTTCCTGAACATCATTCTAGAACAAGTACATGCGCCAATTTTTGCTTGTCTATTACATTTTGGGAGTGACATTTTCATTATGTAGTTTATCTTGCACTTCTCTTGCCTTCAACACAACTCCTTAACATACAATGATGCATTTGATAAGTGCAACGAATTTTGAATTTTTAGTTTTCAGAAGCGCTTCAATAACTCAAATGCTATTATAAGAATCAAAATGGCATTTAATGTCTAAAATGGGATATCATATAATTATTAAATTAAATTCGTTTGTCAAGGGGTTAAACTAAGCTTGCTTTTACGCGCATGGGTGCCAGTTTCTCTTTGTTTACAATCCTTTCTCCGTTTCAGGGCTTAGCCAAGGACCAGACGTATCACAATCTCGAAATGACAGTTGATGATGTTATCAGCAAACCTTACGTAAGTATGCGATTTGTTTAGTTTGGTAATATTTGATATTTTAAGATTTGTTAAAAAGGCTCGTTGAGTCGAGTTGCCTTGTGGTCTGAAGTCTTTTCTCCCACAAAGTTAGAAGCTTATACTCTAAAAGTGTTGATTCATCTTATTGCCTTTGGGAGTAAATTTATAAATGCAATCAATCCTGATCTGTCCTTTACTATGAGGCATAATCCAACGCAGAGATAAACACGTTTTGCTTATTTATGAAATTGCAAATTTCGTTTTTGGAATAAATCATGTTTTTTGCAATTCTTCCCTTGAAAGAAATTTCGAGTTAATTTATGCCGAATTTGGATAGATCTCGGTAAAATACTGCACCAAATTTTATAGTATACAGATGAAGTAAACCTTTAAAAGAACTCTTAATACCAAGTAAATTTTTAAAAAAAATTTAACTTTTTGTGTTATAATTTTATTCAATTTGCAATTTTATGATGATTTTCTTAGGGGTCGCAATATAGGTTTCGACCCCTAAGAAACGTTCGTTTAAGACAAATAACTGGATTACCTGTAAAGTTAATTTTGATTTTTCAGTGTAAATAAATTAAAATTCTAATACATTAAATATATTATTCTAATTTTAAAATGTATTATTCTAATATAAAAATGTGGCTTGTGAAGAATTAAAAATACATTGATGATCATATATTGTACGGCACCACATATTTGACCAAACTAAAAAGTGAAAATCATCACTGTAATTTTGCCTAAAAATTTGTTTTAATACATCATTAAGTTCTGCCTAGGAGTATTGAATTTTAAATACAGGGTGTTTATTTAGTCCTGGACACATTTTGATGTTTAATAACTCAGAAAATAATAAAGATATATTGAAATTAATAACATAAATGGTTAAATATACTCAAAAAGTTTCATGACCCTTGTCAATGAACTTCCACGTGTGCCCCCTTCGTCGCACGAATATCAAGTCGATAGTCAATTTCACGCCAGGTAGCGGCAAGCATGTCGGCATCCACAGAGCCTATTGCGCTGTAATTCTGGCTTTTAGTTCATTAATGTTCGACACTCTCTTCCTGAAAACGTTTGCTTTTACAAGCCCCCAAAGGAAAAAGTCCAGCGGCGTTATGTCAGGTGATCTGTGTGGCCAAGGAATTGGATCTCCTCGCCCAATCCATCTTCCTGGAAAATGACCATTCAAAGAAGTACGAACGATGGTACCCCAATGAGGTGGCGCACCATCATGTTGCAAAAAGACATGTGGCTGAAGCTTTTCTAGTTGTGGAAATACGAAGTTTTCCAACATGTCTAAGTATACGACTGATGAAACCGTCTTTTCTGTAAAAAAGAAAGGCCCAATGACTCGGTCGTGCATTAGTCTGCACCACATATTAAACTTTGGGGAATCCCTTTGTGCCTCACGTTATTCATGGGGTTTTCAGATCCCCATATGCGCTCATTGTGGCGATAAACAATGCCAGAAACATGAAAGGATGCTTCATCGGAGAACATTATGCGCTTCAGAAAATCAGCATAATCTTCTATCCTCCTTAGCATATCTGTTGCAAAGGCCATCCTCCTAGACCTATCGTTCGGTTCCAAAACTTGAACAATTTGAACTTTGTATGCATGCAGTCTTAGTTTTTTCTTAATAACCTTGTACACCGTCGAAATTGGCATATTCAATTCTGTTGCCGCTGATCTCACAGATATTCTAGGATTGTGTAAAAATGTCTCTCTGACACGCGCAACATCAAAATCACTTGTGCAAGGACGTCCGGAACGTTTCTTATCTGCGATACTTCCAATTTCTAGAAAATTCTTTTTCCACCGCAAGATGCTGTTTTTGGATGGAGGAACTTTTTGGTAAATTCTTCTGAAATTTCTCTGTGCTTGCACTATCGATTTCGTTTCTATGAACCACCATAAAATCTGTGCTTTCTCTTGTTGTGTATGCATTCTCCTTAATATCCGCTCGAATAAAATATCGCATACAAAATTACTACATAGAACAAACACATCAAAAGTAAACATAACATTTCAATAGTTGCCAAAAACAAAAGAGAAAAATGCAATTAATAAGCAGACGATATTTAGAAAAGTACAGATATTGAGACTGGAAAATGAAATTATCTGAAATTAACCACACGCGCAGACGATATTTACAAAGTTAAAAATATTCAAACCTGAAAAGGAAAATATGAGTTATTCCATCAATAAATGCCATAAGTGTGTTTATATCTTCATTATTTTATGAGTCATTAAACATCAAAATGGGTCCGGGACTAAATAAACACCCTGTATGTTCATAAATTGGAACTGTGCTTTCGGTGGTGTAATAGTTAATAGTTCCACGGTTTTAACTATCATAATTGTACTGTAGCATTGCAATTATTTTTCTTCTCTATATTAAAGATTTTGAAAAACATTAATGGTTATGATTTTTAATTTTGATCCTTTTTTTCCCATCTGTAACTATTTAATTAGTATGACTTTTAATATAGCGTGGAACGGCTGAATTTATAATTTTAAGCGTTAAAATGCATTTCGCATCTCTGTCACTTTCTTATCAAAAACTGACTTATTCAATAATTGACATAAGTATTAGAATATATGAAAGTTATTTTTTAAAAATTTAAATTGATTTTAAAGTTAAATGAATTTTTAAAATTCATGCAACGGAATTTTCTATAGAAAAGTTTATTCTTTTTCTGTCAGGAAACCTAAATAATAGCTAGTCTAATCCTATTAAAACAATCCTACAATCTTGATCAGTCAATCCGATTATATATACAATCCTTTTTGTTGTAGTAGATTAGTTTAGTTTGTTTAAACTAGTCTTACTTTTTAATAATTTCTGTGTGCAAAAGTTTGATTTTATTTACTGTGTGCAAATAAGTATTCACTGTTATTGCTAATATGAAAATGATTCATCTTACTACCCATTACTTTTAGAATAAAAAATAAAATAAAATAAAAACATACCGAAATATATTAGCCCAATAAAGAAATATTTCTTAGTTAATTGTTAAAATCAAAATAAGCGATTCGTGGAATAATTTCAACTAATGCCACATCCGCGGTAAACAAGTGGCTGATTTTACTTCTTAGTTATTTTCGAATGCATTGTTCAAAAATTTCAAATATCGGACGCGAATTAACGATGTAGTCGATTTTCATTTCCAGACTGTTTAACTGCAAGCTTTTGATGATAATAGTAATCTTATCTTTTCGGATATTAGACGCACTGGTCCCTGCAATTATTAGAGACGAATCTTTTTTAGCATTGTAAATGCTCTATAGGCCGGTCTATAAGGATCTATTCAGAGTAAGGGGACACATCTCGAGTTAGAAATTTAGCATTTTAAAGATAATCCCCTATCAAATTTCAATACTCAATTACGGTTTCATTTATTAAGCTTCGAAATACTATTAACACTGATTCTATCCAACTCCATGACTTTCTAATAGAATCAAAAAGTATTATCCGTTGAGGTGTTTTGGATTCGAATATCTATGCGAGGCCATTATCGAAATGAAATATTACACCATCGTTTTATATATATAAGTTAATTCCAAAAATTCTTCTCAATCTGTTTAGTATTGTGACGATTTTGGGGTAGGCGCAGTGCAAAAGGAGGAAAATAGTGAAGTACACTGGGAATTCTTCTTCAAACTAACGCTTACCTGAGATTTTTAAACGTGTTATACATTGCTAAATATATCGCATGTTAATCTTGAATATCCTACTTGTATTATGATTAATAATATTTATTTTTTTATTTTTATTGTCTAGTCTATCTATATTTACTTGTTTTTCTTATATTTTTATTTTATATCAATAGTTTCGCTATTTTCCACTTTTCATTATTTCTACTTTTTTACTCTTTAAAACTTGTTATTACCTGCAAATTTCCTGAAATCTATATTTCGTAAATTTTGTTGTTATTGTAGATCCTATACTTTCTGAATTATATTTATTGCGTATAAATTTTCTTTTTTATAATTTCCAATTATTGTTGGAAGTTGAAAAGAGACAAAGAATCTTAAATATCTCTGTCATATCTGATTGATAACAGAAAAATTAACCAGTGAACTGCGGAATTTATTTTTTTTAAAGACCTTCAAGTCCCCCCTTTTTAAAGTCAAGCGATGGCGCATACACGCGTTGAACGCAATACAAATGGTTGCATAGTATAAATTTTTCAAATAAATAAATAAATAAAGCGCATACGACTTTATTTTTTACATAAGAAAAATGCGTATCGACCGTGTCCAAATGAAGATTTGGACGAATTATTGTTGGAATTTGATATTTTAAGGTATTTATTGAATGGGTTATGACTTGCTTTGTCTGTGCCGGCTTTCTCCCGAATGTTTTTAAATCATCCATATTTCCATTATGGATTGGTCGGATTTATTTCTCCAAATAATATAAAATCCGCGCTTAAATGCTTATTGCTTCTCTTTCAGGCCCGTGAAACCGCTTGGATATGCACAATGGATGAAACCTTACAAACTGTGATAACCAAATTCGTTACAAGAAAGGTAAAACAAATGAATGCTTTTTTTTTTCTTTCATATTTGTGAACTTGCGAACCGGAGCTTTGTCTAACCGAATTTCTTCCTAGGTTCATCGCCTGGTGGTGATAGACGCTAGGCGTGGTGTTGCTGGAATGATATCATTATCGGACATTCTGCAATTTCTCGTCGTGCAGCCCTTGGGTATGTTGCATTTCGTTTTATTACACTAATCATCGAAAATCAGACCCACAGCTTAACATCTAACTGTTAAGAATAAACTATTATAAAAATGTTTGGACAATAATAATCTGACTATTCATAGGCGCATGAAAGATGTATTTGATATAAAAATTTCACAGCCAATTTTCGGCTGATTATCAGAAAGTTTGAAGGGTTAACAATTAAAACCTGAAACATAAATTTTAGCACTTTAAATTTTGAATTGTTATATTGTTATATAACAATTACTCTATAAATCGTTCTTCTGGCATTTATTCAATGCATAAAGAATTGTTCTACGTTTTATTTAGTTCAAATGGAAAAATTACTTATGGAAAAATTACTTTTATTATTATGGAAAAATTACTGCAACTCTTATGTTATGCAAAGTTTTTATTATTATTATAAACAAGAATTTATTGATATGAGAAGCAGTAATCAGGATTTGTTTCGGTTTGAGTAGTTATCGAAAATATCCTAAATTGATTCAAATTAGGGTTAAATAATTTTATAGAACTGTAATTCATGTCTTTCGAAATCATTAGTTTTAATAATACTTGATTGTTTACCAATATTATAATTATTGCAAAAAAAAAAAAAAAAAAAAAAAAAAAGCTGTTTTGGTAAGCTTTGCCCATATGATATGAAGTGGCGAATAGGAAATATTTACGATTAGGAAGCTGTATAGAATTTCTCGTATGAGAGGGGGCCATAAGCAAATCGATTTAAAAACTTTTTTCCTAGTTGTCAAACAAATAAATTCAAAGTAAATAAAAATTTATATATTATAAAATGTTAAAATAGTATTAACACTTCATCAAGTATAAAAGACCAGGTTTTTATGTTTCATGTTATGTTTACTTAATTATTAAAATATATAGATATCGGGCATTTATTTCATTAATATTTTTAAAAATTAAATATATATTAAATAAGCTAATGATTTATTTTATGTTTTTTCATTTTATTGACATGTTTAAAATATGTTAAAATGTGCAACTAAAAAGAGTTATTTATTTTTTTTAAAAAAGCATCACATATTGTACATTGTCTGAGGCCGCAAAATACTCAAATGCTCTATTGACACTATTAGCACAAGATATTGTTACGAAATTTTCTTTACCGGGGTTCGTTTGGATAGTGGAAGTTGTATGGTGTGTAGAACGCTCAATTAGCAGGCAGAAGTAGAATAAAACAACGACGTTTATTTACACGAAGACACACAGGACAGCACAAAAACGATAACTATATACAGCATAGAGACGATTAGTAGCATACAACCAGAATCTACTGCAGACAGTAGCGCACAGCTCAGTTCAGCAAGAGCTTGACTCCGTCGCTGCTCACCGTCGCTTACGACTTCTCCGCTCCGACTCTCGAACTCCTACTGCCTTCTATCTTCGAACTCGGACCACTGGCTTTTCCGCTCCGTCATCGTCTCCCGTCCGACTTGACTTGCCTGCTCTGGCAGCTATGGACCCTTTTATAGGTCTCAGGAGGCGGGGCTAGAAGCCTCTCAACCAATCAGGAATGTTCGAGGCGTATCTCGGTTCCTACTGGACGGATCGGGAAAATTCTCGAAGTTTCGGGTATTATCTATTTTGGCGCCAAAGCCGCCAAATGGTCGCCAAGTTTGTCGCCAAGCTCTGGGACCTCCGACGTGCTAGTCCCATTCAGATGACTGTAAAACTTTCTTTCTATTGATGGAACAAACTATGCTGGGAAGCCGAATTGCAGGTTTGTAACAATATTGTACGATATCTCCACGATGTTGTCCGGCATTCTGAATGCCGGCCATCATCGTGTAGATATCATAAGTGTAGGGTTTGGGTGCTAATAAGGGTTCCTCTGAATATTCATTCTAACTTAGATTATCATTGCAGAATCGGACGCCACGAGTAGCGTCGTAATCGGAAATACATATAATGAAAATAAATTTAAATTCCTAATAAAAGAACTTAATAGGGATTGATGGGATAATAAAGGGACTTTATAGGGATTACGCATTCGATCCAAATCTAATGAAAAAGAATTTAAATTCGTAATCTAGAACTTCTTTCTCTTTCAGCTTTGATGGAAAGTGCCACCGTTTCCGACACAATCCTCGAAGGAACGGAAGGGGCTGTCGGTGGAACCGAAGTAGAAGTGGAGGTCGACTCTCCTGTAGATGTAGATTTGGCTACGGGTGTCGCGCACATGAAAATCGGCGAATCTTCTGAAACAACCGACGACACCCAAGAGGAAGAGGAGGCTTCTGCCGACGACTGAACTCCACTCTGTCTACGTCGACGATAACAGTGTACCTGAAATTTTTCAAATACTCTAGTCTGTGTATAAAAACTGTGGGAATAGTTACTTAAGAAAATGCGGCAGTGCATAAGTTCGAATTTCCCACCCTAACGATCAGTCTTACCTTTTTTTTTATTTTTATTGCCTGTGATTCATCAGAAGCTTGTTTCATTCCTCCTTCAGTTGATGCTTTAAGTGTGTATAAATTTGTTCTAATGAGGGCCGTAATTAGAATCTTTTGCTTCTATTGTGTTCTGTTATCGTTATTTCATGTATATAAATCTGTATTTAAATATCATTATTTTGCCTGCCATTTGCAGTTTAAATTTCTTGTATCATAAATCACCATTTTTTTAAATTTGCATAATGAATTGCCCCATTTTTTGATTTCCCAAAAGCAAATATTAAAATTTTTGTCTGTATATCTCTTATCCTAATAAGTAAAAACTGTATATGTAATATGCAGAGGAAATGGTTTTGTTTCCGCAAAATATAAAATGACATTTTTACGATATTGTAGTCGTTCAAAATTCGGACAACATCTGGGAATGTCGTAAAGTATTTTGTGCAAAATTAGGGTATATTCTCAACGATGGCTTTTATAAAATCTTTACATTCAAGAGGTATAAATCATTTAACAACATTCTAAATATTTCGAGAGATTGATTAAAGATTCATCAAGGATTGGCCTGTTATGGAATATTTAAAATTTCTTTTTCAATGTTTCTGAAAATTGTGTTAAATTGAATCTCACCAAATCTTGAGAAAGATATAAAAGGATTTATTTTGATTCAGGTGTCTACTAAAATACACTTGATGCAAATCGGAAAATTATTGTATACATGACAAAATAAGGATCGCAACGACGAAATTAGGACTGTTATAAGGTTTCGACTTCGGGACCGGAGGGCTCCAGGTTCAAGACCCGATTCCACCGAAAACCTTCCCTGTAAATGGGATATTTCCCATGATGCATTAAGAATATTTGTATAGTTTTTTCAAGTATATGTATCGCAGTGAATTGATGAAATTCACTGTGTATGCCTTATGATAAGTTTCTAGTAAAAGTTTAGTATTGAAAATACTAAGGCACAGAACATTCTGTTAAAGTAATGTTCCAAGAACTGATATGTATTCACTTTCTCTCGAAATATTTATTGAATCTAATTTCTTCCACTTTTTCTTGGTTATCAAACAAGGACCAGATTTGACTGTGCTGTATCAAAACTTTCCTCAAATCCTTGATGAATTACTGACCAAACATATCGACTGCGTTTTAGAATGTCCCATTTTCTCCTGTTACCCACAATCTCTAAGATAAAAAAAAAAATTCAAGTACAAAATATCAAAATAAGGAGGAGGAAATTATTGAGGTTCCTAAAATTTGGTTATTTTGTTTCTGCTTTTTCTCTCATTTTTGTCCAATCTGTTCCCAATACCTTTTTTCAATAACATCATGCAAACTTATCAGTGTTTTTTTATGTACCTTGCTAAGCAAAATTTTCAGTTTTTATAGTTGAATTCTACAAAACAGTCAAATTTGTAAAATATGACTCTGTATTTTTGCATAAAATAGTCTCTTGTTAAATAAGAATGTCCAGTTGACTTTGCTCATAAACGGTTAAGTTTAACATCGTAATCGTTGCTCATATTTCACATTTTAGTCTAGGTGGTGTCATAAATGAATTCTTCAAATATTTTTAGTAAGATTTCAATTAATTTCTTGGTTAACCTTTCTAATGCCATAAAATTTCAAATGAATGCGATTAGACCCTACGTTTAAAATGGTGATTGAATAATTTATCATTTTATATTGAAAAAAAGCACTTATTGCTTAGAATATAAACATTAACTATCTGTATAACTGTATTTCATAATAAACAAATTCACATGGTATTAGAAGGGTTAACTAAATCTTTGCCTTTGGTAAATAGCATCAATTGAAACAAATGTTTAGAACAGGGCTTCTTAAATTAGGGTCATGTGAAATAATGTAGGGGCGTTCGAAAAATAAATTTTTTGATAATTGTTAATAAAAATCAGTCATTATAATGCAGTTGCTTAATTAAAAACCTTGAAACTATTTGAACTTAATTTACCTTTAAATTACTTTATATCTTAAACTTTAAGAAGCTCTGTTGTAGAAATAGTTGTTTTATTCGGATTTCGTTACTAAACTACCAATTGATTTTTAGTGAAGAAAAAATATTAGTTTTAGTCTTGTTTTTTTTGTTGTTTTTAGAAAGTATTTTAGGAAATTCTTATTTTTGAATGATGGAAAAGGATCAAATGTTAAATGTGATTTCTTATTAAATTGTATTAACTCCCCCCTCCCCCCTGTAATATTTTAGTTACATTACTATTTTTCATAATTTTACTGCAAAACTGCAATTGTGTGTTTGCAGGGAAAAAGCATTTCTTGAATCGTGATCAATTATTCCAACAATTGTCTGTTTAGGGGGATAATAAACGTAATGAATCTAATTTTTTAACACCGAATGAATTGCAAATTATTTGCGCCATTTGCTTTAATTCTTAGTACAAGTTAATAAACTTGTAAATGTAACGAATCAAAAACAGTTATATGCTTTTATGCTAAAAATATAAAAGGGCATAAAAATAATTCCTTTTTATATATTTTTTAATTGCATATATGGTGTACAGTAATAATAATTATAATATTTACATATCCTTCAGATTTTTATGCATTCTGTGCTGGTATGCTATTTTTCAAAAACTGCAGCATGTCCACAATTCAACTTTTACAATCCGAAAAGTAATAAGATGCATAATCATACATTTGTTAATGTAAGAATTCCTTTTAATGCTTAGGGAACTCAAATTTAGTTCAAGTTTTGTTGCAATTCCTAAAAATTAATATAAGAACATTTTTCGATTCGACGGCTTTTATGATAATCATTTATCTAACGAGAAAAGGAAAATGACGTTTCCTTGGAAATGGTTAGTCAGACTCGACATAGGAGTGCAAAAGGGTAAGGATCATTTCGATGGAAAATGGCAGCACAGTCATTTTATTAAGCTTAAGTTTTAAATTAATAAACTAAATTTATTTTTCGGAATGTATTAATAATTTTAGGTATGTTTTTGAATTTGAATGATTCAACTATCCCATGAAAATTCAAAATTAATTTTTTGGTTAAAGTTCAGTATTAGTTTTGTTTCATCATTTAAAATATTGCCTTTCTACGTCTTGAGTAATAAATTTTTCTGTTTGTTATGTTTATATTGTTATTTTTGTTGTTATGTTTAGGAAGCTAAAAATGTAAATATTTTCTTTCAGCTTGGCCAAACGATATCAGTTTTGCTCATAAGTTTCGAACCTGGCAACAAGTCGATAGAATCTGCCTCCATTTTCTTTCAGTAGCCTAATTTTCTACTGAGTATACCAGCGTGTAAATAATTAATAGTATCCCCCAATAGAGATATTTTGTGTGTGCACGTGCATTTTTAGGAAAGGTTCTAGGTTTTTTTATAGTTTCTCTTAGGCTTAACACAGTTGACTCGGTCGACAGTCAATGATCTTATTTGCTATGCAAGGAGCCGTGCCACTGATACGCCTGATGCCGTACCATAGGTGTTTGTTATGTACCGTTAAAAACTTCGTGTAAATAATCTTAGTGGACTGGGGGAAAAAATTTTAGTGAAGGGGACTTATGGATTATCTATTTTTCGTAAGTCTGTTGCGGAAAAGAAAGCATTTGTAAATGATCCATGTATGATATTTCTGCGTTCATTTCAGATGTATGTAAAATTGTTCTTTTGTACAGTTCAATGTTTTTTCAGCATTGCTTATTCTGTAAATATTTTGAAAATGGAACTTATTTTTGAGAGCGTTTTTTAGCTATAAAAACAGGTTGTTAATGTAGATAATGTTTGTACTATGATGAAATGTTGATTTGCCTTCATAATATTTTAAATGTTGAGATTTGTATCGGATATAATTCTCGATTTTTAGTTTCCAATAATCACATGAATGTTCGATTGTTCGTATAAATAAATGAATGTAACTACATTCTTGCTGTTTTGTATTACTTGGAACATCTCACACGATATTAGTCCAAAAATATTTCATATATGAACAGATTTATTTGAACTAATTTTCTTGTTTTTAATTCTATTAAAATATTTCCCAGAGCAACTCCTATCTGTCAAACGTTTCCAAAGTAAAATCGGAAAGAAAGATGTCATTATTACGAGACTTCGAGTAGGCCACACCTATTTAACCCAAAAACATTTTTTTTACATTCTGATCATGCACTACTTTGTAGCAAATGCAAATTGTGTTTTAACGGGTAAGCATATTCTGTGTGAATGTCAAGATTTTAGTGCACAACGAAAGTTCATTTCGGCCCAACTGTTTATAACTTGAATGACATTTTAGGTGATAACCCCCATTCAAGTATTTTTATCTTTTTAAACGATATTCAAACTTTTCATCAGATTTAATTGTATCTTTTTAAGAATGCTTTAATTTGCAACACGGAAACCATGTCTAACAAATGGCACAATGACCAGAGTTACCAAATCTGGTCATTGTGCCATAAAACCAAACCGAGTGCGACTTCATTTAGATGGCTCAAGTGTGCATAACAGAACATGTAAGGCTAACAAAATAACACGATATTAATACCCATCATAATTTGTCGGTTAAAAATCGTATATTGTGGGAATCTTGAATATTATTCGTAAGATTCAATTGAATTGAAGCATAACCTATATTTCCGGTGATCGATCTGGGTGCCAAATGATGGTTCCTAAATAGCATTCATAAATTTTAATAATCGCAAAATATTCTTTAAAAAAAATTGAAAAATTTATTACGAAATTAAATGACGCTAATTAATTATCATAATGAAACTTATTTTATTAAGTCTACTGTTAATTCTTAGTACCCACTTCGCGACACTAAATTGCATGCATACGTTAGGCTTGTAACGCATATAATTCAATTTTTTATTCATTATCGATGTATCTACTTCGAAGACCTGGTGGTAAAATCTCGGCTTCGGAACCGGAGGGTTTCAGGTTCGAGGCCCGATTCCACCGAAGAACCGTCGTGTAAGGGGGTCTGTTGCACGTTAAATCCGTCCTGACCAAACGTCCTCCCGCTGGTGTGGAGAGGGGGGTGCCAGATCAGGTGTCGTCCTCGTCATCTGACCGCGGTTCAAAATGACGAGGTCCGTCCCAAAATAGCCCTAGTGTTGCTTTAAATGGGACGTTAATATAACTAAACTAAACTCAACATCTACTTCGATTAGCAACCGAAATTAATAATTGGGATCTGAGTAAAGGTCTGACTATATAGTTTGAGTAAAAATAAACTGAATTATATCCATTTGAAGTCTGAATAATTCATGTAACCCAAAGCTGCCGTAGTGGCACGAGTTGAGTGTTGTTAAATTTGTATTTATAGAAATACTTATAATCTTTCTTTTCTATAGCTCAAGAAGTGTATATAATCTGAGAAAAGTAATTCTTTTAACTACCTACTGTCAAATATTATCCATTATAATGACCATTGGCCATATTGTCTATGGCAAGTAGAATTCACTTTAAAATATTTAAGTAAAGAGCATTACACTTTTGTTTTTTTAAGAAATCGGACTAAGAAAATACCAAGGCTAATCCTGCCCTCCCATGATTCAAAAGCCGTCGATTCTCCGATGTTGTTATATTATATTTGCAGTGCGTAGTCAACTTTCCCACATTAACGCTACCTAGAAGCATTGCGTTATTTAAATATTTCTCGAAATTGCTTCCGTTCAAATACTCTGATTGTAATATTAAAATGGTGATTCAGAAAGCTGATGTGTACTTTGAAGTGACATTGAATGGGCGTTCAATAAAAATGTGAGGGGGAAAAGAGGAAACGATGGATTTTCAAGCCCCGAAATTACCTAATAAAGCCAGGAGAACAGGTATGCTATCAACTGAAGATATCCATTATCTCTTATTATATTGATATTTATAAAGCTCATCGTTCGCTTTAACAATGCAGATGACAACTACGAGAGAAAATTTTTCTTTTATAATAATCAGCGGGTTTTTTTTCTTTTTTTTTTTTTCTTTTCAATCCTAAAAAAATGAATTTCAGATTATCTGGACTAGGCTTTCTGTTCTGCTGGAAATAATCTACCAAGATATTAAATAAAAAAAAATTACGAATTTCATTTCGGGACTTTCTTTCAATCCGGCTGCCCTCTCGTGCGCTTTGTTCACATAACCTTAATCAGGCCCTCTTTAACCGCTTAACTGTTTTGCCCTATTACCATACATGCATCGATTTATCGAATTTTGATAGTTGTAAGCAAACATAAACCATTCATAACGATTATAATTCAATATTAAAATTATTTCGAATACATAGGAAAGTCAAGTATTCAATGGATTTCCATTTGAATCAAAATATGAAAATATTCCCAAAATAGAAGGTGTAATCTTATTAGATAGTAAAGAAAATAAAAAAAATTAAACAGGTTAAGAACACCTTATTTCCCCTCCAAGATCGCAACATTTCCGTCGTGATTTTGTTTTCGTTATCCCGCTGGTGTGGAGAGGGGGGTGCCAGCTCAGGTGTCGTCCTCGTCATCTGACCGCGGTTCAAAATTACGAGGTCCGTCCCAAAATGGCCCAAGTGTTGCTTCAAACGGGACGTTAATATAACTAAACCGAATCCGTTTTCGTTAACATTTCCGTTAAGATGGCTGACAACAGTTAGATATTAACCATATTACATTCAGCGCTTTACCATTTGAGAAAATTTTAGTTTGGTGGCTGCATCGTATCCTTGAGTCTAACCAATAGGTTTATATAAAAATAAATGAATAAAAAATCTAATCGTTTAGTAAACATATAAAGTATAAAAATCATTTGCATAGTTCATATTTTTAAAATGCCAAGAAAACATAAGATAATATGATTCAATTTGGATCGCTTGGCTGTAATTATTTCCAAAAACAGAGAAAAATGCAAATAGCCGTTTCCGTACAGTTCGTAATGAGGGCGAGTATTACGCTCAGGACATTTGCCTTGAGTGCAGTTATCAGGAGACACAAAATTAAGAAATCAATTGCATTAGGAAAAAATATGATTTTTTAAATCTTTTATTCCCAAAATTCTTTAAAAATTGAATTATTTCTATTCATTATATGACAAAATTAAAGGATGCATCTTTTTGATCACCTGTAAATTTAATCAAATTTAGTTTTTCAATATATATATATATATAATCGATAAGTTACAATCGATATAATTCACAGGATTTATGTATAAAGATATATTGAATCGATATCTGTTTCTTCCGAAGTTCGTGACAAATAAGATTTCTTTCTTCTTAAGTAAGACTTCTTTCTTCTTCAGAAACGAGTTCTCCTGAAGTTCGTGACGTTAAAAAGTGCCATTTAGAATTTTTTTTTTTTTTAAAAACCTTCTTTTCTTTGTTGTCTTGTTAAGAAATTCCAATAGCTTTGAGAGAGGTTAACTCTCTCTGCTATTTCGCTATTGACATTAAGTACCGAATATTCGAGCATATTTGCATAATTTGTATGCTGAAAATACGATCATGGTTTACTTAGGTTTACATGGTTTACTTTACTTACAAATATGTAATTTAAAAATACAAAGTAGTATTGGATGATACTGTACCAACCTGATACTTTGTAT
>JAPMOR010057398.1:52088-67931 GCA_026543865.1 Argiope aurantia
GATTTTACAGTATCAGGTACAGGTTGATACTGACATTCGTTTGTATCAGATAAAGTCGGTAACTGATTCTTTTGCCATTGGAATGAAGCCGGTTACTTGGTACTTATCAGTTCTCGCATTTGCGCCCAGTTTGATAGATGATGCCGATACGAATACGATTCCAGTTAGGGATATCGTTTCTTCGGAAGAAGTATAGATGCGATGTGAATCAGTATAGGTGGGGTGGAGATTTTTAAATGATATGTACATCGTTACATGGGTAAAATAGCTGTAATGGCGGGGAATTATATAAATATATGGATAAAAAAAAACTTCGCGCATGCTGATGAAATTGGTGAAGCAATACTTAGTATCAAATTGATATAGATCGAAAATTAATGTGATCGAGGTTAAATTCAAAAACTGATATCGAGTATCTGATACTCTTGGTATATTGAATATCAAGTAAAAACTGATATCGAGTATCTAATATTCTCGGTATATTGATCAAGTAAAAAACTGATATCGAGTATCTAATATTCTCGGTATATTGAATATCAAGTAAAAACTGATATCGAGTATCTGATACTCTCGGTATACGGAATATCAAGTAAAAACTGATATCGAATATCAGGTAAAAATTGAACTGTACGAGAACTGATTTCAATTATTTCAGTTTTGCATAACTGATATTGTTAGTACTTGATACAAACTATCAGGTCAAATTAGTATCGAAATATTTGATATCATTGAAAAACACTTTTTTTATAATGATGTAAAAGGATCTTTGTCCAATAAAAGAATTTGAAATTACTGTGGAAAAAATTAAAAATTTATTGTGATTTTTAATTAATTACAATTTTATTTTAATTCGATTAATTAATTTTAAATAATAACTTAAATCGAAAAATCAATTTTAGTTTATATTTGCTATGCAAAAAATAATCACCTTTTAAATTTTTAATCCGAGCCTTTCAGTAATTTCATGATAAATTAGCAAATAAATAATTTTTTTTAGCTGATATAATATATAAAAATATATATATATAGCTTTAAGTATAAGATATTTTGAAGTAAGAATACAAAGAAAAAAGTCACATAGATTTATTAATTTTCTTTAATTATAATTTACTAAGAACACTTTTGCCAAAATGATTGAGTTCTTGAGTTTTTTGCTTATTTCAACTATAAGCAGTCGAACTGAGGAATTTTCTTTATAGTCGATAATTATCAAAATAAAAAAAAGTATTTCATTTCCCTTTTTCTTTCAGATTAATAGCTGAAGTTTTATTTTGCCTAACACGTGGTGCCATCTAGTAGTTTTTTTTATAAATACTTCATTTAAAAAATGAAACTTTAAAGAAATATAATACAATACGAAGGTTTTGTTGCCAAACATCCCACACTGTTTACATTGAAAATTCAATCGACGACTCAACAAATATGTTTTTAAGAATGCAATTTTTAAAAGAATTACTCGTCAATCTTGGATTTCAGGAAAATGTTCTTAAAGCTTTACAGACTATTAAAATTATATTAAATTAACGTTGCATAGCAGGTGTTGGGACCTTTTATTTTGTATTTATCTTTCTAGAAATTATCATTCTTGCTTTATTTTTTCAAACACAAGCTGAAAATTACAGTTTTCCGAGTTGAGTTTGTAGTAAGTGTCCACTTTAAATTTGAGTTTTTTTTCCAACGTGATGATAACACGGTGATAAAAGCTAAATTTTTCACTGTGTCCTTAATCGCGTTCATACAGGTTAAATTTTATTTTTATTTCACATGAAAGGAATAGCTAGAAAATGTGTTTAATTTTTTAAAATAATTCATTATGAATAGAAATTTAATTAGGAAAATGACAAAATTTCGCTTAATTTTTAATTAATTAAATTTCTAATTAATATTTTTAAAATTCTCTTTGGGGCGCCCATTTTCATCCATCAAAGTATATATCCCCTTTATTTCGCCGTGAGGTAGCTTTAGATCAAACGAGCTGGCCTATAGAGCGCCCACATACACGTACACACAAACATATATTCATTTTTATTTTGACTAAGGATAAAGATCAAGATCAAGAAAAAGGACAGAGTAATATACGCTGCTTACAGCGGCAACATGATTAAATCCGCCATTGTGTCAGCCGCAACTGATAAACTGACCGCGGTTACGAGGTCTGTGGTGAATTGAGATGTGCGAGGATAGAACCTGGAACCTTGTGGCTCGCAGTCCAGTAACATGGCCACGATACAAAAGCAATTATTCGGGCAGCGTAGTTGTTAACTGGCTTATAAACTATTCACTACAGACTCTCCCTCCAGTGAGTCGGAGGTGAGATGAACGATATGGCTATTGATTCTAATGCGCCTGTACCCATTTGAGAATTTGAGTAACGCCAAGCGTTATGGCAAACGTGTGTAGGTGAGTGGTTGCTGATGCTTTCTTATAAGCTATTCACTACAGGTCCATCACAAAATAGTCTAGTGTTGCTTTAAAACGGGACGTTAATATAACTAAACTGAACTGATAAACTAGTTAAGTGAACGCGCATTTAGTATTGAATATTCCCATTACTAGGCAAACCCCGTTTTGGATTTGCATCTGTAAGATTGCCAAATTCCTACAAATGTTACAACATCCAATGTTTTCCTTTTCTATCAATTTCAAGTGGTCTTACATGCATATTTTTTAGGTGTGATTGACTTTACTCTTACTGTGAATTTCTTCTTAAACTAGTAATTTTAAACCCGTTTGATTCTGTGGACCACCCCTAAACCCAACTTGGCAGGCGAAGAGGGAATGGAATGCCCTCAGCAAAGAGAGAAACCAGGGAACCTCTCGAAATTTTATTGAAAATCACAATGCTAATAAGTAAAATTACGATACGATTAATACAAAATTACGATACTAATAAAAAAAGATACAGGACTAAAGTACTCACTTTTTCTTTCAATCTTTTTTTTTTAATTCTTAGACAGAACCATGAAGTGTACACTTGAGAGAGCTCAGTTATAGACCTATGCCATTCTGGTTATTTTTGTTGAAAGTTCTTTTGCTATAACCAATATACATTGGTTATAAAAATTATTTCGAATCATATTATAAAAATAATTAGTAACTGCAAACTTTTAAGAAATTTTTATTCAATTCCTGATAATTATTGGATATATTCAGCCCATCTCATTTGATACATTCCACTTTCAAAATCTCCCTTTATTGGCAACTTTTTTGTACGTTGTGGTACGTACTTGCTGTACGTTTATTGGCAACTTTTTTGTACCAACGCACGTGCTTCCTGTTGATTGCTACTGAGGCTTTCACCACCGGTTGAGAAGATAAGCCTGGACAATAATGTTTCATCACTTTAATAATCGATTAACTAATTGCCAAATAAAATACAAAAAAGTTATCATAAGAACAAAATTATTTTATTCGATTAAGGAATTAGTGAATATATTTCGCAGCTATTAATCGAATCAAAATAATTTTTAAAAGGTTCGGTTTTATCTGTCTATTTATAATGTTACGGCAAATCTAGAATCCGTCAGGTGGATCTGCAATGAAACAATGGGCTCATTAATGGATAGCTATGCTTTATTTTTCACGGACAGTAGCAAAATACACCAGAATCATGCACTAGAAGCAAACAGTAGCATTCAAGCAACAATTCGTTAATACACAACCATAACATCATAAAAAAAACCAGGCAGAAGATGAATAATCCTAAGAGAGATTTCGCCGAACTATTCATTTGAGCTCAATTTTACTTATAACTGGTTTGATTCCTCTACTACTGCCTCATTCTCGTCTGGGCTTTCCGCTTTTTATAACTCCCATCACAGAACAATGAATGTTCCAGAAGATTATATCTTCACTCCTAATAGATATATCGGCAAATTTCTAGCAATTTCAGAAACTTTCGTTTTTTGTGATGTAGTTACTAAATTTGTCACCAATCCCATGAGGGGGGTGGTGATCTGGTTCCCCCTCAGCAGCCTTTAAATTTTCTCTGAAACTCTTCTCCCTGAATTAACCTGACCCTGAAATTAACTGTGCGGAAAATTAATATTACAAATTCGTAACAATAAATTATTTAACAGCCAAATTTCCGGCAAAATTATCTTTCTTAATAATAAACAGCAGCTGAATATTGCCAAAGTGGTTGTTTCATTATTCTGATTTCAGTTTCGCTTAATGTAAATTTCCAAAAGTGAATTTTCCTTTCAAATCCCTTAATTTTCTTGCTGTTTTATTTCCAGTGATATTTATTATACTACTGATTTTCTGAATTTGTCTGATTATATTACTGAAATCTGATAAAAAACGTTCGATTCATATCCAATAGCAAAAATGCAATTATTGTATTAACCAATCAACTTATCATATAAGTAATATTACCAAATTTAGGCATCAAATTAATGTTGGATATGTTTTCTTTTGGTTAGACAAAAGAACTCATACGGTTTACTTATAATTTGTATTTACAGCCAACCTGTGCACTTTAAAATGCCTAGGAAACCTTTGAGAATATCTTTCGTATCTAAAGATTTTCACCAAAAAAATCAATCATTTTACAAAAAAAAAAAAAAAAAAAAAAAAAAAAAACTGCCCAGGTACTCCAAATATTTATGTTAATATCGATACAAACAGTATCCATTACTTTTGAAAAACATGTATATTTATCAGTTTTTAGAGTCGTGCATTTTTAAATTAAAATCAACTCTTTCAACAGCATCTTTTTTTTTTCTTTTCAAAACAGTCTCTTTTCAGTATTTTATTGAGCTTCAGAAAATAACAAAAACTGCTTCAAATTGAAGAGCACTTATTTTTTTTCAAACTCAAAATGTACCAAAACAAAACCAGTGAACGCTGACACAAAGGAAAAGAGTCCCTTTCCCTCTTCTATTTACAGAAGAGAGCACTCTTCTTGAACCCTTCCCTCCCTCTTGAAAAAATGACGCATTTTAGAGAGCCTCTAAAGTTCGTTGCCTTGTCGAAGCAGACATTTCCTTCTTTCACTTACATGGAAGTTCTATTTTGATATTGAAAGAGAGAGGGGACATTTGCATATTTCATGCAAATGGATGCATGTTAGATTTGCTCAGCTAGCGTTAATGTGTGTCTTTTTTTGAGAAGTGATATTAGTCCTATTCCCTCTTTTAGTTACATTTTTTTTCTTTCAATCTGTATCTAAAATACATATTTCGAAGAGGTTACAATTGTATAACTTATAACAGAGGTTCTCAAGCTTTTAAGCGTTGCGAACTTCCCTTTTTAAAAACCGAATCTATAGTAACTACTCAACCCTCCATGTATTAAATTTTTTCAGAGACAGCAACACGTGTTTTTTCCTAAAAAGATTTTACGGGTCAAAATGTGTTTTGTGGAGAAAGAAAACACATCTATTACTAAATATAATTTTGAAAAATATATTTCTAATGTGTAACCTTAATCTTAACCATTTGGCTACCAACGGGACATATAGATCCCACTAACATTTTAAAATCAGCTTAAATAGTTCTAAGTAAATGTCGTTTCTTTTTTTTTTTTTGGAGGGGGGGGATAGGATGTATTCGGTCGTCATGTCCTAGCCACGGGTGTTTAAAAGCATTTGTAAAAAAAATAATAGATTTGTCTAATACAGAAACCATTATCTTCATATTCTACGCAATTGTAGAGAAAAAGATTTTAAAAAATTGGTAATCAAAGGATTAATTGACTTCTCTGACTCGCCCAAAGGCACGAATCTGAATAACCGGATCGCCATGATAGCAACACTGGCAGGAACTATGGTTGAATCCTTAGGGTCATCACCGATCACAGCATAACCCTTCCCGTGGGAGTCACATCCCATTATCGAGAGAAGGTAGTCGATCCCCTCCATTTTTATACCCACACAGGTGGCGAGAACCAACTACCATACCGGAAGTTTCTCATTCTCATTTCTGAGGTGCTCGCGTTGGGAGATTTCAAATGAGTTGTTTTATGATAATTATAAAGTCACATCGCAATTTTGCAAATTGTGGGAAGATACATATACATTCACGATGTAAAAGACTCGCGATCCACAGTTTGAGAATCTCTTTACTTAAACAATAGCTATTCCTTGGTGAAGATACTGAATTCAATTTTTAAAAAATTATCAAGATTTCCAGTTTAATAAATACTTAAATTTTCCATTTCCTTCCATGCCAAATTTATGCGAAGTGGTACTTGACTTTTTATAATTCATTCAAGTATACCAAATCACAAAAAATTTTGCTGTATAAAAAATTTACATAAAATTCCTAAAAAATCTTCAGTTTGTGTCTAAATGTCAAACATTTTTCACCCATTCATATGAATATATTTCAAATTAATAAGAGAAGAATACAGCATTTTATTTCTCAGGATCAGTGTGAACTAAAATTTTAATTCATACCTCTATTTTCTTGATCATCTGCCTTCCTAGAATCTCACCGTTTCTATCGTTACAATAGAGAAAGAATCTTCAAATGTGTGTGTTGATTAAAATTCTATCATTTATTTCATGTTAAATTTTGCATGTTTAATTAAGGAGTTGAAATAACCATACAATTAACAAATATGCAATAATAAATAGAAATGAAAAAGTATTTTTTATATTTTAGATGAAAACTGTGAATTCTATTTAAAAAAAGCAGCAGATTCCTAAATTGATAACTTTTTTTTTATAAAGAACCAGACCCAGTCTTTTTCTTTTCATTCAATTTAGATTGGTTCAATTTAGGTTTACAAATATCGTTAAAAATTTTAAAGCATATTTAGATATTTTTGAAAAGTCAGAATATTAACAGACTTTTTAGAAGTTACTCAACAGATCTGATTAAAAACTAATTATAAAATGACGATAATATTTATAGAAGGATTTTCCTAATTGAAATTATTTATGAAATATGAAATCAGTCAAATTAGACAGAATTTTTAAATATACGGTTTTTAAATAAGTATTCATTTGACTAAAAATACAAGAAATTTTCTTTTATCTTCTATAGGATCTTATTATTAAACTGTATCTATTATAGGGAAATGTAAGCCTTTATCAGGATTGTGAAGTGTTAACTATTTCACGTCAAAATTTTTATATTTTACCAAATTGTTTAGATATGCGAATTAGTAATTCCTGTTTATTTGCTAAATCGATACTACTTATTTCAGCTCTCTTATTTTTTAGGCTTATTACAACTTAAAAAAATAATGGAATTGGCAAATTTTTTCTTAAAATTGGCACATTTTTTTCGCCAATAAATAAAAATCTTTGAAAATATCAAAGGATAATATAATTGATATTTTTTTTAATAATGCTTGCCCCAAAATTTAATTTTGTGGAATTCTCCGTCGCATCCGAAAACAATTAATCAATTCTGGCAGTCTGAAAACAGCTCTCGACTTCTTGTCAAAAAATGGTCGTATTTCAGTCCATTTCACTTCTTTGTCCAACAAATGAGTATACTTTTTGTATGACGCAAGTATTCCGCATATAACGGTACTTCCCGTGATGCAGCGGCGCTCCACGTCACACCCTCACGACTTAATGGTCCACATTTGGCGCTTTATCGCCGTCAGCTGCATCGCGCCAATTTTCTTGAAAGCATTGATCGCAATTCGTATTCTTTTATTTAGAATTATATTAACCTTTGCAAAAGAAAAATTAAAGTAATAAGATTTTTATTTTCAGATAAGGATGAAGCTATTTTCAAGAAATGCCATATCTCTTTTGTTAATTAGATCTTTCTTTTGAGAATTTACAAGAAAGATTGTCGAAAGAGACAGATAGTGTGAATTCGAAAAAGAAATTTAAAAAAAATGCCCAAATTTATCATAATGCTTTATTATTAAATGTGCTTTTACATCCTCTAAAGTATCTAGAGGCGATTTTCGATTAGATAGATGTCTGGAGTCGCTGGAATAAAGAAATGGAATGGGGGTCACAGGTCGATTAAAATAAGTTTTTAGTCAAATTTAAATACAAATTCTGTGAATCATAGAATATTAGGATAATATTGACACTTTGTCAACTGGCCAGATCCTTTTCTGCTTCATTAAGTTAACTTTGATAATACAATAATTATAAACAACGAGCGTTTTATTTAAATAATATTGTGTATAAAACCGGACACCGAGACACCGAGCATTGTAAAGGTATAAAAAATAAATAATCTCATACAGTTTCACAAAGCTACTAAAATAAAAAATAATTAACATAAAATAAATCACTAATACGTTTAAAATGTGTTAAAATAAGAACTAACATGAACAATTTACTCAAAGAAAGGTATCATAATACACATTGCCTAAAGCCGTAAAATATCTTAAAAAAATCATTTTTCTAAATAAGTCAAATCTTTACATATTTGTAAATAATTTACCTCAATCGACCCAAACATGTATTTAGTATGATAAAATTTAATAAGAATTTCCGTTTAGTTTACTAACAGTCAAATGCGTGATGTAAAATTAATAAAACAACATGTAATGTGTGCATACGTTACATGTTGATGTAAAATTAAGTGCACAACTCTCTACACGAAAGACTGTAATACTTAGAGTTACTACTAAATTGACTTTTTATCCTTGGGCAATAGGTCTTTGTTGAATAGTATGCTAAAAAATATTTTTCAAAATTTTAATTATGTTTTTAATTAATGAAAGACTAATCTAAATTTGAAAGTTTAATATAAAGCATATTATCGAACAAATATTATTTTTACACCATCTTAGAATTGGAAAAGAATTAATCAATTAGTGATATCAATTTTATTTTTTTACATATTTGTTTCTGATTTTAATAAATTTGGACACTAATTTTAAATTTAGTTTGCATTCATTATTTTATGTAAAGCCTTTTTTTTTTTTTTTTTTTTTGCTACAAATAAGTTTAACCAAGTCTATTGCTTTATTAAATATTTCATTCGCTTGCTAAAATTAAAGTCATGATTTTAAAAAAAGTGTTTTCTTTGGACATCAGTTTTAACATTATATTGTTTTCAGGCAGTATTTTTTTACTGTTATGTGCATGACGTAAAAGTACTTAATAAGTAAATGATACAGTTCATATAATCAAACTGAATGAAGGCAAGAGGATTCAAGCCAAAAGCTTTGCCTTTCTGCTATTTTTCGACTAGAGACTAATTTTAAATAATATCATTTTCTTATTTTCTGATCTTGGTTTCTTAGCTTTTTACAAAAAGCAGGTCTCGTATGAAAAAATTTCATTTTCAGGTTATAGGAACAATTTTTATATATTTATCTTAACCAGGGGAGTAGTCTTCCCGAAACTTTCTCGAATTAATGTATTTATTCTAATTAATGTATTATTAACCACAAGCAATTGGCAAACAATGGCTAGAGGCTATTAGTGTGCGATATTTTTTGGGACAATTAATGTCTGCAATGCTGGTGATCCATAAATGCTTGAAAAAGAATATGTATTTTGAAAGCTTTTTTTTACGATTAATTGAAAAAAAATTGATACAAAACTGCAATTATTGTCACAAAATCACATTATAAATTCCGTACGTTTAATTCATCGCGTTATCGTGCTTTAAATGCTTATTAAAGAACACAGCGACAGAAGGTCAGCCCTTCGATGGATCTGATTCTAAATATAATGAAGATTTATACTTTAAATATTATATCTGTTTAGCAAATTTTATTCACTTAGCTTTTTTCATCCTATGATTATCATTTCACCTTACATTCGGATAGCTGGGGATCCTCTAAATGGATTTCACTCAAGATTTGAAGGAATTCTACAAATTTGATGTCAAATCCTTATACCAAATCTCATCCGTCTAGCACAAAATGTTTTTTTTTTTTTTTTTTTTTTTTTTTTTTTTTTTTTTTTTTTTTTTTGTTATTGTGGTCGCAAATGGACAAATTCGTTAACAGCGTGGAGATTCGCCAAAATCTCGAAGTCAAATTTTTTGACAATTGCAGTACTTTCTCTTTAAATACGAGAATTTTATCGTATAAGAGAAAAAGAAATTCAAAATAGACATTTAAAGAATTGTTACAAGGGTTCGTGTAAATTTCATACTTAAGATTTATGGTACAAATGACAAATATTTTTTCAAAAAAGAATTGTATTTTATGAATTTACAAGTGAAATAAATTTATTTTGAAGCATAATACAGTGCATCGCAAAATTTAAAAAAAATAGGCGATTTTTTGGAATGATAGTTCAAAAAATGGCGCAATATTCATTAAAAAATATTAGCATATGGAATCATAACATAAATTTATTGCATCTGAATTTTATTGTTTATTTCTGATATAAACATCATGTTTATATCAGAAATATTTTTTTGTAAAAAAAAAATCGAAATAAACTGTCCAAAAACTATATGGACAATAAAAAAGTTTGCTTTTGTAACCAGTGTCAAAAAAAAAAAAAAAATGCGTGGTCTTCGTTTTGTACATGCGATGTAAGAGCTTCAAAATGTAAAGTCACTTCTATTTCTTCAATTTTCGAGTAGTTAAAAGATACCTGGTAGCGTTCAATCCTCTGCTGCTGATATAGTTAAAATGTGCTGCTTAAAAGCTCAAAACGTTAAAGTTTCTGATATTGCTAAATAAATAAAGCGTATCAGATCTGGAAATTATGAAATTTTATCGATAGGTTACAATGCAATTGCAAAAGAGCGTTCAGGCCGGCCACGAAAAATATCTCAAACGCAAGATAGAGAGGTTTTGCAGTTAGTTTTAGCTCAAAAGACGTCTGTTTATGAAATTACAAAGTCTTTAGAGCTTCCGGTTTCAAGATATACTGTTCACCATCGCATACTGCGCATAAATATCTCAGAATGCATCGGACACCTATTCTGAAATTACACCATAGAAAGGCACGGATTCTTTGGCCTAAAAAATGCATGTATTGGTCGGACGAATGGTTAATTGTCTAATTGTTTAATTCAGTGACAATAAAAAATTTAGATGACCATAATGACTAGACTTTTTATTGGCATGATTTATAATGAGTTCTTCAAGCGACAGCAAGGAAGAGCCTCTCTCATGGTGCGGAGAGCATTCTGTTTCCGGAACAACGAATATTGCTCATCTTATAGTCGATATTACTCTGAGGATTATTAAAATGTTCTCAAAAGCCTCCTACTTTAAAACTGGAAACATCTTATGAGATAGGACAATGCATTGATAGATATATCCTATTCAATAAGAGCTTGGTTAAGTAGAATCTAGTGACTGCTGTAATCTGACCAGCCATCAACTCAGTCATGAATCCATTTGAAAATTTTTATGGAGTATTTCCACTGGAGGAATATGCTCAAGTCAGTTTTCGATTATTCAAGAATTAAAGCTACAAATAGAAGTAGAGAGTTGGTTATCATTACAATCACGCATTCTCCAAACAATAGTTTGAAGCATACCTGATAAGAGTTTCAAGATAATCCATAGTAATTGATACAAAAATTTGAATTTAATTACAAAATACTCAATACAATACAATCCTATATTTTTCAAACAGCTCATTTTTTTTCAAAAAAAATTCTGTAAAACGTATCTATATTTCTTTGTTATAATACACTCATGTCCTGACTATATATGCTTATTATTTTTTGGGCTTATTGTGTCATTTTTTAAAATTGTTATTTTGAAAAAAATCTCCTGTTCATATTATTCTGAAATTCTCTGAATTTGGACATTCATTATCTTGTAATAGCATAATACTGAGAGGTCTGGAAACAATTTGGTAATTTAAAATGGAGAGAGAACGCTTTTCACACATACATGCAATTAATATATTATTGACGAAAGGCTTAATTTAATGTCTGAAATCTAATTTTGTATTTCGATTCAAGGTGAAGGCTTACATATCTAAAAATCTCCCAAAAGAAATCTTCTTTTTATATTGAATCGACTTCTTTTATTTGCTTATAACAATTTGATGATTTGAAATAAGTCAATATAAGTAAATGCATTTGTTATCGATATTAATTTAAAATAGAAAAATCAGCTTAAGAAAGAGATGCAAAATACCCACGAAAAAATAAAGTATATTGAATCCTGATTCCTAACAAATTTATGAAATAATGCATGAATCGTTTCTTTTTAAATAACTCTTTTTTAATCCTAGAGGTTTTATTATCGATTAAAATAATTAAAAATACACTATTTTGCGATTAAGAGGACATTAAGAGATCAAACAAAAGAATGAATTCTCATTTAGATTTTTATTATTAAATCTGGTAACAATTATTCCCTTTAATAGTTTAGAATCCCTTTAATACCATTTTAAAATCTAATAGCACTTACTTTTTAAAAAAAATCCTCGAATCTAACAAATGAATTTGTTTATTTTTTTAGTAAATGCTTCTTTGTTATTCCAAAAAATATTATTCAGTAGTTTGGTATTTGTAAAAAGTATCTTAATTCAATGCAGATTCGAAATTTGGTAAAATTTTTAACTTGCTTTGATCACTGTAGTTAAATATTTTATCCTTTATTTAAATGCAGGATGTATATTTATCCTTTTAAGGTGCTAATGCAATTTTGAAGCTTATATTTCCTTGTTGATAGACTTTGCTCTGTAATTTTTTGTGCTGATTGGCAGCGATTTGTGACTACTTTTTGGATGGCTGATTTAGAGCACGTATGCACACACATATCTATATATTTGTGTGTTTTAAAGACAAAAACGCGTGAGAAAAACATTCTCTTATCAAGTTAAAAATACAGTATTTACTATAAAATCCTTTCTGTTAGTGATGTTTAAATAAAAGCAAAAGAAATAAAGCATTTAAATATTTTTCTGCTCTTAAGTTTGGGTTCAAATTCAGACACGGCTTGGATATATGCACCATTGTATTTATATAGGTGTTCAGTTTTCATTTTATCAGCTTCACAAACTATCATTCTACTGCATGATACGTATACTAAGTCAATTCACAAAAATAAAATTAGGGAGTGTGGTCTTTCCTAAACTTTCCTACATGCTCTCCAATAAAATTCTTTCTTTCCTCCGACAAAAAATGAAAACCTAGGAGGAACAATAATCACAAAATACAGATTTTTGGCTTGAATCTAATATTTTATCTGAATCTGTCATGTTGAATCTGTCATATCTATTGAATGAATCTGTCATATGATGCTGAATCTGTCATATGTATTGGATGCTATTTCATGCGGCCAACTGGAATTTAAATTTTGACACGAAACTACAATTGCAATCCCAAAATAAAATATTAAATTTTATATATTTAAGGCACTGAATTATTAAGTTATGCCTGGGAAATTATAGAACCACAGACGATCAACTTTTTGACGGATTTGATTTCAAATTTGATTCATATACGCACTTTAGATTTTTGATCTCAATACCAAATTTTATTTATTGTTATATTAGTATTTAAGTTATATTGGTTTAGGTATTGTTTATTATTGTTTAAGTTGTTAACACAACCTAAATTGATATTTAAAAATTAATAGATATCTAGAAATTTGATCTAAATATATAAACCAAATGTCATCCTTCTAGCTCAAAATCAAAGTTAGCTGTGTGTTCACAGACATTTCACAAATTAATTTTTCCGGCTCAATAATATCTAAACGTGAAAATTCATTGAAATCTTAGAGTTCGAATTGTTTTGACATTACAATACTTTCTTTTTGCATACTTATAAGTTTAGTTTAGTTATATTAACGTCCCGTTTTAAAACAACACTAGGGCTATTTTGGGACGGACCTCGTCATTTTGAACCGTAGTCAGATGACGAGGACGACACCTGAGCTGGCACCTCCCTCTCCACACCACTCCACACCAGCAGGAGGACATTTGGTCATGACGGATTTAACATGCAACGGACCCCCTTACACGACGGTTCTTCGGTGGAATCGGGTCTCGAACCTGAAACCCTCCGGTTCCGAAGCCGACACCTTACCACCAGGCCACCGCGGCCCTTGCATACTTGTAAGAGAAAATAAAAATTCTTATGTTGCTTTCCTCTAAAATTTATTATTGCTTTTTTAGCAGTCCGTTATTCAGTTTTATTTTTATTCAATTTTGTTTATCAAACTACACACGCTTCTATATATTTTTCCACAGTAATTCTAAATCTATAAAATGACAATCCATTCCATCTGACGTAACTTTTCCTCTTAAATGAAGGCCTATTAAAACTTTCTCACTTTGCACGTGAATTTAAATCAACCTGCATAATTATAACGATTTTTACAATTTCTATCTTATTATAATTTAATTTTAAATTATATCATGTATTAAAAATTTTATTTTATTTACATAATTTTCATGCAGTATCTAATATCCTTCAACTAATTATGATTTGATTAAATTCAGAATAAACATCAAATTACATTTCGATGTTTACGTTTTGTATAAATATAAAAAATAAATAAATTTCCAAAAAAAAAATGACTAGACTGAAATAACCCCTTTGTTTTTTCACCAAGATCATGAATAATTCAAAACACGGGTACTGACTTGGCGATCATGGCATCACTTGGCGACGATATCCAAAACCTCCAGTAACCCTACACCCACATTTGCGCGTTGGCGAAGCGCGAGCAGCTCCAGCGGAGAGAGAAAGGTGTCACCCTCCCGAAATCTCTCACTTTTTATACATAGAATTTTTTCTCTCCGCATATCATAGAAATTCCTCTTCAAGAAACTGCAGATTCTTCCACCCCCTAGTTAATAATTTTCAAACAAACCGCCAAATAGTTATTAAATTTTATTCAAGAAACAGTTTGGCGACTAGAATGAGTGAGCTCTGTAGGGTGTAGCGCTATTCCCTAGTTTGTTTGTCAAGAAGGAGGTGAGGTATTGTGTGGTCAAGACTTGTTTCATTAGAAGGATCATCAAAAGAAGACGATGAATGAACCACCGTCAGAATGCAACATCAAGGTGGTCTGCAGGTTCCGACCCCTCAGTTCGTCGGAGGAGAAGGCTGGCAGCAAATTCATAGCGAAATTTCCGCCGAGCGAAGATTGCGTGAACGTAGGGGTAAGTATTGGGAGATTGAAGTACTCGAATTTTCAGAATTGATTGTGATATAGGATTCTATGAATGTGTAAGGTAAATAGTATTAATAAGATGCATCGTTTAATAATAGCGATTTTATAAATATCGATTAAGAGCCATCTATTAGAAAAATTGAATGCAAATACAACTTATTGAAAAATAAACACGTTGGAGCATGTGTATTATCGTCTAATGTGATGTTTGTAAACATATTAACAAATAGTTAAATATTTTTTCATGTAGCTTATATTGAGATTGTCGATCATAAATGTAATTTTCATATATGTTATTTGTTTTGTCTGGGTTTGCGATATTTATTAAATAATCACTATATATCTAGTCTTCCACTAAAATTGCAGAAGGATTCATAATAATTTAAAGACGCTTGAATTTATAGTTTGATTGATTGCAAATAAGAATGATTCAAAATCTAAGTCTCTTATCACAATTGATTTAGAATGCTTAAGAAACTGAAAAAGTTTCAACCAAATTACTATCTCTTCTATATCTTTTTAATTAAATATCAAACTATTCTGTGCTGATGTGAAAACATGATTTTAATATATAAAATCGGGTTTTAATCGCTATTCAGTAGACATTCCGTCATATACGTAATCAATAAATCTTCACCATCAACTAGTACAGTATTCAATAATATTATTTTTCAGTTTCTTAATATAAATATAAATATCTGTAGCAAATGTTTTTGAAGTAATCAAAAATCAGTGTTGGTATTTTTTCGTTACGATGAATCATTAGAACTTGGAAAGATTTACTAAATTATAAATCTTTTGGAATTCTGCAAGATAAAAATGTTTCAGGTTCACAATTGATATATATGAGAGTTT